>VZRW01001043.1:297892-409364 GCA_013398125.1 Aegotheles bennettii | reverse complement strand
GTAATGGTGATTGCACCTGCAGGGAGAACAGTGATTGTTCTGCCCAGAGACTCGAGGGGAGACGCGGGTTCACCTCGGGTCTTGTGTACATTAAGGAACACATTGAAAAATGTGAATTTCGCCCTCCCTCCCTTGTATTTTTTAAAGCCCACTAATTCA
Organism: Aegotheles bennettii; assembly: GCA_013398125.1. Taxonomy (NCBI): domain Eukaryota; kingdom Metazoa; phylum Chordata; class Aves; order Caprimulgiformes; family Aegothelidae; genus Aegotheles; species Aegotheles bennettii. The sequence goes on along the minus strand of VZRW01001043.1, from coordinate 409,205 downwards.
GTCGCACTGAATCAGTTCAAAACCATTCACAGAAAACATAACTGTTCCATCATCTTATTTCTCGTGTGTTTAGTTTGCACCCATCATCGTGGCATCTAAGGAGCCCCCAGTTATTCATTCCACATCCCAGCAGTTTGATGCGATATGGAAGTGCCACCATCCCCGTGTCACAGATGGGCAGGTAAGGCACAGGCAAGTTAAATGCCATGTCTGTAGTCACACATAGGTAGGGCAGGTCAAAGATCATAGGACATCACCCCAAATCCTGTACAGAAGGACTCTGCTCCTCTGGCTGTTAATCGTTTCACATGTACAAATAAAGATGCTTAATGTATTTATTTGTAAAATACAAATGTAACTCTAAAGCCAGAAACACTACCAGAATATATTAATTTTGAATTTCCTTTCTAGATTTTTGTTAGTGCAATTCAAGTTCAGTGCATGGTCTCAGGTAGGACATCAAAATAGTGATGGATGCAGAACTTGAACGTAGGCACCTGTTCAGCTCCTGGCCAACAGATTAAGCAGTGGGAATACAGAAGGCAGTAATGTGGTCTGATTTACAGCACGTATACTTCCTGTGCACAGCACACGTCTGGAACATAACTTCAGTGGCAGAAACTCAAGGAACATATCACTGATATTTTTATTCAAAAACTTCTGACTCCACACCCTACTTCTGCCTCTTTGTTTTCAGGCAGTTATCACCTGAAGTCTGTTTTCTTTCTTTTCCTCCCCTTCTCCACTTGTTGAACACAAAGCAATTTCTCAACAGGTATCACCAAAATGTTTCCTCTTAAACCAGCCTGCTTAGAGTTTTCAGTATAGCCAAGAAACCACATAACTTCACAGGTATTCCAGGTGTGCCTGCAGGGAGCCACACCAGGAAGCCTATAGCTGAAATTGCTAAAAAACCCAAAACAAACCGAAACAAAACAGAGGCAAATTTAGTTCACTCTTATATTTGTCCATACAGTGGTATGAAGGGTTGGGTGAAGGACCACTGGTGTCCTGAGAGGCTAATGTCGAGTACAAATAGGGTATTAGATGACTAAAAACTAAAGAACAGTTTTTAAGAAAAATTTAGAACTCTTTTTCAGCATTATAATACTGCTCCTCCCTATTTTATAATCTGTAAAAATCTAAATATAATCAATGGATCCCACAGGGCATGGCATGAATAACTTAAGAAGCATGAATATTTATTATAATAACAACTATAATATAATAATATTACTATATATTATGTAACTAGAGGCATGGGTAACTTATAAGTACATCATGTAAGTGCGATATGATCTTACATTCTTCCCTATTAATCTGCTTTAGATGACTACTTTGGGTTAGGTGGGGGGCTGGTTTGATCACTTTTATATTATCTGCTATTAATGTTTCATTTTGCTTAGAAAAAAATGAAATAGTTGGCTATTGGTGATTCCATAAATAGAGCATCCTATGAAAATAATGGAGGAGTTATGGAAATTCAAGTCTTCAGTGTTGCTGGGGAGATATCCATCTTCTCTCATCGTATTTATAAAGGCAGAGCTGTTTTGTCATCTAATGTTTCAGCTTAGAGTAAGTACGTAGCTGTCAAGCACTGAGTGATTTATATGAGAAAGAGAGAAACTAAAAACTAAAAAAGGGATAGTTAGAAGATATGCACCGATGGGGTTAAATATACATTATTATAATTCCAGAAAGGCACCTTGTGTTTGCTCATTCTTAAATGGCACCGATGTGTGGGGACTGGAGCAATGCCTAAGCATTAGGGCAGTATCTGGAATTTACGTACAAAATAGCTGTCAGATTACAGCTCAAAAGAAACATCAGGGCTGTGTGTTGTGTATGCTGTGCTGACGCTTCAATGTGATCATTGACTCTGTGAAAATTTTGCAGTGGGAAGCAGAACGTATTTTCCTTGCTTTCTTTTGTGATTGTTACTTTATTATTGTCAGCTGTTGCTAATTACCAGATATCTACATAACTTGTTTCAATATGTGCAACCTAATTTAAGGAATGAGGGATATAATTGCAGTAATCACAGCATAAACTATGAACAAACTACAGATTCCAGAATAACTGTAATGTGTAACACTGAATGATTGCTTTAAAACATCACTGCTTCCAGGTTTCAGCAGTATAATTGAACCTGAATGCCACAGGATGCAAACATTGATTATTCCCCTCCACCCCCTCAGCTTTCTGCCTTGAAAATCATTAATTAGACATCTGAAGAAAATAAGTTTTATGATTCAATCTCTGTGGTTCTAAAAAAGAAAAACCCACAAAATCAACACAAACTATTCTGTAGAAAGTTAAGGAACAGGAAATGTCATCTATTCTTCTGTAGGTGTGAAAGAATATGTGGATGGGTATAGGAGTGAGCCTACAAGTGAGCTTCAGTGTTATTGAAACAAAACAACTTCAACTATAACACAGTACCTTTGGCATGACAACCAAAATACCATTTACTAAGTCTGGATTTGTGATGAACATACCATATTCCCTGGTTCTTCCTCAAGTATTTGTTCAGTAATTATCTTAATTAACATCCAGTAAATACTATCGTTTTATCCTGGCTGCTGTCAAATTCTTTCTCTCAAGAATCTAAAGAGTGAATTTAGCCATAACTTGGTCCTTTCTGATAGCTGAACATAGCACCAAAACAGTGCCAATGTCCACTGCAGTTTGAGGACTGTTATGTCTTTCTTTCCTGCCATTGATTACTATACTTAGCTTCCTCTTCCTTTCCTACTGCTGATGGTTTTAATCCATTGATCAAAAGGCACAGCATTTAGCATTTGCTAGGGCATGTGGAACCATCAGCACCACCATCATTACTGAAATCATCAGTAGGGACCATGGCTGAATCCAGACCACAGACTTTAAAAAACATCCGTAACACAACATGCTGGTGGATATGTCTAGTGCCTTTTTTCTTCGAGTATTAATTATCTCCTATAACTCCATGATTTTGTAATCCATTTTAAAAACAGAAATACTGATGAAGCTCTGTTTTTGTAATTACTAGTAAAGTCTAAAGGAGGTGTCTGACCCAGCAGTTAGACATAAAGAAATCTCTGTTCTCTCAAGGTTTTCACTTTAAATACTAGTTTTTCAAGGGCTTACATCTGCAGTCCCACAGGTGTCAATGAGAATGCATTCTTCAGTAAAAGGTATCTAGGCCTGTACTTCAAAGCCTTTGAAACATATCCGTGCTGTCTGCAGGAGAAAAGAGCACCTTGTCACCATGGCATGAGCATGAGGAAGTTAGTGAGTCATCAGTGCAGAGACAGCTAATGACTTCACCATTTCTCTACCGTGACAAAGTTAGTAACGCATTTGTTTGTGCATCTCTCGACTGATTCCATGCAGAATAAAATCACGAGATCTAAATACCACTTCCCCTCTCTGAAGACACAAAGGATAGCTATCCAACACATATTCTCTTCTCACTGTATTGTGTACATCAGAACTATGTTATCTACCAAAGCACTTGCAGCACTAGGTAAAGTTTCTTGGATTATTTTAAGCTTTCTTCAGGTTCGAACCAGGCCAGAAGACACAGATCAGCAGTAGCACAACCATAAGACTCCTTCCTTTCACATCCGAAGGAAAGTATTCTACCATTGGATCAGCACAGCCATTCCAGGTTAAGTAGTGGTAGCATCAGTTTCTTTCACAGTTCACAATTTGTTCAACAGCTCTTCAAAATGTCAAAGACACTTGAAGCACTCTCAGAGTCATCCAGGAGGTGTCATGGAATCCATTTCATGTCTTGCACTTAGTACTGCATAGTAATTTCTCTACATCTATGGACAGAGGAGTTTTAGATCTACTAAGCACTTTCTCTGGCTCTCATCTCAGAGGGAAGCATGTAGCATGGATCTCAAGTTCTTAGCATGTAGTTTGGGAGTATTTTTAGTACTAGTTTTTAGAAGTCAATAAAGTCAGATTACAGTTCAGATATTATTTTAAAAGACAAGGAATCAAACCAGTTAGGTCTTTTGGAATGAAGAAATATTATTCATACATGTGCAACTATGCCACAGGCCAGACTGATTTAATTTCCGCACAGGTTGTGTGTTTTCCAGTTATTTTCTTCATTGCAACTAAAGTCAAACTCCTTCAGGAAAAAAATTCATTACAGTAACTCTGAACCCAAGAGCAGCTATACCCAAACTGCTACATTTGAACCATCCTTCTCCATCAATTAAGTTGTGCCCTTCATTACTTATGCAAATGATTTCATTTCCTAATACCATAGAGGAGACTTCAACTCATTCTCTTTAGAGCACAGAAGAAATCTGTAGCTCTGCCAAGATAGTCACAGATTTACTCTCTGAGTACAGACTCCACCACAGATTTCATCAGAGAGCACCAATTGCTGATCTGTTTCCTACCTGTGAATATTCAGATAGATGTGTGCATGGTGAGGGTGATAACCTGGACTAATCTGGGTAAGAGCTGGACCCACTGCCTGTCAATAGCCACACGCTCAAACTCACATAAATGTATCATCTGGATGATAGATCAGGTTTGCAAATCATTTCAGCTTCCCAGAAGGTTCCCAGTGAAGTCAGGCTAACACTGTATATTCTTAAATAGTCAACGAGAAGCAAACCCAAACTTTTCTGTCAATTGCTTTTTAACAGTTTCTTTCACAAATTTCTCAGTGTAAGCCAAGATAGTGGAATTTTTAAAAGCCTGCCACCATATGTGCCCATACCAAGTCTATAGCTTCGTCATTTTGAAAAGCGGTGGTGGGTGTTTCTGTGCTCCTTCAAAGATAAATGAAATCTCAGCATATTGCTGGGTCCCCCATGTACTATTTTTCGTACAGTCAGGTTTACAATGAAGCTCTATCCCAAATTAATTTTGAAAGCTGTGTGTGATTTTTATGTTAATTACTTTGTTCACTTCTTGATTCTTTTTTCCTCAAGATTACACTTGTTTTGTAGAAGAACCAGCAAATGCTCTTGGGGTGTAAAGAGAACGTGACTATACTTTCATAGAGGAAAAACTTCATAGCTCCTTAAGGCGCTCTGTCATAGCTGACAACCCAGGGTTAGATGTGGAAACAGAAAGTGCAAGCCTCTCCCACACCGTGGGGTCCTATCATCTGGATTCTGGGAAGGAAGGAATTGTGTCTGGAAAGATTTGTGAAATTGTGAGAGCATATAAAATGTCCTCTATTTTCTAGCTGAAGGACTTTCTGAGTGGATCACAGATCTTATCAGTACCATATATGATGTTGGTTTGGCTTCTGCAATTGATTTTATGTCTCAACCTACAAAGACTCAAGCAACAGTAACTGAAATACTAGGAATACTCTTAAAAACCTCCACTCCCACAATTATCAATCATTATTTCTTGATAGGAACTTTAAGGTCACATGCTCGGTCTGGCAAAGACGACTTTGATCTGTTAAATCACTTTAGCTTTCCCCCTCAAAAAAGGCCTCCAACAGTAAGGTCTTCTTGTTTAGATACTCAAAGGAAGTTTGGGTATCATTTTAGAGTAAATGTAATTTTCTGAGCTACTGGGTATGGTTGGGTTCTACAGACCCCATAGTTTTCTCCCTGTGTGCCAACACCAGGTTTCTGGGCAGAGAAGGAGCTGTGCAGGGTCTGGGTTGCTCTGCCCCTCCATGCGGGGTGGAAGCCTGGCTATTGTGTACACAGCTGGGAGGTCTCTGCAGCAAAAGTGAGGTCCTTGTACACAAGATGTTCTGAAGAATTACCGTTACTGCAGGACGAAGCCTTCTTTTTCTGTCCATTTGCGAGAAGCAAGCTCCAAAATCAATACACTAACTCTCTGAGAAGCTGATTTTATAATGACAGTTACAGTCCCAGTTACCAAACATTGATTTATGATGTAGGTTGATTTTGCGTTATTAATGAACTATCAAAAAGGCAGTGTGACTTACAGTAATGGCATTTAGCAACTTGCTAAAATATCTAGAGAAGAAATAAGTGAGAACTTCAGAGAGTGGTTTCTCTCTCTTTTGTAGAAACAGAAAAGGACCTCAGATGGGCAAAGCAAATTTTTAAAAATACTACTTCATTTTCCATCATAATTTATTCCATCATTCATGAATTTTTAATTATTTTCCATGACATTAAAATACCTTAAACAGTTGACAGCAAGTAGATTGTCTTCTGTGAACGCTGTCCATCACATTTTTCTCATTTCATGGCAACATTTAAGCAATTAGGGTTTTAATGAGGCTGAAAATTTGTAGCCCAAATAGTGAAATGAGTCTGACTATCTTCCAGTACAACTGTGGCACTAATGCAGGAATGCATTTAACCATATGCTTGACTTTCATAACTGCGTTGTCGGGCAGCAGCAGTCTTCCTGACTTAGGTGAGGTGCAAGCCCACATCTGCTGAATTTGGAGGATTTATTGTACTATTTCTTTGCCTGTGTGAAAAGTACAAGTACAATATTTCTGTTTTCTCATGTCACATTCTGCTGTCTCAATGTACTTACTCATATCCACAAATTATTCAAATGAGACCTGATCCATTACTTATTTTTGGTTTTAAAGTACCACTCAGAACTGCACAATATTTCTCAAATGGGAGGTAAATTAGAGTCTGTTACTTAGCAGAATATGAAAGATTAAACTGCATCAGTACCATAGTACTGCACTGAAATCTGTCCGGACTTCTAATTCTGTATCTGCAATAAATGAGAACCTTTTGTTTCCTCTTCTTTTCAGAAAGGTCTTGCATCCTGATAAAAATATTATTTTTTTTTTCTAGAGTGACTTCAAACACATTATTTATCCAACTGTGGAATAAACATTTATCCTCCAAAATAAAGAACTAATTAGCCTGAGGCAATTGCCAGATACCAGCAGCATAAATTCCAGAGTCACAGTAGTAAGAACTCTATGAAAATTATCCTATCCTGTTTAGGTAACCATAGCACATTTGTGTTAAAGTTATTCTGCGAAAGGATGCTGGCTAGCTGCCAGCACAACCAGCATTTGTCAAAGCTGAGAATGTAATTTCATGAACACTTCAATTTTTTGTGGAAAAAAACCCAAAACACAACAACAAACCAAAAAGCAAACACTAAAAAAATGCTGAAACAAATGTAAAGCACAAGTAAATGACAAGTTTTAAGATAGTTGTATAGATTGCATTCTGAATTTTCTTCAGAGGTAGACACAAAGCTCCCTGAAATTAAAAGAAATTGAATAGCTGTTCCCCATTTCATATTTACATATTTGGTTTAGAATTTAACTATAAACACAAAAAAAATAAATTTGCTAATTCAGTAGCTTTAAAGAATGGTAAATTGATCTTACTTTGCATGACTAAGTGAAAAATTAGAAAAAGTATGATTCTTAAACATATTGGAAATCTAAATCATTGCAGAAAATTTAACAATCTAGGCCAAATTCATCCCTATAAGAGCTCAACAGAACAGAAATGAACAATGAACTAATTAACCTTCTTGAGTTTAACAGATAATTTAGTACAAATTAATATTACACTTTAAATATTAACTTCAGATCCTTAGTCATTTACAGTTTTGGTGTATTTTTCATAGTGATGTAATTAGCGCAGCTTTGTAGATTTATATAGTAAATTTAGAAGAAGTTTGATTACAAAATATGTTTTTAATCCAGTTTATGTGTTTGCCAAGAATCATAAATAACCCTTTAAAAGGGCAAGGCACTTAAAAAGTTTGTATTTTTTAAGTTTCTACTTTTTTAAAGCCTTCTGAAAGAATATTATACGTGCTTCAGTATTAATCTTCATGAAGAACAAGCTTGGGCTCCTAACACAAGGATAAATTCCTTACACGTAATTGCTGAAGATGTGCTAATCCTAATCCCCAGTCCTTTTAGCCTTGCAGCATAACTAATTCCAAGAACCAGCCCAAGAATTCAATACAGAATTTAATTCCTCCACTACCTGGCATCTTATAGAAGCAGACTCCTAAAACAAGCATTCTCCTCGGTGCCACCTGGATCGCAAGACCCCAAATCATGAACTGTGCATTCGAAAGGGTCACTCAGCTTTTGTTGAACTGGGACTCACCATTGTTTTCTTAGCTCTGTCAGTAACCCTGGGTTTACTTTTCAGACTAACCCTTGCCTTGGCATAGCATTGACTGAGAAGCCACTCGCATCACAGAAGCTCAAGATGCAAGGAAATTTTATGAGTCATGCTTCAAAACTTACTTTATTATCCCTTTTGAAATGAAAAATGTGTTTTACCTAGTTATTCTATGATTCTAATAGTCTAACATTTGTATTTAGCCTTGTCTTAATAGCTTCCAGGCAGAGAATCTTAATGATGAATTATTATTCATTATTTTTCATTATTATCTAAAGCTGAGTTGATTCCAACTTTTTAAACTCAGTGACTTCTATTTTACTTATTGCTGTAGATGACTGTCCAACTATAAATCTGACATGAACCTCAAATACAGGTTTACATCATGAGGCCATCACAGCATGGTAGCTAATTTAGCAGGGGAAGCACTATTTCACATTGTCCAAAATGTGGAAACCTGCTGTTTTTATCAAAGAATGGTAGGATCATTGAGGTTAGAAGTGACCTCCATGTTTCATCTAGTTCTCCTGCTCTGAGCATGGCCAACTTCAAAGTTATGTCAAGTTGCTCAGGGCTTTATTTGGCTGGGTTTTGAAACTCTCCAAGGCAGGGATTGTGCAGCTTTGCCAGGTGACCCTTTCCAGTGTTTAACCACTTGTAAAAATTTTGGTCTGTATCCAGGTAGAATTTCCCTTGCTGTAGCTTGTGACTGTTGCCTCTCATCCTTTTTGTTGTGCACCTCAGAGGTGACTCTCGTGCTATCAGGTAGCTCCACTTAGGTAATGGAAGACAGCAGTTAGACTTCTCTTCATCCTTCTCATCTCCAGGCTCACAAGGAGAGCTCCCTCTGCTCTTCTTGCTTATTATGTTCTAATCACCAGTTCCCTAATCATCTTAATGACCTGCAGTGGTGTTTCTGCAGCTTGGCTGTCTTCTAGCAGAGGTCCCAGTACTGCACCCAGTATACCAGTTGTGAGCAGGATGGAAAAATCACTGCCATTGCCTGCTGGCTATGCTATCACTCATGCACCCAGGGTGTTCTTAACCTTCATGGCTGCCGGGGTGCCCTGCTCACTCATGTTCAGCTTGTTGCCTGCCAAGACCTTTCCTGCAGAGCTGCTGCCCAGCCAGTCAGACCCCATCCTGTACCCATGCCTGGGCTTATCCATCCCAAGTGCCAGACATTTCATTTGTCTGTGTTGAAGCCCATGAGGCTCACGTTGGCCTGGTCCTCCAGGCTGCAGAGCAGATCAGCACCATAATTGCTGAAGCCCTAGCCCTAACCCTAGCTGTGGTATGGGAGCCTCACCCAACACAGCAAATCAATTTGACAGAAGCCTTTGTTGGTTATTGTCTCAAACTTAATTGTAATTTTTGCTTCTGATAGTAGTTTTTCACAGCACAGCATAGCATAGTAAAGAAATCAACATTAGTCATAGTACAAAAATTAGCTCAATTTGTTCTTTTTAACTAAACCATTAAATTTTATTTCAGAAGAAGCCCAAACATAGGCAGAATGTAGTGATAGTCTTAATACCAGTCTTGGTGCGACTTCCCAACCAGTCTATGAACTTAATACAGTAAAAGAGTCTCTATGGTTGTGGAAGTCAAGCCATATAATCACCTTTGGCACCATTGCCTTATGCCTGCCCTATGAACCTTGGTTTTCCTATAAAGTACATACAGCACAAAAGTCTATTTAAATTACTCTCCCAAACTTAGATACATATTTCACTATGCAGTGAATCTTTTCACTTACCCTATCTTTTCATTTACCCTATTCTTTATATTGCCTGAAACTGAATTTCTAGTATTACCCTTTTAGTTTTATCTTTGAAAAACTCTATTAAAATGCGCTATTCTTTTTATAGTTGCTTTCCAAAATCAAATTCGTATAGACATTTTCTATCTAAATCTAATTAATTAAATTGATTCTTCTTTTGTTGTAAAAGAAAACAGATAGGAAGAGAAATGCAAGAATGAACATATTGCATCAAAGGCTTTTTTTTCCCCAGTATGCTCTCCAGTCTGCAATGCAAATGAAAAATAGTAAAAGTAGTTCTACTAAACAAATGGAAGATGTACATGTTTTTTTAACTCTCATTTTTTGATGTTTAAAACATTTCTAAATACCCTCTCCCCTTTGAGGAGAGAGATCTTTGAAACATAAATATCTCCTTTTACACTGCAGAATTGTTCAGTTTTAAACTAATTGTGCCCTGTTTCTTTAATCCTTTTTCTTTCTTGATGGCAATGGAATTCATATACTTTATTTACAATCACACAGAAAGTAATACCTTCATTATCTGTTTGTTATACTGAGGAGTAGATTGGCTATGTAAAAAAAGTATTGAAATACAAAGAGACAGCTTCTATGTTATAAAAATTTCTTTTTCTGCAGAGTTTAGGTTTGCAGAAGTAATTTAGCTAGCTCTGTGGAACAATGACTACAGATAAAAATTCTATCATTTAAGAATTCTTTGCTCAGAAAAAAACAAAATAAAAAATTAATAGAATTAAACTATAATGTGAAGATTGTTTATGTTGCCACTGCTCCTTACCATGGTTATTGCATGAAAGTGAATTCTGAGACCAGTGTTGTGTTCAAAAACTTGTTATGGGCAGCAAAGAAAATGCACCTTATAAGGGAAGCCAAGAATTAATTGTTAGTCTAATGACAATCTTAAGACTAATTGCAATACAACAGATAGTTATTAAGATTAGTCTAGTTACAATAACACTACCTGCCACAGTACCAATTATCTGATTAATACAGAATGACATTACTAATAGAGTTAACAGTGTTGTACAAAACCTTCCTGGTACCTACCTCTGCTGTTGGGCGGTCCCTTAGACTTTCAGTTTTGATCCTGTATTTGATGGCATCAGTATTGCTAGAGAAGAAAATGGGAGTTGCAGCAAGTCATCAACATCCTGTGTTCTTTGCCAAGAGAAGTGTGATGTTCGTTATGGAATTTCTCCCACTTCCTTGATGTTGATGACTTTTTCCTCCCCATTCTGAGGACTCCCAACAGGGGCTATTTTTCCAAGATGCTGTTACATCTTTCTCTTGTTCCATTGGTCTACAACCCCATTTTGTGTCCAAATATTAATAATGTGTATGGTCTGTATTACATCTGCTTGAGACTTGCTCTTTCAGCTCTTTCTTATTCTAAAAAACAGTTTTGCCCAACTCCCATCCTGCACTTCTTTACCAACCACTGGTGACCTCTTCACAGCACCAGGGTCCCCAGTGGCGTCCAAACCCCCTCTTTTCAGCCTCTGCTTCTCCACCCTGCATCCCATGTCATCACTTGCAAGGCTTCTGCTTTCACACTACATTGATGCTCCTCTGCACTGCACCATTCTGTGAGGTCACTCTTCACAGAATAACTACTTGCTACTATCTATAGAAAAATTATTGTTTGATACTAGGTGGTAGAACCTGGTCGTTAGAAAAGCTGCTGTTGCTAAGCAAACACAAACAAAGCTCCATGTAGGCAAGGATAAGTTTAGACAAAACCTGACAAGTCCTGAGACCTTGCACAGTTAGTGTGAACATGTGGGGTCTGTCCCCAGTAGTAGCAGTATTGGCCTGCTGAGCTACATGAGGTCCTTCTTTTGCATCCATATCTTAGCCATTATTTTTTAGGGTAACACTTCCTCCTGGTGAGTTCACCTGGCTGTCTGTAAGACCCATCCTTGTCTGAGAATCTTACATCCATTTTCCAAGCAGAACAGCCTCAGCACGCAGCCACTTGCTTGTCTCTTTTAAGGCAGCTTGATGTTGCAACACAGTCCTGGGATACCAGTTGTAGATTTGAACTTCTAGACTCAGGAAAGAAAGGGATCTGTCTCAGTGCTCGGTGTTCCTGTACACAGAAGACAGGAGACAAGGGTGCTCTTCATGATGTACAGGAAAAGAGTGAATCTGTTTCTAAAAGGATAAATACTCTGGGATAGTAAGCTGACATGCAGCAAAATTTGTCTGTCATGGAGAGTGGTGGAATCTCAAACACAGCCTTCTTTTCAGTGTTTCTTAGAGACTAATTCTAAATAGCTGTCTTTTCCAGGTGTCTATATTTACCTGTGCTCCATTCAAGAAGCGTGGACTTCTAACACTGGCTTTACAATCCTTAGGGGCAGAATCCTATAATACAGACAATTCAAGATACAACTTTTAGGTACCAAAGTCCTTTTCTGGACTTGGTACTTAAATTTCTGTCCTGACTAAAGTAATGCAATAAATGTGAAACAACTAGATCACAGCAGCAAGCTGAAGAATAGTCAGCATATGGTTATTATTAGTAGTTCTCTGAATTCCCTTTGTGCTGTGCACCGTCTTAACACTGGAATTGTTCCTGCTTCAAAGAGATTAAATTAGGCTAAGGTTCAACATGTGGATTTTAAAGATAACTGCAGAGGATGGGCAACAGAAAGCACACAGAAAACAAATAAAGCCAGATAATTACTCCTATTGATAGAATCAGTGAATGAAGACAATGCAATGTAATACATCTAGATTTTACTAAAGGATTTGATATAATTTCTCACCAAATGATGTGTTGATTAAAAATTAGCACTATACAAAATGAATGCAACACATGCTAAAAAGATTATGACTCAGAAAGTAATTCTAGAGAGCATTTATAATGTCATGTTGCAGGATCAGTTCTGTTCGATGTATTTGTCATTTACTGGGAAACGTCACACTTAAAACATAATGGAAACCATTTATAAGGAAAAAAGTAGTTCTATCAAGTGATTGAAATTTTGTGGTGAGCTTGATTCCCAGGAATAATGGTGCAATGTCATTAAATGCAAACACATGCCTCTAAGACCAAAGATATGGATTGTACATATAATATATGGAGCTCTGTTTTAGAGAGCAACATGTCTGACATGGAACTGGAGGCAAGATCGATAACAGCTGTAAAGTTTATAGACCTGTAGAATAGGAGAAGCGGAGTTGTAGCCCTTTCCCCAAACATGGACCAGCCACGAGCAGAGGATGCTGTTTCCAAGGGGCCTGAGGATGCAGAACAGGAGTCTGAGTCTCAGCCTGAAAGTCAGGGGAATTAAATTAATGCATTTAAATTAATGATACTTGAGACACGATAATTTTTTCCTCATTGACCAACAGTATTTTGCATACATGAGTTCAAATAATAGAAACTTTTAAGGGATTGGGTGAGAAACAATTTACAGCAAACAAAACTGCTCTCCCTCAGGATGCACTGGCTACAGTCCTGACCTGGTTCTTCCCAGCGAGCAAGGGAAATACCAGCCACAACCATCCTCCTTTAGTCATCCCCCCACTTTTCATCATCTAATCCAACCAACAGGGGGCTGAGCTGTTGCCCCAAAAGACAGAGCTTGGTTGGCGCTGTATCAGTTTGATATGTCAGCACTCTGCTTTGGTATGGAGAAGACAGGAAGGACTCTGTGCTGTAAGCTGAACTTAGCAACTCCACTTGGCTGCTCGCCACCCCCTCGACGCTGGCCTGGCTCGTAGCTGCTCCTGCCAGCTGTGCTCTCTGCCAGTTGTCCCCATCAGCTGTGTTTGCTGTCTGCAAGCTGCTCTGCGGCAGCACTAGCAGGCAGAGCGGCTGCTCGGCTCTCTCAGCTGCAGGATGCTCAGGTGTTTTGCTGGATTATTTCACCCAGCAGTGCCTGGGGTGTTTCAGCTCTTAGGGAAGGTTCAGTGATGTGCAGGAATGCAGTAAAGTCATCACCACAGAAAGAAGAGTCCCCAAATACTGTCTGTTAAAGACGGTTCAGTCTCTCTCTCCTTGGGGTTTCTTTGTCAACTCCTCCTGCTTCAGCAATTCTTTACTGTAAATTTCTAGGACTGCCCAGGCTTGTCCCATCCCCATACCTTAACTGATTTTAACAGGAATTCCGTCAATATTACAAAATACCTATAACATTTAAATCTGCTAAGGCCTGACATGTTGTCTATTGTAGTCAGCAGCTCCCCCTCTCCTACTGGTGCCAGAGTGGGTGCCTCCTGCCCAACAGCCTGCTGCTCCCAAGGAAGGTCCTCTGGACCCTGCATGGCTCAGGCTTACCCAAGCAGAAAAAAAGGCCCAGCAGTTAATGTGTCCCTGTGCTTGTATTTAACACAACAAACAGCAAAATACCTTTTTCATGTGGAGTGTATCCCTGTAAGATATGTTCCTAGTTCCTTAGTATCTGTAGCTGCAGTACTGAAGCAACAGGGAAAGAGCAAACTTGTTAGGCAACATCAGTAAGGCTGATCACTTGTCTATTTTTGGCTGGTTGTCAGAGAAAGGTTAAGGAACCAGTTATCCCACAAAATATTAGAGCTAACCTTTAATCAGTACCTTGCAGTGATTCATAGATGACTTAGCTGGGCCAAACCAGTTAGACGGCCATCACTGGCATATGTACAAGATGCAAGTATCCCCTAAATGTAATGGTTAAACTATTAGCCTTGCACTGTACTTCTTAAGATCAATTTTATTTAAAAACTCTTTCAAAGGAACTTCAAAAACCAGAGATGACTAAAACTAGTGTAATGGATTATGTGCTAGGTTCCCCAGACCAGGCAAGGCTGGAAGCAGAACCACAGGTTGAATGGAGAAGAGAGGAAAAGCTATAAAACTACTGCTATGCAACTAACTGTGCTATTCTCAACAGTGCTAATAAGAAAACTAGGAGCCCCTTTTCCTATCAATCACATAAACCCACCCTCACTCATAATCCTTCTGCTCCTCACAATCATTGTCTCTCTTCCTATCTGGTGAGAAAACATTTATAGTATAAGTAGCATAAACTACTTAATCCTTCTGATTGCTTTTTCAGTGTTTTCAATTATTTTCTGCAACACCATGTATTTCATGCTGAAGGACAATATATCACAGAGTCATAGAATGGTTCAGGTTGGAAGGGACCTTAAAGATCATCTAGTTCCAACCCCCCTGCCATGGGCAGGGACATCAGCCACTACACCAGGTTGCTCAATGCCCCATCCAACCTGGCCTTGAACACTTCCAGGGAGGGGGCAGTCACAGCTTCTCTGGGCAACCTGTGCCAGGGTCTCACCATCTGCATGGTAAAGAATTTCTTCCTAATATCCAATCTAAATCTACCCTCTTTCAGTTTGAACCCATTACCCCTTGTCCTATCACTACATGTCCTTTCAAAAGTCCCTCTCCAGCTTTCCTGTAGCCCCTTCAGGTACTGTAAGCCTGCTATGAGATCTCCTTGGAAGTGTATGGAAGATTGTGGGCCCTTTACCTGCTGTGCAAAGCTGGCTTACCTGGGAACGTCTAGGGATCAGTTCCTGGGAAGTGAAGGACCATGTCAAGAAGGAGTCCTCCCTCCTACATACTACTGGGGATTCATCTAAGGGAAAAAAATATCACAGTGGGATTTGCAATCCACTTCCAATCTGGTGCCTGACAATCTGAATAGCTGCAATTTAGAAGCAGCTGAAGCTCAGTTGATATTCTTTGGATGGAAGCTGTTTCATCTAGTGTTAGAGTCTACAGAGAATGTGTGTATGTAGGGTTAGGTGTCTAGACTCCTGTGTTGATCAGGAAAACCTAGTAAATGCTAGCAATGGGATTCAGGGTGGAATTCACCCAGCCAGAAGTAGGAGTCTGCTTCAGAGGGTATGAGACACTGTGGAGGTGCCACTGTCTGCAGTGATGGTGAGGGACACCCCACCCATCTCCAAGTCTGGGTTGCAGATACCTATATTTAAGCAGAAGTAATCTCACTCCATATCTTTTTTATTCCCTGTGTTCAGTAAGACCAAACAAAGCATAGCACATACCAATAAGCCCATAGCAATTTATAGTCCTGAATGGTACAAAATAAATAACATTAAGAAAAGGAACTGTAATAGGTTTGATTTGTTAAATGTGTGCAAGCATTGGTTGCATAGGAACTAACACACAAAACTCATTGTAATTATGTCAGTGATAATAACAACTACAGTGAAGATTAATTTCATACTGTCTCTAAATTAGCATCTATTTTCTAGAGGTGGAAAAAAAAAGAAAGCATGAAGAAAGCATTTGCACATGAAGGGATGGATTTTGAGATCTACTTATAATATGATAATTATTGCTTTTTAAGGTTTGGCAAGAGGTATACTTATTATGCTTAATAATGGCTGTATTAAGAACACAGAGCCAAATCAATGGCTGTCCTGCCTTACAAGTTTTACAATTAAAGGGTGTGATCTGGAGCAGTAAAAGGAAGAACAACAAAGTAGACAAAAGTGAGAGATAAACTGCTCTGCTTGGGAACTGAACACAGGCTATTTAAGAATATCTGAAGTAGGTTGATAAAACTACTATGTGACCAGTACCTGTAATGCCTACAGTAGAGCATATTTGCCAAACCTGTATCATTAAAACACAAATTAAAGTCATATTTAAAAGGATATCCTTCATAAAGCAGTATTTCTGTAATTGATGATTTGACCTCTGCTCCTCAAAACAAAATATCATAACAGTATTATAGATATAATGTTAGGAATCATGAAAGTTGATTCACTATCCTGAAAAATTGGCAATAGTAGGCTAAACTTATAAAGCAGAAGGAGGAGCACTAGGAGTATTTTAATACTCTTTTGGAAGCACTGGGTTAAAATCTCTCCAGTTTTCAAACTTCTGTTACAGATGATGTTTCAGAGGGGGAAAAGGCACAGCATGTGCATCTTACCCCTCCTCTCTGATGTGTAAAGTTGAGCTCAAACAAAACCAAAAAGCCCAAACTTCTCTGTAAATATTTTTTTTCTGATCTCTTTTGTACCCCCACCAGTTCTATTAATCTTTAGGGAAAATTTCAAACAATATTCAGGCTGCTTAGCCCAAGTACTGGGGTAAATTTGGCCTTGAAGCAAATGTCTATCTTAGAAAGTAATACAGTGCAATAGAACCATCCTGCAGAGTGAAAGACTGTGTGCTGAAGAACCAACATCTACCCTATGCACTTTATGGATCATTTACTTCCATATAGCCTGAGTGCTCCTCAGTGGTGGGAGTGCACTATGTGCTGCCCTGGAGAACCTATGCTCATGTGAAAGAAATGCTCTCAGACTCAAGTGCAGTAAATGGAGACAGTCAGGAGGTTCACTTCAAAAGCTTGCACCTTGTCTGAACTATGGAGGCACCTTTGTCATATAGAATCACAGAATAGTTTGGGTTGGAAGGGACCTTAAAGATCATCTAGTTCCAGCCCCCCTGCCATGGGCAGGGATACCTCCCACTAGACCAGGTTGCTCCAAGTCCCACCCAACCTGGTTTTGAACACTGTCAGGAAGGGGGCAGCCACAATGTCTCTGGGCAACCTGTACCAGTGTCTTGCACTGGAAACTTGCAGAAAAGTCAGTAGGAATTCTGTGCATCACTCAAAATCTTAAATTTATCCCTCAGACAATTTGAAATTAAGAATGTATGCAAATATTTTATAAAACAGCAGTTTTGTAATCTCCTTTTAAATCCTAAATGGAACATCCTGTTATTCTATTTGTATTGCCAGACTGACATGAACATTTAATGTGCAAGTAGATCTTGTGAATGTATAAACAGCTACTTTTTCAAAACAGAGCTCAAATGTTAGCTGCAGGTGATTCACTAGGAGAAAGAAGTGTGTCTAATACACACAAAAAAACAGTTGTCTGGTAAGTGTACACAAAAGAAGGTTCATCCACATACAAAAGAGCTCTTGAAGACGTAACAGTCACCTTCAAATTGCTGCTTCATGACCTGAAAGTCCCCTTAGATGCTGAAAAGCAGGAAGCATCTGTTTCAGATAGGCAAACAGACTCTTGGCATCTCCCAGTAAACACTGGTTTTACTTCCATTGCTTTTCAGCTACATGTCAATTCCAGACAGGCTCTTTCAACAACCTTTAAAGACAGTCTAGTTGCTACATGGTCTACACGATCCCTCTGGGTCACTAGGAGAAGCCTCCCCATCCATCTCAGGTTTGGAACTGCTCAGAATAGCTCCCAGGCTCTGCTCCTGCTAGCCGGGCCCCTCTCCCTGCCTCTCAGGGCTTCTCCAGCTGACAGTGTTGCTCTCAGGGAAAGGCACTTTCCTCTCTCCTTTGTGGCTTTCACCAAGGCCCAAGTGCAGCAGCCAGGACAGTGCACAGGAGTATTTGGGGACCTCCAGCCTTGCTGTTTGGAACTGTGGTGTCTCTCCAAAATTTACGGGACTTGCTCAGTTTATTGAGTGACTGCAGACAGGAGAGGACACCAGAATACTCTGCTACGCATTTTTTTTCAATGAGATGTTTATAGGATGGCTCCTCAGTGGCCATGGGGCAGTGGCTGCCACAGCAGGAGCACAACTTGGTAGCATTACTAGGGATTATATAGGCAGCAATCTACATTTGTACTAGTTTTAACCCCTATCGTTTGTTAGTCCCTAGAGAGAGACCCTAATTTTGACAGCGTGTCCTCTGGCAGCTCTGTTTCCCCCTCATGATGGAAATGCTTCCCACACAAAAAAGCCCTGGGAGTCTCCCTGACCCTCTGAGCCCAATGTGCCTCTCTTGCCTTCATTTCATAACCCTCCATGGCAACATTTGCATTTTATGCAGTTGCAGTGAGCACAGTGACAGATCTCCCAGCCCAGGACTCTACCTGCCGCTACCAGGGCTCCAGCCACCTGCACCCACAGATCTGGGAGCAGGGAAGCCAAGGAGCCACTTCATGGCTTAGGTCAGGGATCCTGATGGGAAGCTGCACTCAGGGGCATCCCAAGGAGGCTGCATTCTGGCTCTCATTGTGGTGCTGAGCACTGACATCTGACTGTTCCTGTACCCACCCCCGGTAATTGGCATGCGTGGGTAGCACACTGACCTTTCTGTGTCACACCAGCAGCTGTTTTCTGCAATCCTGCCCCTGGGCAAGGGCCGAGGGCCAGGAAAGGGGTCACTGCTCCACACTGCTGGGCAACAACTCTGCTGTGCGGCTTCTCCTTCTCTACTTCATGCTCATTGTAGTCCCAGCGGTATTTTTCTTCTTTATTCAAGTCACACTGACAACCTGAGTGGTAGTCATAGCATGAGAATGGCAATGAATTGCTTTAACTTTCAAGGAGGGAAAGTTACACCTGGTGACAGGAAAAAGTGATTACCAGAACCTTCACAAGAAGTTAAACATTCAAAATATGTTACATATCAAAACTTACCAAAAGGCCGATTATATCAATGACATTTTATGATCTTTGTAACTATATGGAGACCTCCAAAACCACTGACTTGTCACAGAAATCTAAATAAGCTTTGCAAAAAACCTACAAAACACCCCTCTCATTATTCATAATTGCAAACCCAAGAGGGACAGCTGTGATCAGGTGGTATGACACAGGTTGGGAATACAGTTCAAAAAAACCCCTAAATTATTGAGCAAGACCATTTCTTTCAGAAAAGTATTCACTTCTCATTTAAAAATTTCTACTACAGGAGAATTCACCACAGCTCTTGACAAGCTGTTCTGACAGTTATAATATCAGCCTTTGAATTTGTCTAGTTTCATTAATAGACACTGAATCTTACCTTAAACAATTTAAAGAGCTTCTCCCATGGAATTTCTGCCCCCATAGTTGCACTGAGACTCTCATGGGACTGAGCCTTCCCTTAGCCATTAGAGACAGGTTTAGTTCCTTGGTGCACCCAATGGAAGATGCATTTTTCCAGTCCTTCTGATGTTTTTGTGGCTTTTCCTTGTAGCAAGCTTTTTTTCTTCAGTATATTCCACAAATTTCTGACACCACAATGGGACAGAGTGTTCCAGCAAGATGGGTACCAGTATAACAGACAGATGAATTACAACATCTTCGCCTTTACTTGTCTGTATATCTGAGGCTGCTCTACCTCCTTTTTGGTTAAGCCTTTCATTGAGAATTTGTGCTCACGTGGTTATCCAACAGGACACCAAACCTCCTCCAGTGTCTCTTTGCTCTAGCAGTGTCCCATCTTCTTTTGTCCATCCTTTGTTTCAGGAGATACAATACTACATTTGGCCATATCAAAATGTGGTTTTTGTGTCCAGCTTACTGAGCATAGCACAGCCCTCTGTACATGTCCTGGGGTGCATCAAGCACGGTGTTGCCAGCCAGTCAAGGGGGGTGATTGTCCCGCTCTACTCTGCACTGGTGCGGCCTCACCTTGAGTACTGTGTGCAGTTTTGGGCACCACAATATAACGAAGACATCAAACTATTAAAAAGCATCCAAAGGAGGGCCATGAGGATGGTGAAGGGTCTGGAGGGGATGCCTTATGAGGAGTCGCTGAGATCACTTGGATTATTCAGCCTGGAGAAGAGGAGACTGAGGGGAGACCTCATTGTGGTCTATAGCTTCCTCACGAGGGGAAGAGAAGGGGCAGGTACCAATCTCTTCACTCCTGTGACCAATGACAGGACTCGGGGTAACAGTAGGAAGCAAAATCAGGGAGGTTTAGGATAGGTGTCAGGAGAACGTTTTTCACCCAAAGGGTGATAGAGCACTGGAACAGGTTCCCCAGGGCAGTGGTCACAGCACCAAGCCTGCCTGAGTTCAAGAAGCATTTGGACAACTTACCCAGGCACATGGTGTGATTCTTGGCCCTACACAGGGACAGGAGTTGGACTCAATGATCCTGGTGGGTCCCTTCAATCCAGCACATTCTATGATTATATGTCCCCTTCATTTAATTTGTGCTACTTCTCTCTGTGTAAGTGATTCGGGCTACTGCCATCTTTTAATCTTCTACAAAATCAGCATGAACCTTTCACAAGAATAGGCAGAAAGATCCTTAGAGATTAAGCCTAAAATCACCCATTTGAGATGAAAAACAGTCAAAGTGTACACGGTGTAGCATGGACAATGTTTACTTTTCTTTCTCTGCAGAAGTGGAGCCTAGTGGCATATTCTTAGTGGTCAGCGTACATTGCCTGGTATTTTCTATATTCCCTTTATGGCTTTGTAGTGCAGGAGCCTAGAATTAATGGGGTTTTAAATACGAAGCAAGATTTTTCCCTTTACATTTCAACTCCTTCAGGTTTGGAAGGACTCAGCTGGTGTGTTTTATGGCTAACAAAGGCAGGCAGGAGAAAGCAGCTGACTACAGAGGGTTTTAAATCCCAGCCTGAGTTCTAAAGATCTGCATCTGTAAAAATTTAATCCATGCCAACACTTGGGGAAGTTCATGTTCAATCTCATGTAATCTTAAAAGACAGTAAAATATTTGGCTGTAGATTCTTGGATCCAGCTCATATAACTTGTAACACATGTTCTGTATTTTTTGTCAAAGTCTTTATCTTTTTCTCAAAAACAAAGAAGAAAGAAAGAATTGGGATAGGAAAGAACAAGCAGTGTACCACAACTTCAAAAAAGTGTAAAACATCTAAAATTACACCTGCAGCTCAATGTTCAGAGAGGATAAATAGCCAGATACACACACACGCACATAAACTCCATTTTTCTTTGATGTCGCTAATAGAAATGCCAACCAAGGGCTGTCTTTCTTACTTTTATGAAATAAGCATGTGAAATCAGAGCCCAAGGCGAATGTATTTCTGTCTAGCGATTTCCTGTTTTGTTCACTGAAGCTACAAGAAGCAAGATAACAAGAAAGGAATAAAATCCAGGTTGTAATACAAGCCTGAACAGCATATTGATGTCAATAGGAGTATATTTTTCTGCTCTTATTTTATTAAGATACATATGAAATTCCTAGGTTAGTCACTGATTTCACAGAAAACCAGTGAGCACTGGCTGGTGCCACAGTTGTCCAGCCGAGGGCTCTTTACGGAGATGACATCTCCCCTGTTCTCCAGCCGCATCTGTGCTCCAACTTCCACACCAGTCTTCTCTTCCACCAGTTGTCAGCAAATTTACCACCTTCTCTCTCATTACCCACTCCTGCTTTTACCCACACTGTAAGGCAGATTAGAGACAAACCCTCTGCATCAAAAAGCCCAGCCCTCCCCACAAAGAAACCAAAACATCTCGTCTGCCTACTCCCGGTCAGGGTGTTCACAAATTTGCTTTCTCTGACCAAGTTGTCAGATTGATCTCTCTCTTTACTCTTTTGCCATGGTGAAGAGCTAATAACCTCACTTTTGGAGGAAAACTGAGAGCAGATACCTCTTTGATGCCATCTTTGCAAAGAGCACATGGGAGAGGTTGAGTTCTGAACAGGACTGGTCTGCTTTGGTTCTCCCCTTGTATCTGCAACATGCAGTAGCGAGCAGCCACGGGAGGATGACTGGCAGGATGGCTGAGCCCCAGAACAATGTGTGGGTGGCCAGTGGCAGCTGGGCCAGCACCTCCTGTGCCAGCTGGAGCCTCCAGCTGGTTTGACCCTGCTCTGAGCTCTCTGGTGCAGACCTGTGACACACAGTACAGACAAGTCCTCTGGGTCTCTGCTGTTCCTCAGATTTATGCAACAAGTACTGCTCTTTATGGCTGCATGCCTCTGGTGTCTGCTCTGACTGAGGATCTCTTGTGTTATTCTCTCCCAAATACACACAGCTTTCACAAACCACATACATCCTCCCTTTGCACAAGGTCCTTAGTTTGACCAGTCCACGGACTCAGGGTGGCACACCTCTAAGTGTTTATTTCATCAGAGTCTCAATATGTATGTGCCGTGTTCTTAAGCAAGGAAGGTGATTGTCTTATCCATCACCTTAGGTCAGCTGTCACCCCACTGCCCATACCCTGCTCTTCCTCAGTGCTTTCTTGCCATCTTCAGCTACTCCTTTTTAAGTATCTTCTCCAGCTTCTTCCCACAAAAGAGCAGATGAGCAAGTTGCTTTCTCTGCACTGTGCACAGCAGATGTATTTCACAGCAGACCTTGCTGCAGCCAGCAAAGGCTCTGGAGAGACCCAGGTCTTAAGGCTTTTCCACAAAACCCAGCTTATTTTGAGAAAGCAGCCTTTAGCAGCCAGCCAGAACTGAACATTTGTCTTCCTGCAGCTGGCACAAACTGGAGAAGTTTATACCACTCTGTTGTGTCCTGGCTATTTCAGAAGAAATGTTATCATGTGATCTTTATCACTGAGTGGTCTATAACCACTTGTTGTGAAAATCAGACATTCTTACTAAAACATGCTGCACTTGCACTTGTGTCTGTACATCAGGAGCAGTGTCCTATGCAGCAGTAGTGTTGGGGAGATTTCTGCAACAGTAGACTGTGGCTGAGGCCTTTCCCTGCAGAGTTATGGAAGCAGAACTAATCTGCTTGGAACTGACACGGCATTTCTGCCACAAGAAGGATTTTCTGTACGTTTCTGTTCTGGTGGGAGACAGGAACAGGAAGAGTCATGAGCAACTTAAGGAGCTTGAGATGAAGCTCAACACTGCCTGCAATGTTCTGGGGGAAACGGCACTGCTGGGGAAGGAAGAGCTGGTGCTAGCAGCTTAAATGGGAACACAGTCCCTTCCCAACCTCCATACTGGACTGTCTATTTACTGTTAAAGCTGTTACGGTTGTAAATTGTGACTTGGGTTTCTCATAAATAAGTACCAACAAATGTAAACAGAGATTTTTAGTGTGGGAAAGGCTGAGTTTGTGAAGCTTTGACCGTGCCATGATGTGGAGCCCTCCTGTCAGTAGTCATGTTGAACATCTGCTGTGGTTAAGAGCTACTCTAACACTGGGAACAGTCTTCAGAGAAAAACAGATTCTTGAAAGGCAATTCCCCAAGTTTTCAGCAAATTCTCTCTATGATTGCTAGATCCCAAGACATGCCTGGGTTGTGTTTATTCCAGTTCAGAAACATGGAAAAGTGATCACTACAGCTGTAGATTTTGTAGTCTGGGACTATTGGCTGGTTTGTACCAGCTGGTCACATAATATTTTGTATAATATTATATTTATGTTTATTATACTTTCTATTATATGTATTCTATATAGTATTAATGGCTGATTATGTATTATATTATTAAAATAACAGTGACTCCCTAGAGACATTTCCACAAACTGGAGCTTCTTACAGTTTTGGGAAATCATTCTGCAGCCAGAAATAGCTGAACAAAGTAGATCTAGGTATCCCCAACATTTGATCAGCTGTTTCCCATGCATTCTCCTGACAAACACACATTGCCTCCCCCAGAATAGGGCTATGTGAGTTAAGCTATGTGGCTGCTCCTTTTTTTTTTTTCCCCACCATAGGTTTGAAAAAATGGCAGTGTATGCTGTGCAAAATATGGTCCCATTGAGAACATTTCCAAATATTATCTCCATCCGAGGTGAGAGACGTGGTTTCTGCTATGCTATTTTAAACACACATCAGTTCATGGTAATATTCATTAACTGCTATTGAGAATTTAATTTGGAGAATACCAGGTTACAAATATTACATAGGAAAAGAACAGTCACCAGGTACATATGCAATGTTTAAATGTCTAAATTTTGTTACATTAAAATCGAAGTGAGGTTAAGATTTGAGGGCCAAGGATGAGAATTTTGTCAGCGTTGTCAGACCATTCTAGTAAATCTTAATGTTGAGCTCCTGGGTAAGTGGGGCAGAAATCCACATACTCAGTTTTTGTAAAAAAAAAAAAAAAAAAAAGGACACAAAAAGAATGAACAACTTTATGTTAACTTTTAAAAAATGAGCTCAAAATAGAGTACAAGAAGGGAAACTTGAGCTTAGACCTGCATTATTCCCTTAACCTCATCTGGTAGGCAAGACGGTCTTGGTGGCAATATACATCTTTCTACTGCTGCATCCAATTCAACAACCCTTTTAGAAATTCAGGAACAGTTTAAAATTAATTAATAACATGAATTAAATATGAAATTATAAATACAATACGAGTCCTGCTCTCTCTGTGTTCAATGTTAAATTTTATGTATTTTATGCCACTTGCATAATTTCCATTTTCAGTACTTCACCAGTTTTATCTTTAGGTTTCAGAATTAATAATCTCTTAAAATGCATGATATCCTTTCACACCTCTTAGCTATTTCTTTGCTCACCCACAAATTCATGTTAACATCATTCTAGCAGTCTCTGGTTAGATCACTTTTTCAAAGTATGCAGCATCTTCATCTTCATCAGAAATGGTTCTCTACCACTACTTGGTAAAAAGGAATTACACTTCTTGAATGATTTGCCTTTTATTCAAACACAGGGCCAGAACTAGACAAAAATACTGCAACCCCATCCAAACACTAATCCAAAATCATCAGGCAGCCAGAAAGGTCGCTCCAGACTGCACTGCTGCACGGACACTGGGAACCTCCCTGCATTCCCAGCAGAGGATGCAAGTGGAAGAAAAAGGAGAACCTTCCTATCACAGAATCACAGAATCACAGAATTCTAGGGTTGGAAGGGACCTCGAAGGATCATCTAGTCCAACCCCCCTGCCAGAGCAGGGTCACCTACAGTACATCACACAGGAACGCATCCAGGCGGGTTTTGAATGTCTCCAGGGAAGGAGACTCCACAACCTCTCTGGGCAGCCTGTTCCAGTGCTCTGTCACTCTCACAGTGAAAAAGTTTCTCCTGATATTCACATGGAACCTCCTATGCTCCAGTTTGCAACCATTGCCCCTTGTCCTATCATTGGACGTCACTGTAAAAAGCTTGGCTCCATCGTCCTGACACTCACCCTTTACATATTTGTAAACATGGATGAGGTCACGCCTCAGTCTCCTTTTCTCCAAGCTAAAGAGACCCAGCTTCCTTAGCCTTTCCTCATAAGGGAGATGTTCCACTCCCTTAATCATCTTAGTGGCTCTGCGCTGGACTCTCTCAAGCAGTTCCATGTCCTTCCTGAACTGTGGGGCCCAGAACTGGACACAATACTCCAGATGTGGCCTCACTAGAGCAGAATAGAGGGGGAGGAGAACCTCTCTTGACCTACTAACCACCCCCTTTCTAATGCACCCCAGGATGCCATTTGCCTTCTTGGCCACAAGGGCACATTGCTGGCTCATGGTCATCCTCCTGTCCACCAGGACCCCCAGGTCCCTTTCTCCTACACTGCTCTCCAGCAGGTCAGCCCCCAGCCTGTACTGGTGCATGGTGTTGTTCTTCCCCAGATGCAAAACTCTGCACTTGCTCTTGTTGAATTTCATTAATTCATTTCATGAATTTCATTCCTATGCCCAGGTCATTTTGTTGTCAGGACAAGCTACAACAGAAGTGCTTCTCCAGCATCCCTGCTGCAGTTACAATACAGTTTCTGTGGCTCATAGGGTACAGTACTCCAGGTGGAAAGAAAAAGAGAGAGACTCCTAATAACAGGAAGATTCTGTGATATTATAAATGTCAGATCAGGGTAGCACTGCATGAATCAGAGAGAAAGAAGTGGCTTATTACTAAGCAAACTGCTTCTATTTATATACAAATAGCTATGGCTCAATTATGCACTTAAGCATTGCTTTCAGGCCAATTTGCTTTCTGTAAAGCAAAAGCAATATGGTAGAAGTTACTTTCTACTGCATCCCTTCAAACAGTACAGTCTTTGTGCTTGTTAAACTATTAGAGAGTATGTAATCTCATTAAGCCTGTGAGAAAGTGGCAAATTTGCCCTTTAGATTTTGTTGCTTTTTTAATTACGTGAATTGTAAGATTTCAAGATCTAAACCCAAGCTGCTAGTGCCTTTTTTTTTTTCTTTAAATAGAGACTCAAACATAAGAGTATTACAGGTAATGGTGTTACAACATCTGTGCAGGGATGGTGGGAGAGGTTTGATTGAATCTCTCAGATTTGTAAGAAGAATATATTTAGCTGGTGTAGGTTACTGTCTGATTTAAATAATACAATTTTTATGAAGTTTTGAACCTTTTTCACTACAGCAGCTTGGGTTTTTTTCTCCATTATTTGAAGTAGTTCTTAAGTCATTGAGATCATCTTTTGTGCTTAAATCAAATTTCAAATGCTACTTTTGTGACAAGCTTTTTAGTCTTTCTTAATCATCTTTTCATGTGTTGCTGTTAGTATGCAGTTATCTTCTGGATTTCTGTGATCAGTGCCTTCAAGCACATCTCAATGGAGTGATAGAGTGTTTTTCTTTACTCTGTCACATTTATGCTGCTATCAGCTTGCTTAGAGGCAGTTTGGCTGTTAAACAATTTCTTCCCTTGAGGCAATACTGATTACACTTATTTATGACATCGTCTCTGAAAGTGAGTTTTTTACTATTCCCCAAGCAGAAATCTGTTCTCAGCAATTTTTGTCCTTTACAGATTCCTTCAATACAATAAATGTTAGAACCAGGTGCATATAATGGGGACCACACTTTGATTACAAATAAACTTGAATCATTAAGCCAAGTGGGTAGAGTAATGTAAGACCTGACATCCATTGCTTGTTTCCTCAGCTATTTGTCTTTGAATGATGAGTTAATGGCCTCTTATAGAGGTAGTACTGGGAGTTTCCTAGATGCAGACCAGTGCTGAGATGTGAGTATCGCATCTCATACCACCTCATACAAGGTGTTCATGACCCACTTCAGCTTGGTGGCTGGTGACAGGTATGACAAGTGACTAGAACAAAGGAAGTTTACTTAATGTTTCTCCTTTTCTCCATTCTAACGTGGAAAAGGAAATTGGGACCGCAGAGGGTGTCACAGTTGTTTATGGGGTATGTTCAGTCCATTCCCTCCAGAGTGTCTCTTTATTGGTGCTAGAGGAGGAGCACTGCACAAGCAAGTCATGCATTTTGATCTGGGACACTGAGATTGGACATTTACAGATGCTGAAACTGTAACTGGTGTCTCACTGTAGTGATAGTTTCTTAGGAACAAGTGTACAGCAAAGATTAACCTTTCCCTCCTCTGAAGATCAGGAAACACTCATTAGAGCCAGCTACGCTGTAGTCATTTTTGGACACTCAGTAAGTGTGAGAAAAGATCTCCACCACTTCTTTTCAGCAGCTGATAAATAACTTTGACAAGTTTTCTCATTTTATCAGAATGGTAATAATGCCCATAGAACTGCTAACATTTCTCCCAGTTTGTGGAGCTATGCCTTTTCATTATTTCATTACTTTAAAAACTTGTATAAGTGTCAGACACTAAGGAAGTGAGACCATATGTGTAACAGCAAAGATTAAAGTTTCCTAAAACAGCTCTTGCTTTTCCGTCCCCCTATCCCTAAAACTCAGACTATTGTATTAAGAATTGATATCTGCCTATACTTGGAAATGCAAAGGGGTGTGGATGAGTAACTGTTCCTCTTTCTCATTGACTATCCCTATTTCCATAAGGTTTTTCATAATAGCTGAGTGCTGCTCTTACCCCACTTATGTCATAAGAGAAAGCTTCTCCACGGATGGTTCTTCCATTCAGAGCAACAGCCCGAGGTCTCAGAGTCAGACCAAGAATCGTAATCTTGTTGTACTTCAGAGTGTCAGCTCCTCGGTAGCCATTTTTAAGTATTTCTGTCTTCAGGTTTCCCTGGAAAAAGCCATAGAGAAAATTTCAGGACAATGACAATTCTTTGGTGGTGACTTACTGTGTACTGTTACTGTTGTGGTCTCATCTTTGTCAATGGACATATAGAATGGCTTCCAATGTAGACATTAAAGTCTGAGACCATAAGGAAAAACAACAGTCACATTAATTTTTACATAAGAAATGTTTTGTGTATTGTTATAGATTACCAAAGTAAGAAACAAAATAGCATTTACAACATTCATTTCGAATCTTCCTGGACGTGTTTTTTCTACTTGTAATCAAGGCAAATTTGGTTCTTGTACAGGTTTACAGGGTACAGTGGCTTATGCAAAGCCAAAACCCAGATATGGAGATTTAATTAGTGACCTTAAGGCATATTTAATTAACATCCATAGCTAACTGCTTTAAACTGTTAACATCTTCCACAAACATCAGCTGCTAGATATTTTTGCCCCCATTTTATGTCACATCTCCACAACTCCTGCTGGAAACCTCTCCTATACATGTCCTGGCTTTAAGGACACTGAAGAAACACATCATGTCCACAGAGCCTTGTTGTTGTACTTTTTTACTACACATCCCATATTTAGGGATGTACCAAGAGGACACACAAAGTCATTAAAGAAATTAATTTGGATCACCAGCAACAGTAATTTCCCATACAAGCAATGAAGAGGAATCATTGCGTTTGTTAGTGATCAGAGATGTTAAGGAAATAAAGATGAATTACACTGCTCAGGAAATGATGACTTGCTATGCAATCATGACTTTTTAAAAATATGCAGAGGAGAAACTCATGATGGAAACTTTGGCATAAATTAGCTTATGTTATTTCGATGGTGCATGCTAGGAGGGGAGCAGAAACTAAATCACAGTATTTGTAACTTAGGGCTGTGCTTAGACTGCTTATTTCAGGCATCCATACTAAAAATGTGCTAATCTCCAGCACATTGATTTAAACTGTCTAAGTAAGGAATGTTACTGTAACTGTCTAAGTAAGGAATGTTAANAATGTTGGCTATTAAGGAGCAAATGGGACCCTCTAAAAGCCTCTGGAGAATGTGTTAGGCTACTTATATATGGTGCCTTCTCCCCATTGGCAGAGCTCCAGCATAGAGGGTGGTTCAGTATAGAGAGACCACCTCCCTATGGTGATTTATTGCTGTCTCAGGTGTGGCTAAGCAGGAGAGGTAGCTTTAGCAGGCCACGTAAACCCAGCAAGCTCAGTGTGGTGCTGAACTCAGTGATTACAACTGTATTAATGAATAAGGTTGCACTTGAGCTCTGAGTCCCTGTTCCAGGACTCTACAGCAGACACCATTGTCACTCTGACCAAGGTCTACAACTGAAGGTCTTGGGGAGACAGTGAGGCGATGGTCTAGGGAAATGAGTGGCCCTCTCCTCCCCAGGCATCTAGTGGTTAAAACAATTGCCCAGGAAGGTCCTGAGTTCTTGTTAGAGGGAATTTATGGATATCACTCAAAGCCCCATAAATGCAAAGCAAAAAGTACTTCTGGATCCGAGGCCAGAAGCCAGGACTTCCTCCTACATTTTCTTCTTACCGTCTTGTTCTTGTCCTATGAACTTAACTTCTTTATTTTCCCCCACATTTTTCCCCTGAAAATTGGACTAGTTTTAGGAGGAACTTGCTCACAGGGTATTCAGTTACCTAGTGGCCAGTGTGTTGTTTCAGAAGCTCCTGTTTCCTTGGGCAAGCCTTCCCATCACCATTCCTTTAGTGCCTGGACTTGTTATGGTCTGAGCACATCTGCCTTGTCTGTTGCCTCTGGGGATGGAGGCAGAGTTTCTGGCTTGCCCTGCTCATCCCTGAAGTACATTGGATCTTATACATCTGGCTCTTGTATTTTTCTAGACTGGTAGGCTTAATATCTGGAGCACTTTGACTGAGGTCACTTAGCCATTAGGCATGTCAAAATGAAGGTGTCACATGGACTAAAATACTGACTGCAGTGAGACAGTACCAGAGAGCAGGCAGCTTGAATCGTTCTCTGAGACTTAAGTGCCTGCACTAGTCTTGAATTCTTCTTTGTACTTCTGGGTTGTGTACAAGAAAATATAAATGAGAGGGTCTAATCCTGTAGCTGTTACCTGTGCGACACTCTGTGCTGGGTTCAGAGTAAACGCTATGATGTCAGACCTTAACAGTGAATCTCTTAAGGAAAAAAGTTGTGGATTCTACTAAAACAGGTATGATTAAATTATCCTTTCTCATTTTTTAAAAAGTATAGAAATGTACATCAAATACCAAGACTTTCATACATTTCTCATACCTCTACAATTTGCTATTTCAGATGGATTTATTTTTTTACAAACACATAATAAAAAATCAACATTAGAGATTACTGGAATGCAGTCAGGGACTTCAGTCATGGATTTACAAGCAGAAGTCCAATATGAGCAATGAGAAATGGAAGTGCTAGTGAATCAAGAATCTGATTTGCACAGAGCAGAATTTAATATAAAACTGGATATGGTTTTTCTGTAGCCTTCCTGCAATAAATTATTATACACACACTACAGAAAGCTGGTGATTTTTCTCCCTTTTTGCCTTCTTTTTTGAATAATAATATTATTTTTTTTTTGTAAATCAAGAAGAAAATAAATTAAATTTAAAGTCTAGACACGTGGCATTAGTTCCAGGAAAATATCTCATGAATATAAAAGACTACATAAAGAAACCTATCAGCTTACCCTGGCTTGCTCTCGCTCCTGGAAGACATACTTTCTAAGAGCAGTATCACAATAGGGGTTAACACAGTTTTATTCTTTTGAATATTTTCTGTACACTACTTTCAGGCTTTTAGAAATACACGGTGTGAAAACCATGCCACAATCTACATACAATATCTTATTTCTTACCGGGTGCTGGCACTGTAGGTAAAATATGATCTATGTAGATTGCTGAAGTAGATTTAGTTTTTTAACAATAGGTCCCACAACTTACTATTATATAATTAATGAGCTTCCAGTGGATCTATTTTATAGTATTTTTCTCAGTTGGAGCCTAGACTGTTGGGTTTTTCTGATCAGCTTTCTCAGGACATGTCTGCGGGGAAGTGAACGCTGTGTGAAAGGCATCAGTGCACTGACCCTGGGCTGATCTATCTCCATGCTGCGTGGAGCATCTGATCAGCACGGTAGGTTGCTGGTAGCGTGCTGAATCGCTCTGTGGGAGCCCGACCATGGGAGCAATCTCCCTGCTGTCAGGCGAGGAAACACAAGTTAAAGAAGTGAGACTACGTAATTCTTTGGGCCACAAAATAAAAGCTTCAAGTGATCATAGTTTAAAAGTCGCTGGGATATCCTGAAGAGAAGAACATGACCTTACGCCACCCATCAGACTGAAAGTGTTCACACGATGAAGACAAGTGAAAGCTCCCTCATCCCCAGAACTGCTTCTGGGGAAAAAAATAAAACTCAGAAAAAAAATAAAAATCTGAGCTGAAAAAGTAGATTTTCAGATTCACATCACAGCAGGGATGTTAATCATGTGTCACTATGGTATCAAATGCAGAAAACACAAACTGCAGCATCATAGTTGAATTATTTTGTAGCTGTCTCAAAATGAAAGCATTACGTAGCTTACCAGCTTTAAAGTCTAAGCTATAACAAAAGCTCTTCAGAGAAAAGTTAAGACATCAGCACCTTACTATGGCTAGATTAAAATATGGCTATCTGTATGTATGTAGGTACCTTGTACATTGCTACTTACTTTGCTGAATGTATATTTAGCCAAGAAGTAGTTCTCCTTTTCAATAGTATCTGTCAAAACACAGAACAAGGAGGATTGGTATGAAAACAGGGAGCAAAATCCATACAGTTCACATCAATTGTAGCAAGTGGCTAACATCAGACTAAGGTGATTTGTGAGTTATTTTATCTCTTCCTCTAGTCTTCTTGGGGTGATCTCTGGGCAACACGACATGAGTGACTGCCCTCTCTAGCAGACCAGCTGTTCCCATTGTCACACCTTTCTCACAGCAAAAGAGGAAACTCTGCTTTCCACTTCTGTAACGTTCAAGTTAGGGGCAGATCTTCAGCTATTCCTAGCAGGAGTCAGTTCCCTTTTACTGCTGAAAAGGTGGCCTGAGGAAAGCCCTGTGTACAGACACTGCTTCACAACAGGAGGCCAGGCTTACCAATTGAATCACCATCATCCCAGAAGAGAGACCCAGAAGCTTCTCCTAGTTCATCCAGGGCAATAATGAGCCCAAATGGGTTCAGACGGCTGTTGACAAACATGTTGAGAAATGTCAGTACAAACTTGTGGGCACTGTCCCTTCCAAGTTATTTAACAAAAGCTTCTGAAGCAATTAACTCCAATTTTAAGGTTACAAAAAAGGCCACAGAAGAATGACTACCATGGTCATCAAAAGGGCTCCTGAAATAATGATGAAAACTTTACCTTGCCTTGTCTCACTGAAGTGTCAAATCCTCACATTTCAAGAGCTTGTGTGCACAAGTTTCCCCTTCGTTAGTGGCCTTAATGTATGATAACTGGGCAGTGTGGGAGACAGCCAGCCACCAGTGCTACCTTACTATGGTTTGGTTGCTGCATGGTGGTGTTCCCTTCCTCCCCTTCCCATTTAGCTTCTGAGAATGGCTCAGATGCAAGGCCAGCATATTGCCCATTGATGTGGGGAAATCATTTTCCTCAAAAGAGGTTTAAGCTTTTCCACCTTGCCCATGGCATTGGATAAACACATCCAAGAAGAGCTTTGCATTTTTCCCTTGCACATGTTCACTTTGAATGACTGGCAGCAGGTTGATGTGGCAGTGTGTGCAAAAGCTTTCCTGAGCACAACTGCAGAGCCAGGAGTAGGTTTCAGCTGTGCAAATGATGGCATGGGTCATCTCTGGAGTGACTTCTTTTCACAATGGACCAAACAGTGGGATAAAAATACTACGCTTATTGCCTGGGGTAGCAGCTGGAAGCTGCAGATAGCGTCTATCCTGCACTTTCTTTTGATTGCTTTTTGGGCTGTCTTTGGGTCTGACCTGCACCGTGGTTGCTTAGTGATGAACATACATGACATTACCTCTTAGTAGTGGTTGTGGCTGGTGCCTGTTCTGGCAGGATGTAGCCTCCACGGATGAACAGAGGGATCTTGCTCAGTGGGGCAGCCACAGTAACGTGCTTCTTGGTCCAGGCACTTGGCAGTTTAATACCCTACCGCAAAAATTAATTCAGTTAAAAGAACACAGATCCAGGCACTGTACATTGTGACCATATACTACTGAAAAAGAGACCGAGAGGTACATTTTCACCTCAATTACATCAGTGAAGATGCAAACCAAAACGTAGATTTCAGGGGTATTATTCCAGGGTTTTTTTCAACCTGAAAGAGGATGTAGTCCCTGCAATTATGCATATGCATGAGCTAGAAGCATTATGAATGAAAGACAGCAAATTGTCTTTTAGAATGGTATCATTATTCCATATGCTGTGAAAAAAAAACCCTCATCCAGACACTGAGCAAAAAGCAAAAGAAACTTTTACATTCTCTTTTTATCCATATGGCGCCTGTCACATTTCATTTTAAGGTAAGTGATTCATAATAATTTCATAATGTAAACTAGATTTTCTTCTCTTTTAAGGACAAGTCTTTCCCTTTCAAAAAATAATTACAGCATTCAATGAGTAAAAGTTGTATATGTGTAGACAACTAGCTTAAGTTATCTGCATTATTCCTTCCTGGTTTAATGCCTCAAAACCAGGTGTAGGCAAGGTTTGTATACAGAGTAGATAACAGGAAGGCTTTGCTCTTGCCCTCTGTAAATGGTAATTATAACTTATGGCAAGTCCCCAACCTTGGTTTTAGATAAGCATCATGTGTATTGCAAGTACATGCCAAAGGCAGGGAGCTGAGCTTAGCTAACGCTGGGAGCATACCCAAGGGGACTCAGAGGGAACCACAGCAAGGAGAGCTGACTGAAATGCTCAACCTTGCAGCATCATGGCCTTATGAAAAGAGAAAAGAGAAAGGGTTGGATGAACATCATCTGAGGACACCAACCAAATGCTGAAAATGACTGAACTTCTTTTAAAATCAGTCTGAATTTCCTCTGAGAGCATTTCTGTCCCACCCATTCCCCTGCCAGCTTCACTCAGGGTAGTTAATAATAGCCTGATGCTCCTGGGCTCCCATTTCCGAAAGGTCTTAGCATCAGCCTGACTACTCCTGCTGAAGCAAACATGGGTTTTATCCTGCAGATTGCAGCAGAGCATAGTCAGGCTGAAATTGGGCACTTCTGGAAATGCAGTACTGGGGATGATGTTTGAAAGGTCAATACTTGCAGACCCTGAAACTAGAAGAGGTTGGCACTTTCCACAGAGCAGATTGTTCTGCATCTCTTGGAAGCATCTTTTGGAGGGGAGCCTCACCCTGCTCTCTAAATATGCCTTCTGTCCAAAGTGATTCATGTGCATAACTGCATGCACAACATTGTTTGCAGCATGTTCTCAGGAGCAGACAGGTTTCTATCTCTGTTTCTACACAGGGAAATGCATCAGTACAAAAATTAAAGCCTGCAATAAGAGAAGGGGGAGAAAGAAATCTTGATAGTTTAATGAATTTCTAGGCTGCTCTTGAAAATTCAGTTGTCTGTGTCTTAGAGCTTTACAAGCCGAAAATAAAAAATAAAATAAAATGCTACTGAAATCTGTACAATTTACTCTCCTGGCTAGCATGGTGTAGATTTTTTGTGCTCTAGTTTTCTTAAATACAGATGCTGAGGTAAAAATACTGCTGAACATTGCTAAGAGTTATTTGCTGGAATTGTACCATTTGAAGTTATGTAAAAAGCGAAAGATACTGAAACTTAAAAATACGTACGGTATAGTAGTCAAACCATTGTGCTTCAGGGAAGTATACATCCACAGTTCTTGCTCCCTGTAATTGTTATAAAGTGATTAAAGTCTTTTTTCTTTTTGCATTTCTGATATTACATTAGCTTTATTATATTTGCGCATGGAGAGATATATGCTGAATATTCTAATAACATCAAATCTTGGATATTATGGCTGAGTTATTATCAGCAGTGGACTAGTGCTGGCTAATCTATAATGTTAAACAGACAAGCCAATCCTATTTGGGGGGTTTTATTGCAGTTTCGTGGGATGAGTCAATGTTATATGATTATTTTGGTCTAGTACATAGTTTTATGTCTCACAAATGTAACTGGCCTAGGTGCACTCCTCTAACATCTGAGCAATCCCAGTGAGGTCTATGGCAGCCTTTGCAAGACAAGACTTCACCTCTGATGACAGAGTGGGGAGACACCACTGCTCAGTGCCTCTTGCACCATTCCTGTTGCAGAAACGGGCAGAGAGTAAGGTCTGGCAAGGAGGGCACACAGATATTTGTCTTCTTGAAAACAATTTGAAGTTGCAGATAAATAATAATAAATAATGTGCTGCTAATGGTGCAATTACTGTACTTTGTTTTGCAGCATGCATTGTATCACATTGCTGCAGGGATGAAGTCATGCTGCCCCAAGCCCTGGCTGCCATCTCTCTCCCACCGCAAGACCCAGAAACATGTTGTCTCCAAACCTGTGCTTCCCCCATCAGACCACAGGCACCCCGACCTTCCTTTTGTGCTGCAGGCCCCCAGAAAACATTAGGATTCCTTCTCTAGACCCTTTATCATTTTCTATATCCTAATAGTGTTCCCTTTCATTTACTTCTTTGCAGGAAGCCACCCCTGGCTTTTCACCTTCTCTTCGTGGGAAGGTTTCTCTCACATCTTTCATCATCTCACTGGTCTGAGACCCTGTAAAATCTCCTTGTTAGTCATCAGCTATTAGAAACCTGGGGGAGTCTGAAGATGAAGGACTGACCAATGAAGCTCCTTGGTAGAGTCAGAATGGTTTTAGATGCAGGAACAAGAATTTCCTTTTAAATTCACAGAGGTACAAAGGCTGAATAAAAAGAAGGTGACTAACAGTGGCCTGTTTATATGTTTGATCATCAGCAACATCCAGAAAATGTATCAGACATTCTGGCAGCATGCTGATCACAAACAGCTCTAGGATACATCACATGCAGATGTTTGGCTCTGCTCAGATACACCTTTCTGATGCTGTGAGCAGTCAGTGATGGGGCAAGGAGAGAAAATCACCCTTGCTTCAGCCGAGCAGTGAGAGCCTTGACCCCAGTGTCATGCCCAGCACAGCCATAGAATAACACTGCTTTTTAAAACCTGTTATATTAGCAGCTAACATTGTCATTACCATTTCCATAATGACTGCATTTGCTCGTGATGCTGGGAAACTCCTAGCACAGCCCTTGAGATGCTGCAGTTCCAAAACGACGTGGGTGAGTGGTAATGTGGAAATCAGTTTGCTTTAATATCTGCATCTTTCTTCCTAGCTCAGCAATTACTGCTCTGTGTGTGTCCTTTGAGGGAGCTGTCAGCACAGCAACAGCAGCACGTGAGGGGCAGCATCCAGCTTGTTTATACCCATTCGGCACTTGGAGTAGCAGGGAAATACCATGCCTTCACTTTCATCCTCTCACTTCAAGCACTGGGCAGCTCTGTACTGTCTGTGCTGCTCAGAAATGCTTCTGCAAACTTTGACAGTAGCAGGAAGAAATGGGTGGATATGAGCAAACATGCCCTGAATGTCATCCAATGCCCTAAGCGCTGTTCTTTTGTTTTATGCCAGTATGATGGCATTTTTTAATTACAGTACTTACCTCTTCAAGAACAGGAGCAATCATAAAAGCGGGTCCCCAAAGGAAGGCAGTATCGATTCCATGAGTCTCCTGATCAGAGGTAAATCTAGTGTTGAAAGTGAGATATGCAATGTTAATTCACATTTTTCAAGAACTTGCAGAATATTTTGATATTGCTGTGATAAGAAATCTGCTTCCTCAAGACATCCTTCAACACTGCCAAATATTTTTCCTGGCTGAGGGAATGCTAAAAGCTGCACAGAGAAATTTCAGTAACGCCTACCATACTGGAGCAGATCAAAACCCTCACAAAATGCTGGATCCATTTTATTCCATGCATTAAAATTGTTTTGGATTCTGATCATGTACTCCAGAGTGCTTACAATCCCATCCCAGGTACACTTACATCATCTGCCACCCTGGGAAGGGATCTCCCTTCCACCATGCATCAGCTAATGAAAATATTGACTAGCACCTGGCAAAGAGGAGAGATCCTCCCCATCTCAGGAACCTTCACTCAACTGGCATAACATCCTCGAGAGTTTAAAGAGGCTTTCAATCATTTGTAAGCCTGTCTCTAAGTAAATTCGTAATGGATCCTCATTCCCTAGTTAGCTCATAAGAACGTCACGTGGAGTGTGTCCCAGACCCTCCTAAAACTAAGGTACCTTGTACCTCCTGCTTTCTTCAGCTCCTCTGCCCCCTTTCCCATTCAACAGCCCTGCTGCCTTGTCAAAGGTAGCAACTGGGCTGCTTTACCATCATTTGTTTTTTGACAAATTCGCACTAGCTGGTGCATATTAATGTATTATTCTCTGAGGACGTACAAATTATTTGTTTAAAAAATTATTTACTGTGTCTGTTCAACTGACTTTGCAGCTGCCCTTGCCTAAGGACAGGTTTCTGTTGTGTGTGGGCCAGAGCAGAGGGGCTCAGTGTCAGTGTCCTGCTCTGACACCCTGCTTGCTCAGGGCATAGGTGTACACTGCACCCAGCCCAAACTTACAGAAATTACCCCAAATGAGCAAAACCACCTTGGCAATAAAGAGACATCTATTTGGTGTTTCAGTTTCCAATATATTGCAAGTTTAGGGGAGTACAGGGAACTCAGGGAAAAATGTTCTTGAAGGCATGCCTCAGGTTCTGCCTGAAAGAAACCTCAATTTATTCAGAGTTTCTGCCAAAACCAGTAGCCCTTCTGGACACCCTAATCTTGGTCATTACTGCATTTTGACATAAGGCTTTGTAAATATTTAAAGTGAGTTGGGCTTTTTGATTAATTAGCTTGTCTTAAAGTTTTTTAAATACAAAACATTAGTTTTCCTTGTCATCTCAATAGCTTCTCTGTATTTTTTATTTCACTGTAATTAAATTATAATAATGATTCAATATACTTTTTGTGGGAGATTTCAGGAGAAAAAGCTGATCAAGAAATTTTGACGAAAGAGAAGTTGATCTTATTTGCACATGGAAACAAGTGGCTCACCATCTAACTATCGCTGTTTTCTCTTGCAATTATGGCAACCACAAGCACAAATTCATCAAACAAATGAACTTTCCCATTTTGAAAATAAGCCATTAAACCATAACTGTGACCTATGAGAAGTGCTTAATTCCATCTACATGCTTCCTATGGTTGGATGCTGGCCTCTCTTCTCTTATTTTTCCCCCTTTTAGCCATCAGGCAGAGCTTTCCCTTCCAGTAATGGATTACCACATCTTGGTCTTTTTGGACAGCTGAGCTACTGGCGCCTCTGTTTCACTGAGTGAAATACTCAGAAGCACCTAAAATACTTATAGGAATCTATTGGGATGTTGTTCTTGTTTGTTATTTGAAATGGACACCTGAATATTTGAAATTAAATAAAAAAATCTGAAATGACCACATGAAATAGCTATTGCTTGGAGACTCCCTCCCCAGGCAGAGTTGTTTTCATGATGAGGCTTGTGAACTCCACCTGAAAAACTAGTTCCGGATTTTTTAGCTCTCCTTTATATTTGTTACAAGTAAGGGAAAGGTTTGATGTAAAATTCCATCCTCCATACATCAAAAATTCTGGTTTTATTCTCTTTCTCTCTAAAACCCTCATTTCTCCTCCTGTTGTCATGTGGGTCACTTTCTCTACTTGAGCAAGCCCACTAAACCAATGTATATTAATTAGAAATAGTAAGAAATACTCATTAGGTAACAATAGTAGCCACAATTAACTAAAAATAGTAAGAAATACTTTTAAGACATTTTAGGATCTAGTTATGGCAACATTAACAAGTGATGTGCCCACTAGGTGCCCACTGGACCTGTGAAAGAGTTTGTGCTGATCCCCTGATGCCTACACTCGCCACTTGCATTTTAGAGGTTTTATTTCCTGGTAATTCCAGTCTGGTTCCACTGACTAAGCTCTCATCAATGGCTGGAGTGCACCGGCTCAGTTTCACCCTATGGAAGTCTCTGCCAGTGCATCCAAGATTGCTCTATAATTCAAATCAAAGCAAATTTGGAAATCTGCTAATGTAGATGTGGCCCAAATAGAGTACAAAGATGCTGGGAACAGTCAGAAAGGCAGCTTTAACACCACTGAAGTAATTCTGTATTAACAGAGATTAGCTAGTATTAATGCCAAAATTAACTCAGTCATTTCCAATAACAACACAAATCTCGTTAAGCAAAAACAGAGCAAAAATAAATACTTGAAATAGATTACAGCCCCTTGTAAGACATGAGTACCTATAAAACTTCTCCTTAACACAACCCAGTTAAATAAGGTAGCAGAGTATGAAGGTGAAGGATACTGCTTTAAAAATGCATCTGTTGTTTGCCATTACACTGAGTAGGCAAAACAGGTTTTGTGCATATCCTTCCATACTCAAAAGGTTCACACTTTAGTGTAACCTCAGTTTCATTTGAAAAAAATGCCTTACTCTTTAACCAAAATGTTTTTTAACCCACAGGGAAAAAGAACATTAAACAGTCCAGGATGTAGCCTGCCCCAATGAGACTAAATTGTGCCAGACCTTAGGGCAATAGCTTTTCATATGCATATTTTGCCCTTGTTTGGCTAAAGTCTTTGCATAAAACATTCTAAACTAGATTATTTACAAAAAGCAGGTAAAAAGCTAATTAAAAGATGCTGAGAGGGAAACTAAACTTCACTTTGATTCCTGCTTCTTCCAAACAAAAAAATTCTGTTCCAAAAATCTGAGGTCAAATTTTCCAAAGGGTTTTTCAGTCTGTATTTATTAATCTCAGTTTTGCACCTGCTCCTACACTCAAACATCTCTATCTCTCTTTTCTCTGTGCAATTTGTGGACACAGGTGCAACTTTCATCCATAGCATGCAGATGCAAGTGCTAAATTGGAAAATGACAATTTCTCTGTATGATACCTTCTTGGCATTCTGAACCAGAATACATATTTCATAGATTTCATTCAAATACCAATTTCATAGATATGTGATTCCTATTTTTAAAATAAAAGAGAACTGCCTATTTGCCTAAGACAAGGAATTTTCATAATTCTCCTTACTTGTTTCCCCCCACACACACACACTGGAAACAAATACAGGTTATATTTTAATGAAATCCATTGCATATACGAAGAGTTATTTTTCTGCACATAATCTGATTAGATTTAATTGTAAAACTGTTCTTTTTAAGAGAGAGCATGCAATAGTACTACTGTGACTATTCTCAAACATATACCAGCTAGTTTATACATAGAAGCCCAAGTACTTTTGTAAATTAAATATGATAAAAAAGAGAGACTCCAAACTCACTCGTGCATCAGTGACCGTGCCACGGTGTTTCCATGAACATGAGACTCGTAGAACAAGGTGTACAAGTATGGCAGCAGTGAGTATCTGATCCGAAGCGTAGCACGAGCTATCTTGGCAAACTCATCTCCGAACACTGCTGGGTCTTGTTCCTGTTAAGGAAAAGCTTTGATTTGTACTCAGCATTATAACTGGGGACTGCAAATTCAACAGGGAACCTGTGTGCTACCTAAGGAGAGCTGTGACTGACAATGCTATGAAAGTGAAAGTTTAAATAAGAAAAAACACTGATCTGCAAATTGGAAGATGTACTAAGAACAACATGCATTATCACCAAACTAGTATTTGTATTAAATTTTTCAACTTGAAGAATTCCAGTGAGTTCAGAGAGATCAGGTCCCACCACAGTGTATGTGAGCTGTCTGCAACTGCCCCTGGCCTCATGACGGGAGGGGAGCTGGGGTTTCATGTCTGTTCTCGGGAACAGACACCCTGTGTCTGGAAATTAATTTATCCTGGAGATGCAAGCCCTCTGGGACAGAGAAGGTAAAACACAGGAAAAATGGAAGTCTGATAATTTGCAAAACAAAGGCAAAAGCATAATTATGTTGGCCAAGAATATAAAGGCAAATCTATTTAAAAGTAAGACTAAATTCATGGCTCTGCTGAAGACAACAGAAGTGACTGAAATCACTGCGAGCAGTGGGGAAAATGTTTCATCCATGCAAAGAAACTTGATTTTTCCTTCTGTGCTCACCATTTTAGGATGCCTTGACCAAGAGGACACCCATGCCTCAGCAGTGCCCCTTGCCTACTCACTGCCAGAGATGCTCTCCTAGGAGAGAGGGCATGCATACTGGGTCCCACCATCAAGAGGGCAGGTTTAAGCAATCTGTCTACACTCGTTGGCTGCTTCTGATCCATTTCAAGGTAACCGTGACCGTTCCCTGCAAATGGGATGCAGAGCACAGAGCCCAGGGCAGTGCTGATATGGGAAAGTTACAACTCCTTTCATTCCTTCTGTTCGACCTTCTCCAGCTCTAAACTGAGCCAGTTTACGAGTCACATGGCTCCCTTTCTCCTTCACAAAATTTTCCCATAATACTCAGTTTTCTCATTAAAATTGAAGAATGCCTGATGAATTCCAAAGATGAAAAAACATAAAAGGAACAGAAGTAACAAAGCTTTTTGTATTATCTAGTGATTTCAAACAAGAAAAGTATTAATTAAACTATTTGAAATCCCCAATGGATTAGGCAAAGTGGGTATTTAGGATTTTATTTTAACACTAACTTAAGATTAATTAAACTCAATATTTAAGTTAAATTTCTCCATTATTATGTTTACATCAGAATTAGTCACTGATAAAATTCCCTGCTGACTCTGAACTCCAGAACATCCATCTATTATTTAAAAAAATTGCACTATATTTTTACCAGTATTCTGACACTGTACAAATATTGCCTAAGTTCAC
Organism: Aegotheles bennettii; assembly: GCA_013398125.1. Lineage (NCBI taxonomy): Eukaryota > Metazoa > Chordata > Aves > Caprimulgiformes > Aegothelidae > Aegotheles > Aegotheles bennettii. The sequence goes on along the minus strand of VZRW01001043.1, from coordinate 366,790 downwards.
ACCCACCCACCCCCCTCCATTCAGACTTCTTAGATGATGCTGAGTCACCCAAAATGCCCTGTTCATTTCTTTCAGTGAAGACAATGTTTTAAATGGATTTAAGTAACCCAGTAAAGCAAATGTATCTTCTCTTACTTCTCTCATTCACTCAACACTGAGTTGCAGCTCCCATCATGTAGACCCATTGCTCTTTTCCTGCTTATTAAATTGTGCATATGTGACTAATACCCACTCACGCAGGTAAGAGTCCATTTGCATGTTCAAAGAGCCAAGCAAACCTCTATAGATAAGCTGCCTCTTATTTTAGTGGAGAGGTAAATAGAAAATATTTATCAACAGCAGCAGCTGACACCTCACAGACATTTCTTCTCCTAGAGAGAAATATCTCAACATATCCCAGGGATCTACAGGGTAATGCCTGATCCTCTTAATGACAGCACTATAGCTCATTATTTCTGCATCTGCCCAGTTGCTGAATGTCCATCATACTTTCCTGAAGAGACAGAGGTCTTTCTGGGGGTGTAAATATAGCAACATTTTGATGACACAACTTAAAAGAAAACTGATGGTTAGCTAATAACCTGAGTTCCAGCATTGCATGGACCAGTTTACAGAAAAAAACCCCAACAAAGCAACATTTATTGAACTAGTAAAACCATTTTATCACGGTTACAGATAAGTGCAGTGTACTTACAAAGGCTGCAAGACCTTCAAGCTGTTCACAGTTTGAAACAACCTGATACTTCTTGCTATCTGCAACAAGTCTTGAAAGGACTTTGTGATAAATCAAAGCCAGGGCATGGATCTGGACTGAGACTGCACTTTTTCATCCTGCTCATGGGCTCATTGGCCTATTTTAGCCTTTGTTGCTCCTTGGCTGCTAATGCTGTCGCTATTGCTGACTCTCCTTGGAGTTCTCACATGTTTGTCTGGAGTTTCTAACTGTAGCATTTGTCTGAAACTTCCTTTTAGACAGCAGGGTTGTTGTATAAAACCCTCTCTCCCTTTCCTCCAATACCTATTAGAGTTACAGAAGTAGTGAAACACAAATTGAAGTAAACAAGGCAATAGGAAGATGTGCTGACACTCACTTGCTCTTAAATAAAACCTGGGCCTCATTAGGTAAAGGGTGGAGGGAATGAATCTTACCAGCAGCATGGGAAGACCATTTTCTGTCATTCAAAATATGCAGTGCACAATTCTGCATGGTTTTCTGGTGTTAGACAATACATGTTTGTCAGTGTTTCTACGTCATCTTTACATTATGGATGGGAAAAATTTACACTTCACAGTGTAATTCCTGCTCTCAGTGCAACACTCCTTTTCACCTGCTGCTTCAGTTTAGTCGAGAATGGCAGGTTAATTTCAGAGAAAGTAATGCAAATCACCATCAGCGTCAACTGCAATCATAGACTACAGCTTCGTGTAACTTCACTTACTTACCATATTTCCCTCTGCATTGTGGTTTCTGGAAAATGGATAGAAAGAGCCAAGCTGCATCCAGCGCAAGCAGAGTTCGTAAGTAGTGTTATAGTTAAACCCACAGATATCAGCACCAATCTAAAGAAAAAATAAAATCACTGGATAAATGTTTGTGATTGTGAGTGAGGCTCAAAAATGATAAACTACACAAGCTTGTTAGTAAAAATCATTTTCAGAAAGAGATAGCTATGTCTGATGACTTTATAAGAAATCTCCATAATGATACGAATATTTCCAGGACCGAGATTGTACTGGCTTGTAGAGCATTAACATCCCCATGGAAGATCTGATTGTATTTCAATAATTCTACAAATTCTCCAGCCGAGCTTGCAAAACCAGAAATAAGGGGAGGGACCTCAATGATAGAATACATAATATAAAGAGATCGGTTTTGGCTTTCATGCAGTGATTTAATCTGAATCTAGCAGTGCTATTTTTGTTTCTCTTCAGTCAGCTAAGATTGATGACATTTAGCTTTTTTTAATCTGCAGCTCCTTATGCTGTGGAGGCCGTTACTGCTGGCCATCTCCAGCAGCTTATTTCAGAAAACATCTGAGTTAATTTAAAGTGATGTTGTGTATGAGCCAGCAACTGCCTGAATGACACTGGACTTACATAGGGGATGCCAAAGAGGTTGAATTCCAGGACTCCAATGATTGACAGGTGCATGTCCTTCCACTGGGAGAAGTTGTCACCCAGCCAGTGACCTCCGTGCTTCCCACTGCCAACGAATGTAGACCGACTCAAGACAAATGCTCGCTTTCCAGTTGCCTGCTGGACAACACTGCAAAGAAATGCAACAAGATCATTAAAAATCAGAATGGTAACTGAAAGAGTCATATGACCAACCTGAGCTTTCAGGTACAATTTTATCTGGAGGGGCGTTATTCGTGAAACAGTTATTGTAGTCCTGAGTCACGTGCAAATGTGGCTGCAGAACTGCAAATAATAGGATTTACTCTGTGGCCAAAATAAAAAACTAAAATCTATCTGATCCACAAAACAATTTGTTTCAGGTAATTGTAGCCTTCCTAAAAAATAATTTGTGTTTAATTTATTCTCAACAGTGTCTCAAACTTAAAAATTGAAACATAATTTCCTTTCTGTATTAGTACATTTAATTCAGTGCCTTAAAAACAAGTAAGTTATGTAATTTTTCAGTACAGGATTTATTTAGATATTTTTATTGGCAAATAAAGTTCTAATATCCTGAAATGAAAAGTAAGTAAGTAAATAAATAAATACAATCTGAAAGCTTAAAAAAAGAAATAATCAATATAGAAAGCAAAAATGTAATCATTCAAAATATCACCCCATCCTTGTTCCTCTGGTTTCCTGTCATAGTTTTATATGTGATGTTTCATTACAGAATTAGTGGTGTAACCATTTTACCTTGCCTTTTGAAAATAATTTTGCTGCGTCACCAGAAAATCAAGGAAGTATAATATGCCTCATTAACAACTCTATTACAAAATTCCTCAACATAGGATAATCTCTGTACGTAATTACATACTGCAATATTATGTATTAGAAGAACTCAAATTCAATTCTGCTTTAATATGATTTGGGCAACACAACTTAGATTCTCAGGAAAATCTATCATGAAATATTAATCATGTTGTTCACCATCTACCTCCTTCTCCATTTACTTAATGAGATTGGTTCACAAGCTCTTTCATCTGCATTTGTAATGGGCAATATTCAGTATTGGTTCTGTAATAGCACAGAGCCTTTGAAATGCTTCAATGTTTGTTTCTGAAGCAAAAAACCCAACAGCTTTCATACAAACCTAAAGAGATTAACTTTATGGGCCATATGCAGCAAGAGGTGCAATTCTTGAAACATGTGGGACCTGCTGGTTCTGGGTTGTAGGTGCACTGCTGCACCCAAAACCTGCACAAGACTCCATGTGCTTTGTATAAATGGTGTTTAGGAGCCATATCATGGATGTTCTGGGTATGAGTCCTCTCCTCTGGCCGTGCGGCACAAGTCTTTGGCTTCATTTGCAAATGCAAGTGCTAATGAGGGCAACATCAGATCAACTCAACTATCACCCAGAGCTGCATAAACAATTTGCAACAAGTAATTTATTGAATATATTTCATCCTATTGTGAACCATTGCCACAGGTCTTAATGTTGTCAAAAGTATTTGTTGACTGAAATTATTTACAGAATATCATGTGCAAATAACTCTTGGCATTAAGCTAATGCACAAGCTGATTGCTGCTAGTTCTTGTGTCCAAATTCAAGCCATTTGCCATGGGTCAGATGACACATTTCCTATTCTCTGGCTGCATTAGAATAATTCTTAGAATTGTTTTTCATACAATTATGAACCTGTCATTTGCTTTCAGACAATATCCTGCAATTGATAGTGATTTGCTAGATATTTTTGTCAGTAATTTAATTTAGTATATTATTTGTGAAGAGAGAATGCAGAAAGGGGATACAACCAGCCTTGAAAGGAAATGTCTTCTGAAACCCAAATTAATATGTATGGGAAATTCTTCACCCAAATTTCCCAGCTTTGCAGTGAATCCAACCTCTGCTTATGCTTTTGGGGATGTTCTCCAGCCTTGAAGGACTCTCTACACTTGGCTGAGCAAAACGTGTTTCTTTTGGAAGGAGCCCTGGAAGCAAGTGCTGCAGGGATAGGGAAGGTTTATAGCCTGGGGGGGGCTGCAAGGAACCATGCAGCAGTAACTGTTCCAATGGCTTTGGTCTGGGTTAGCACCACCAGGACAGTGTGCAGGCTGAAGGGGCTGGGGCAGATGTGCTGGCACACGGAGATTTTCCTGCTAAATTCACAGGGTTTGTCTCAGGCAATTGGCTTTGCTGGCACAGAGCCTAACTTAAACTAAAAAAACAGCTCAAGAAAATAGGCAGATCCAAAGTCTCTATTCAAACAGTGTTACCAGGACAGTGTACGGTTATGTAGCAGCTCAAAACCTGTGCTAAGTCCCATGCACCCTCACTGGGCTGGGTGGCCAATGAGGCCCAGGGTTCAAGGGCTTTATGATCCTTCTCTTGAAAGCTGATATGCTCTTCATCCAGGCCCACAAAAGCTGGCAAACTGCTTCTGGCTTTTACCCAGTGCTTCCCTTCCCCCAGGCTTGGTGTATAAAATAGAAGTGCATCAACACCGTAAGTAGGCTCACTTAGCCATGTCCTCTGGATGCTGTCACCATACAGCTGCTGAAAATGAGTGCTAAATACCGAAATAAGCCAGCACAAGCACCCCTGCTTTGGCACTTACCCCGCAGTATTAAACTTCTCTGTGTTTTAGCTCAACCTCTACTGGAAAAGGCATAATTTGCCCATTTGATTTAATCTATCAGCTAGGTTTATACTTTCACTCCAGCTTCACAGCAACAGTCTGCTTGCATAAGCTAGTTTTGAGTGCTTCCCAGCTGGAAAATGAGTTTTACAGTAGCTGACAGCAAGCGTACTGCAATGCAGCTCTGCCCTCCTGGACTGACTGACCCCCAAGCCAAAATGCAAAACGTTGCCTGCTGGGAAGCAGAGGCAGCTCCAGAAGCAGTCGGTGGAGCTGAGCAGTTTGGATCCTTCACTGGCAGTGATAGAAGAGATGCTCCTCTGCTTGGGCCACAGTAATGAAGGGATGGAAGAATTTCCCTGATGCCTCACAAGGCTGCTTCTGCAGCAGCTACACATGACCAGCTCTAAGAGAATAGGAACACCTTGCTCTAGTTGTACAAAAGCAGCAGCAGAGTTAGGCCCTACAAGTAGATCCTGATTTTTACTAAAAAAAAATAAAATTGGAAAAGATTCCATTTCTTCTTTCAAGATTCTCTATTCTTGAAACATCTTTCTAAAAGACAAACAGTAACATGAAACATGCGACTGTTTCTTATTAGATACTATTACAGATTTCCCAGGTAACATCAGCAGCTTTTAAAATGTATTTCAATCATCTGAAATCTGCTTAGAAATACTTAGAAAACTTACTTGAATGTTGGTTCTGTCTCTGACCAGCCGAAGAGGGAGTGGGTGTTATAATGCTCTCCAAGGTAAGTCTTGGAGTCAGGACACAATGTCTTTTGCGCCAGGGAATGATCAGTAATCCCTGAGAATGATACCAAGCACTGTAAGATTATATACATCACAATTAAAATATCTTCATATTTCTACTCACTTAAAGGTGAAAACAACAAAGGATTTGGGAAGAGGAAAAGCTGAAGAAGTGCTGGACCTGCATTGATTAAGGTTAGCAAGTAGCCATGAATGCCTGCTTGTGGACAGGCACGTGTTCTCAGGATGGTGAGAGGACTAGGTAAACACTGCTAATTAATGTCAAGTTTTATGTCTGACAATTCAAATCATCTGTACAGATATCATATATTCAGTAAGTAATATCCAGAAAGAAAACATTTGCATTGCTGAATTAAGAATACAGCTACACAGTTTTACATAGTGACAAATTTTACTTAAGAGCAAAAATATTGTAAGAAAAAACCCCAAACAACACAAAACCCAGAAATTCAGCTGCCCAGGGAAATTGTGTGGTTGTGTGAAATCACGAGACCTCGGTTTGCATACTGTCACGATACCACTCAGCTGCAGATATAGGTAGGCAGCACAATTTGGCCCTATCATGGCAAAATTCACACCTAAGCTCAACTCTCTCCCTCTCTTCCCCTGAGTCATCTAGGGAAGAAGACAGCACGGCCCCAAGAAGCATTGGGAGTGATGGGTGAGGAGTGTCGGAGCTGTGTAGGGGAGGGGCAAGCCTGAGGTGCAGCAGTTCATAGGGTGTCATCTGCTATGGCCCGATACGCCACACAGCTCTCTTCTGACAGATTGGGTATGTTCACGTGTGGATGGGTTATCCAGTAACTCCATCACAGAGTGGAGACAGCAGTAGCTTTTTGCTTGTTTTTGCTAATAGTCGGGCAGCCCTGATATCGCTGGCACAGCACTGGTTTAGCTGAGCCGAGGGGAAGCAACACGAGGCACAAATGAGCTGCACAGATGCTGCCTGGTCTTTGATCTCATATTAAGGAGATGCTGGCAAAGCCCATTTGGTGTGGAAAATGTGATTCTCATCCTCTGCAGGTAACCTCCGTGAAAATGCCATGTGAGTTCAGCAGGAATTGGGCAGGTCAGATGTTTGGTTTATACAATGCATTTTTAGACATGGAGTTGAAAATGTTATAAAATCCTTTCAAAAAAAGAAAGGTAGATTCTCAAGTATTCTTCTTTTGCATGCTTAATTATGTGCATACACTACTGTAAATATTTCTCTGTGAGCAAGCAACCTCACTGCCTAATCGCACTTTACTGTATGTTTGCAGTTCATTACTACAAAGTGCATTTCTCTGTACCTGAAACCCCATTATCCTCTCTGCTCTGCTGTGCCACCACAGCTGGGATCCTTCTGTCTGGTTCTTCAGACACAAAGACTCCAGTGTGGCCGATCTGCATCTGAAATAACTTAATTTATAAGCAATTTCCAAGTAACTTGGACTGATGTGGCTTTGAAGAAGACACTAAGGTTCTGGGGAAAATCACACTTAATGTCCCAGTGGTATTTAATTATTAGCCCTGTAAAATTAAGATGGAATATGAAAGAAAACACTGCCACAAAACTCGTTTTCATGCTTCATTCTTATTTGGAGTATTTTGTATTCTGCATAAGTAGTACTGATTATTTTACAATTGCATATTAATCTTCAGTATAAAGTTTTTCATAGAAGATTGATTTGAAGGGCAGCTGGGTTTAGAAGTTCAAACCACGGTTACATGTATTTGTGGTTATAATTTAGATAAGGAGGCTGAAGGCTACATTGACAAAAAGCCTGAATCACGGAGACTGGGACTTGCACAGATTCAGCCACCTAAGTCAACAGAGCCTCCAAAACCCTGCAACCCCAGGGAGGTCCTAATGTCTTGTGGGAATAAGCAGCTCAGGTCCCATCTCACACCTACGCTAGTCAAGGGCTTGGACAGCCAAGGGCATGCACAGTGTTAGCAGGATTGGAATATAAAAGAATGTCCTTAAACACTGGTTGAAAACAGATCTCCTACACCCTGGAAAAAATGCCTTAGGCATTTGGAAGGGAGACCAACACTGTGAGTCGCAAGCAGAAGTAGGTGCATACATGCACAAAAGGAGCAAGACAGAGAGACAAATCAGGCTCAAAACACACCTGTCTTCAGCATCCCTCATCCTTACATGTCATGCAGATATCTAGGTCTCAGTGTATCTAGGTCTCTAAGACTCCTCTATAACGGCTCAGACTTCACTGCTAGTTGTCACAAAGCTCAGCTTCATGGCTCAGAAGCCTCTTTGTGGGTTCAACCCTCAGTCCTTCATTTCTGAGGGTAAAGGGACTCTGCTGTTTTGGCCACCTTGCCCAGTTTCACATCTTTTTTTTTGCAGTTCTGAATGCTGACAAAAATTGAGGTAACATAAGGCAAAGGTGGAAATGTCTCCTCAGTTGCTGGACTTTGGTCAATGAAAAGACCCACAGGACCAGTGTACAACAGTTACAATCAGCAGTTTCCCACTAAGCGAGCAAACACCAAAACCATAATTAAAAACTCTGCTATGATTGCAATAATTTACAATCTTTTTATAATATTTTGTCATGCTCTTGTTATGTTTAAGTTTCTCTTGTATTTGAGGTAAAAAGAAATGAGATTTAATAAATAAAAAGAAGAATTCACTTGACAGTGCAACAGCCAGAAGGAAAAGGGGACATTTCCAATACTTCACTGTCAATAATTCATTTATGTGTCAACTTCCTGCTGCATATTAGCATTGCTCAAGCAACTGGGCTTTCCTGGGGAAATGTTGGCTGGATTAATTGCTGGGACCACTGGCACTAATTTTAAGTATTCATGGCTTCCTGGGGAAGAATGAGCATGTCATTTACTTGACTACTGGAAGAGGTGTTCCCATTCCTATCAATCTCCCCTAGGTTTGGGCATTTTTAAACTTATTTTTAGCTCAGTCTAGTAAGGCAATGGAAATTTCTTTCTTTAGAGAATGGATATTGAATTAAGGCATCAAGGAGATGACATATTCCTTGTCATGGTTTGTGGAAAAAGTAGTGACTGCCCAACCCTGGAACTAGCAGTGGTGATGGCAAGACAGAAGGCTTACTCCTTGCTTAAATCTGTAGCTGAGTTACATTATATAGGTATCTCGCCCTGTCTCTGATGCAGACCAGTTGCTCAGAGAGTGGCAGGGAAGGCCATTTTTCTAGTCCTGCTACCAGGCAGCCCCAGTGACAGAAGAAAGTAGCTTATGTTTGATACTCCACCAAAGCTGAGCCAATGGAGTCTTGAACAAATATGTAACTGAAAGCACAGAACAGGCAAGGAAAGACAGAAAATGAGAGGACAGAGATTTTTCTAAGAAATCACCTATTCAGGAATTATTCTTTCTTTCTTTCTTTTTTTTTTTAACAAAGATTGTCAAGGAAACTTTACTTACTAGGAATGTAAGGAGGGTCATTGATATCATTAGCAGCACATCCAGGATACTGGCCGTTTAAGAAATTGGATGGTTCATTCATATCCTTTAATAAAGAGAGTGAGACACATGTCAAAACCTCATTTTCTTTTATAAAAAGAAGGGAAGGCAAATATAATGAGACATACAATCCAGATCCCGTCGTAGTCAAGGACATCCTTAAACTCCAGACACATCTGGGTCCACCACTCCACTGTCCTGGGGTTGGTGTAGTCAGGATACACTGAGTCTCCAGCGGGCCAGGCCTAGAGTTCACAGGTATAACACTTAGTTGTCTTCTCATTTCTGTTACATAGCTGCTTTGTTACTTTAAAGCAGCACTAGGCAGAATCAATGAGATAATAACCAACCTGTCCAACAGCAGGAGTTACACCATCAGAGTTGTTCACCCAGACCCCCATTTCCTCTCCGAGATCATAAGGCCTGTAAGTGCCCGGTTCTTCATCCTTACTTATGAAAGGGTCCTGAAAACAGTGATTACACTTCCGTTACTGAAAACCCAAAGGTAACAATTACTTTTCTATTAGTATATTTTAGAAATGTTTGGGTTATGTTCTTAATGCAGATTGCAATAATGTTGGAAGAAAACAGCATTAAAATTTAATAAGAGTTGAGAGCATATAACAGTTCAGGAAAAGTCATTAGAGAGATGTGGTATTTCTTGTATAAGGCAAAAGTGGTGTGAAATTATTAAATACCCTCATGTTTATTTTTTATGAGACATTAAATGTTCAAATTATTTTAGAGAGGCACTAGATTTTCCTTTCCCCCCTGTGGAGGTCTCTGCTTGGCAAAGCGGAGTGCCACACTCGACATTCTCACACTTGGACACCTCTGGGTTTCCTCTAAGGCAATTCTAACTCCACCTGCCTCAGCACCAGCAGCTCAATGCTGGGATAACTAAAATGTCTCAAGGAGCTTGAAGTTAGGACACGTCCAACCTCAAAAGGACCATGTTAGCCCTCACTTCAGGTCTAATATCAGACAAGGGTGTTTTATGCCAGTCTGGTGCAGAGTAACCCAACTCATGCATGCCTGTGGGGCCATACATCTCTGTTCTCCCCAGGCACAAAGAACACAGCATTTTACTCCACATAACTCATCCTTGCTGCCCCTTTCACTGCTTAAGGTGGTCACTACCTCCCATTGTGGCCAGTGGCATTGACACCACCAGCTTCTCTGCCTCAGGATGGCCATCATTAGCCACCAAGTTCATCGAAAGGGAGCCTGATCTGTTCCTGGGGAAGATGGTGGCCCACCATGCCAGTAAGTAATAAAGTTAGGAATAATTTGAGATGCCAGTGAATGAAGAGATACTATTCAACTTTGCTCAGCAGTCAACCAGGACTAAAAAGATAAGTGTGCTTTGCAATATGTCCCTAACTGGGAGCAGCTATCTGCTTTCTGTTATTTAGAACAGAGGAAGATTGCAGCCATTTTAAAAGGGAATTCTTTACTTTTGTCTTAGAAAATGTTATTCCCTCGGGTTCTGCTTAAGGCAAAACCTTTCAATTATGAAAGACAGTGAAGAAAAACACCCCAGAAACAGTTATTCCATTCACTTAGAGCTTGTGTAATAATTTAAGTGAACTATAAATAAAATGTGATAGAAGTCTAAGTAATAAACTTCTTAAGAACAAAAAATATCTGATTCCAAATGGTAAATTTTTTTTAAAGGCATGTTTTAAAACTTATTTTCATATCTACAGTAACTGCCTGATTTACTTTTAAACATTCTGATAGCTATAGCTGTGGTGAAGAAAGTACATTCTTCCATGCCTCAAAAACATAAGCCCTGCTAAATCCCTACCTTAAGTGCAAAACTGTGTTCAACTTTTACTATCTAGGTCTAGCGTTGCCTCCATAAAGAGTATAAGTGTCCATTACATGTTTAACTTGTTTAATGGTTCAGCTTTGGAAAAGAGAAAACTGTCCATCTGCAATAATTATCTTATAATTGTGGAAAGATGTCTCTCAAGGGACTTGAAGGCTGGAAGAAGCCAACTTAATTAGCTACTGCTAATCCAAACTTCTGGTTTCCTTCAGCTGAAAGGTTATTTCAGTGCATAAATCTAATGTATTATGCAGGTTTAGCATCATCCTGAAGAGAACAGAACCTTCCCATGCATTCATGGGTTGTTTATAGGGGAGGAAGTTCATGTCTGTTAAATCTTCCCTAACTCATCTTTTTAGCAGCTCTTGGAGAGGACTTACTGAGCATCCTTAGCTCCAACTGACTGCCCTGAGACATGGGGGCATGCAGCACTTATCCAGATCAATGCACTTCCACCTAGGGCCCCAAACATAGATTTTGACACACATCCATAAAAAGTAATCTCTGGAAATTTTAGCTTCTACAACTCACAGAACTGGACTTTAAAATGTTAAAGCTATCAAGCATTATTTTGAATCATGAGCTGTTGACTTTTAAGTAATATGTCACTCATCATTCCTAGCTGTTTCTATTTTTAATGTGATTTAATGGAAGGTATACAAGGTCTTTCATTAAAGCTCCTCTTCAGTAATAATGTTTATAGTTTTATACTGTAGTCATTGTTACTTTTATAACTTCTTTTTGTTTCTAAAGAATATATTTGTTCTGACTCAGCTGAAGTGTGTACATTATGAAGAAAGGCTGAGGGAGCTGGGCCTATTCATTCTCAAGAAGAGGTGACTGGGAGGGAACCACATTAATGTGTACAAATACCTAAAGGTTGGGGGTCAAGAGGATGGAGCCAGGCTCTTTTTGGTGGTGCCAACCAATAGAACAAGAGGCAACGGGCAGAAACTGATGCACAGGAAGTTCCACCTGAACATGAGGAAGAACTTCTTTACTGTGTGAGTTCCCGCACACTGGAACAGGTTGCCCAGAGAGGTTATGGAGTCTCCCTCACTGGAGATATTCAAGAACCATCTGGATGCAATCGTGTGCCATGTGCTCTAGGATGACCCTGCTTGGGCAGGGAGGTTGGACCAGATGACCCACTGTGATCACTTCCAACCTTTCTGATTCTGTGATTATTCAGTGCAATATTGATGACCAAGTACTGACACTCAGACAAAATTTCCCTTAAACGGAGGTAGCCTCTGAAAGAGATCAGGAGATATAAGTGCTGAAGGATTGCCTATAGAGACTCTGGTAATGGGGTCATGCTACCATCAAGGTGACCATAGGCATGGAGGGCCCTCAAAATTGGATGCAAGCATGGGGACTGGACTTCCTGATGATGAGGCATGAGCCACACCAGCGGTGGTGGCACAGCCAAGCTCAGAGTCCCATCCTCAGGCAGGTTACTGATGTTAAAATTGCTGGCTGCCAAGGATCTACATTTTGCTGGTGATCATAGTGGTCTGAGACGAGGAGGACTGAACCCATCTCCCCCAAATCCATTTACTAGAGGTTTTACATGACACTAAGTGACTGCAATCAGAGCCCATTTCCTGGTATCATCATGAGGGAGGTAACAATCGGTTGCACTTGGGGAACTCACTCATTACTGTCACTACCCAAAGGGAATCTAAATAGAAAATTGTTCTTTCAGTACCAAACTGGCTTATGCTTGGCTTGATTGAAGTTAGCATGGCTTTGCTGTCACTAGAGAATGAAACCCTTCATACTGTTTCAGCTCCTAACTCCACTTATGGGAATGCTTTAGATCACTAAAGAATGTTAGCAGTCAGAGTTTGACAGAAGTATCAGCAACTATAATAACATCAAAATAGAAAACTTCACTACCAGTGCAACCTATACTTCCCATTAGCTTTTAAAAAATGAAGGACAAGCTAGATCAGCTTTTGTTTTTTTCACAAGCTTATCTACAGAACTAGATCAGAAGAGAGTCCTTAGTTACGGGCAGTGGGAAAAGAGAAGAAAAGAAGGGCTTCTTATCCAGGTTCTCATTAGCTCATTGAATGAATTAAGAATTGTATATTTCTTGCATCTGCCTAACAACTGAATTTTGATTTATACAGGAACAGCTCCTTGCACTGCTCTAGCATGTGCCATCTGAGAAACTAAAAGGGCTTTAAAAATGTTGTTGAAGTTAAACTCACAAGTAAGAAGATAACATAGCTCATCAACTGAATCATGACTGCTTGCCTGTAGCTTCTTACCCATCAGCAAGTGTCAAACAACTGGAGACATCCTGACTTTGATAAAAAAGAGGTAACTATCACATATTTACTGAAAGGCAAGAGTGTGTGTGGGAAGAGCTACCCTAAACTCATGGTATTTTGTTGATGTATTCATGTCTCACAAACTTTTTTGAGATAAACCAATAAATAGTCAGGTGGTATTTAATGTTACAGCTTTAAGAGATTAGATATTTTTTTAAAGCAGTACTGACAATACAGGGAGCCTAAACTGCCTTGTAGTTGGAAAGAGCACTTAGTCCTGACAGCACATATGCTCATCTACTGCTTGGTTAGTTATTTACAATGATATATCCAGTTAATTTTGGACTATTTTTGTCTTGAAGTTGCTCTCCATCAGAGTGATTTAGTAATCCGCTCCTGTTTAAACTCTGTGCCTTGGACCTCCACTGATGGAAACTGTTTTCACTGCTGTACCCCAGAGCTTCTCATGATTTACAGCTGCAGAAGAACTGGGACCTTCCTGGCAATGTATCTTTGAGAACAAATTGCTGGCAAACAACACTCACTATATAGGCTGCTATTTCCATTATCAGTATGTAATTGATCACTTGGGCTGTGTGGTTTTGTTTAAGATTCCTAGCAACAAATGCAATTATAATACAACAAAGTGAATATTAGGCCAATCATAAATACAGAGCAGGTATTTTTAGTGAAGCTACTAAAAAAAACCCAAAACGAAACAAAACAGCAGACTGAAGAACAATAGACCTCTTAGTTGTATTTTAAAAAGAAAGCACTGATACGGGTATCCACAGTGCTGACTAGTCCATCCAAGTAAGGACAGGAAGGCTCTCCTGACTTTATCTATCTGACAAGATAATGTGAATTTTAGATGAGAAAACTGCAGTAGTTCTTGGTTATCTTGACTCCAGGAAACTTCTGATACTCCACCACAATTGAAATAGGAACTGTCCCACAATTTAGAACTCTGCTATTCAGTCCCTCTTCCCACAAGCCTTTGACAGGACCCTCATGACAGGATGAGGGACATGACCCTTATTTTAAAAGGACTGGATCAGCTTAGAGCCCAAATGTTAGTGACCTGCCCATTATGATTCAACTGGATTAATTGGTCTCCTTACAATATGATATATAATGTATGTAAATGTGCTGCAGGGCTTTGTCATACAAGACAACTTTTAGCAGAAACAAGGAAATATTTCTGCCATTCTCCAAACACTGTAGAGGATCATCTGTGAAATCCAGTTATCTGCTACACAGGCAGGCGCCTTTGAACTGGGGCACATGTCGGGAGAGCTGTTACACTGAGATCTGAAGACCTCACTTGATAAAAAGAGAATGAAATACTTCAGTTTGTTTAGCCTAGCAAAAAAGGCTGAGGGAGAATACACTCATTTGATTAAGGGTATCAGGAAGGTAGAAGGATGAGAGACTGGCAGTTTGAGGTAAATAAAAGTAGTATCACCCAATGAAAAGTTTAAGCTGACCATTTAGGCTGGAAAATAGAAGACAGCAATTACAGCACAAAATCCTGAGAAGGACTCTGTGGGATTGTGTCCTCATCCTTGTGCTGTGGGTCTGCACAGCCCAGGTCACCCCTGCTGCACCTGTCAGACCTGTTCCCCACACCTGCCTGGGGAGGGACCCTTGGCCCCAGGCAGCTGGCTCCCTGCTCAGCTCGTCTCGTGTCTATCTTAAATCTTTCCTGATGCAATTTAAAGCACTTTTCTTCTTCCCTATCCCTAGTAGTTATGAAGACCAAATTACCCCTCTTTTCTCTGCAGTGATGCTTCGCAGCCTGCATGCACTGTCCTGGGCACTCCAGAGCCTTCCCACCCCGACACTTCCCCTGTGGAGCCACTGTCCCAGCCTGCACTGGGGGTACAGCCCTCCTGCCACTGCGCTGCTGGAGGCCCCTGCAGAGCAAGGGCTTGTGCATCTATTGAGGACTTTCATTTAATTCCCTAATTTATTTAATTTTTTAAATTTAAAAATTTCAATTCAATAGGCCTCCAATTTCTTTGCCACCATTGGCACTCACTTTGCTATTGCGACAGAGTCATTTCAGCATGAGGATGCGTATGTGGACCTGCTGGACAGCAACAGCAAACTGTTGGAGAAACTGACAGAGGAAGATGGAAAGTCTGATTTTCACTTCTGCCCAGACTAACTCATTTGGTCATGAGTCAATTTTGGTTACAGGTTCAACATCCAACTTCCACAAATTTTCATGCAAACAAATACTTCTTACATTAATTTAGATAACAAGCAAATATAAGGCAATGTGAATTGTAGTTACTAGCTTTCCCAGTGATTATGAATAGATATTTTTCACTATTCCTATTTTTGTGTGCACATTAAACGAATTTGTTCATTTTCAGGAAAAAAACTGCATGAAAGCAATCCTATCTCAACTCAGCCCTGAGCAGAGGCAAAATTTCTCATAACTGAGTGGAAAAAAGTGAAAAAGTATTAATGTTCTGATATAGAGATGGTGCTGTACACAGCTATCTGATAAATGCAACACATTCAAATAAGAAATCTGTGAGAAATTTTCCTTCAGCTCTTCTCAACAAATGACAGAAATGGAAAATCTGCTCCAAGAGCATGTACGTGTTAGCACCTAGATACTGCTATGAACACTATGTTGCAAACAGTTCTCATAAATGGAGAAATAATTAGCAACATTGTTAATTTACCAGAATAATGACATTGTGCATCCCTTCCTTCTTCAGCTGTTGGAGGTACTCTGGCAGGCCTGCATAATTCACTTTATCATAGGTGAAGTCCAGGCGACGATCCATATAGTCGATATCAAGATGCTGGACATCCTAAACATTTGAAAGTAGACATTACATGAGCACTTCATCCAGTGCAGCACATTCCCTCAGCACAGGAAAGACATGGACCTGTTGGAGTGGGTCCAGAGGAGTGCCACAAAAATAATCAGAGGGATGGAACACCTCTGCTGTGAGGAAAGACCAAGAGAGTTGGGGTTGTTCCGCCTGGAGAAGGCTCCGAGGACACCTTACTGTGGCCTTTCAATACTTAAAGAGGGCTTATAAGAAAGATGAGGACAAACTTTTTAGCAGGGCCTGTTGTGATAGGACAAGGGGTCATGGTTTTAAATTAAAGAAGGATAGATTCAGACTAGATATAAGGAAGAAATTTTTTACAACGAGGGTGGTGAAACACTGGCACAGAGTGCCCAGAGCGGTGGTGGAAGCCCCATCCCTGGAAACATTCAAGGCCAGGTTGGACGGGGCTCTGAGTGACCTGATCTAGTGGAAGGTGTCCCTGCCCATGGCAGGAAGGTTGGACTAGATGACCTTTAATGGTCCCTTCTAACCCAATCTATTCTGTCATTCTGTGATTGAAGTACTTGATACGGAAAATCTGGACATATGCAACTGCATTTCTAAAAGGTAACTAACGTATGAAATGAAACCTAAGAGATTGGCTATAACAACTGTAAATAATTATCAGGCCAAATTCAGCTCCTATGTACTTACATAGCAGCAATTGACAAAATGGAAATGTGTAAGTCCTAGTTTAGCAACTGCTTGGCAGTGATATGCATCTGAAGCACCATACTTTATTTTTTAAATGCTAGCACTTCATACTGCATAACAGTAAATCCACACCAGAATCATCTGCTATGCAGCCAAGAGCAGCACTTAAACCTCATGTTTAAAGCCTGCTTTAAATATTCTTTTAAACATTATAAAGATATTATATGCAAAACCACTACATAAGATTATGAACATCCTTTTATTCTACAATTCTTCTTGTAGGATAATCACTTTTCCTCTATTATAATTTTATTCATGTCACTCTGAATTATAAAATTAGCATACACAGTGAAAAATTCATACTTACATATGGGATATCATAGTGGTGCATGCGATCAACAGTTTCCTTTAAAGCTTCAATGCTGCCATAACCCCATCGCGAGAGGTGAAATCCCAAAGACCAATAGGCAGGCATGTGTGGGCGTCCAATGGCCTACAGCAGGAATAAGGAACACAGAAATGCAAAGGGTGAGACAAAGAGAAGTTATTCTGAAACACCTGAAGAGGCTCCCCATTCATTTAAGCCACAAAGGTCATGGCACAGGTATGACACACCCATGAAATAACCTTTCCTTTCTCAGAACGCCTCACTGTACAGCATGCTTGGCTTCAAAAAAGTGCTTCTCCTGGTGGACCCTTGTCTTTAACAGAGACACCCACACTGAGCATTGCTTCTAAGAATACCCCAGTGGAAGATACCGTGTATAAAACCCAGGATAATGCTAAATTAGGGTCTCGCTGAGGTCTCAGCCCCTGCACAGCAGCATGTGCCTTCACTTATGCAATGCACACCAGGGGAAACCCAGCATGGAGCCTCACACCACCTGACCCGTGCCAAGCCCACAAACCCTTTGATCAACAGCAGGCAAATTGACACTACACAGCAACACCAGCTTTGCTGATTTCTCTTGTCGCATCCAGCTGAACTAACTCATTGAGAGTCTGATGTTTATTTGAGCTCTCTGAAGTTTTTATTATATTTACACACCACCCTGATGAAATTCAGTTGCTTATGACTGACTGCTCTCATTGCTAGCCCACAGCATTGTGTTGCCAGGCATTGACAAGCCTCTTCAAGGTCAGAGTTACTGTTTGATCCTGAAACTCTCAACCGAAACATGAGGTAATGAGTTAAATATGATTTTATAAATATTTGATTTCCACTAGCTCCCCGTAATCCAGCTGTAAATTGCATGAGGAAACTTGATTGAGAGCACAGGGAAGTGAGGCATCCTGCTCTGCTTCTCCTGGGGAGAGCTGCTCTGGCAACCTGGGACAAGCAGTGAGCAACCACCATGTGTCTGTTGTAGAAATAAGCTGAAATGTGGCATTGCCTCATTAGTACACACTGGTGTTTTCTGGGGGACATCTCTTGAAATCCTTACTCCAGTTTAAACAGTCAGATCCCATGAAATTAACCTTTGTTCAGTATTTCTATCATCCCTGCAGGCAATACATGAAAATCAAGTAGCTAGTAAGCACCCATGACTTATTAATCAATTGCAGCTATTGGCTCCCTTTGGCTAAACAACTGTTCTCCCTTATTTCCTTGTGGATCTCCATAGGTAGGCACTTATGCTAAGAAGTGAAAAAGAACAAAACTTGCATATTGGCAGCTAAACCCCTTCTACTCTAATTAAATAAAACAAGGCACTCCTGGCACTCTGTATCTATTGCATTGCTACGCTTCCTAGAGATCACAATGTATAAAGGCACAGCTTCCTATGGGATTTTCTCCAGTAAGAGTCTGACCTGGGAAAGCAATGTTGAACTGAAATTGCTCTAAAATACCTCACAGATGCTAGAGCTGGTGGGATGTGCAAAATGCACTGGACAGAAAAACAGATGCAGGAGAGAAGCAGGGAAAAGCAGAGGATTTTTTGAATGCACCCAAGCTGGGAGAACACGGAGGGCAAACTTCTTCCAAATGAGAACAGCTTGTGGACAGACAGGTGAACTTTAAGCACTAAGCATTACAAATTTGGCTACACAGTGTGCTTTCACTTGTTCGGATGCTGCTATCTCACCTAAGAAAAAGCAAGAGGAGGGCAGAACAACTGGTGAGCTTAATGGTATGAGTCCCTTCAGGAGGGACACTCTGGCTGAGAAGCACAGCTGCCCCCCATGCCTGCTACTCATCCCGTTCCACCACACTTAGCTCTCCTCACTCTCCTCAACACCTACTTCACCTCCAACTTAGCTGGAGGCTAAGCCCTTCAGAGGAAGCAAGAGCAGCTGTTAGCAGCCTGCTCCTGATACAGCTGCACTTAGCCTTCACTGCATACCACTGTGCCCTTGCCAGGAAAGGCCTGGGACAGACAGAAGTGGCCCACTACCATGTAGGGGGAAGCCAGTGGGCAGAGACATGCCATTGCCACCACTGTGCAGCTTCATCTGGTTACATGTATCATTAGTTATTTCCAGATTGTGCAGATACACCTGATCTCCCAGACCATCATTCAGGCTCTGCTTGGGTTTCCCATGGAGAGCTCAATGGTGCACAATGACTTGGGACAATCTCCAAGACACTCTGTGAGCCAGCACTGAGGTGTCCAGCCTCAGGGCAAGAAGTCTGCTTCTCTGTCACAATTGTACTCACCATATTAAGGATAGATTCATCTGAGGAGGCAGCAGAGCTTGTTTTGTACCATCCAAGACTGAAAGATGAGCTCTGTGAACTGGGTCACTCCTGGATGGGGAGGACAGTCAGCCCAGGACATCACCAATAAAACATGATTCAAGAGCTGGATAGGGATTTGCTTCTGCCCCCATGTCCTGTTGAGCACTCAGGTGGACACCAGTGGGGCTGGAGGTGGAGACATGGCCGCTGGTGTGCCAGCCAGGGTCCTCCACAAAGAGTATGTCCCCAGAGCTGGGGTTTACTGAGGTTCATCTGCTCACCCTTATGTGATGGTACTGTCTCACCTGAAGATCACAGAGCTGTTCCATGGCAAGGCAGTATTTTGTGACAGCATCCCTTGAGGAGTTAGGGGTTATGGTTGAACCAACTGAAGAAAATCCACCTTGCAAGCAAGGTATTAAGATTTAAATAAACTAGTTCCCCAGGTTCACCAGGCTGGAGCATCTATGGTGAGCTTAATTGAAATCAGCAGAACATTTGAAGAGGAAGGATGAAAACAGGGCAGCTGGGAAAACAAATGTTCTTTTTTCTAATTATGGTGCAGACTCTCTAATGGATCCCCCTGAAGCTTCCTGATAAAGTAACTGACATATGGTACCTACTCACAGATGGATCGGCCAAGGCAGGGATGTAATTTTGGAAAACTGAAAACTCATGTTGGATTTGATATATATTTAGGATCTAGTTTATTCATATAGATTGCATTCTGCATACCAATGATCATAAAATGCAGTAGGTAGAGAAAGCCTGCTTGGCAAAATTGACCCCTGTAGAATCAGAAAAGGTAAATGAGGTATAGCAGGGGAACTGAGGGAGGAGAAGATGAGAAATGCAGAAACAGCAAACATATGGGGAATCCAAACTAAGAAAAAAAATGGGAAGATTTGGTAGTGCAGAAGCAGAAAAAGAAAAAAGATCCAATTTTTTGTTCCACAATTCCTCCTGCACTTGGTTCTTAAATAACTCCTGGTGTTGTTTAATAAATTCACTGTTAGTTTTTCCATGTTTACATAAGTTGACATTATGTAATTTTTTTTCACATTTTTCAGATGCACCTGAGAGCTGGTGAACCTAGGAGGTACCCTGGGAGCGTTTTACAGTAAGAACAAAGTTCAGTGAAATCATATTTATCTAACAGCTAAAATCTGTGCCCAGGGAACAGGTGATCTGTGTTTACGTTCCCTGTGTTTGGTTATTGGAAAATAAGATTATTACTATGATCATCAAGATTATCAACTAAGTAATAAATGCTATATAGTGAATCAGGGTCCTATCCTATTAGTGTTACGATCAAAGATTTTGATGTGAGAGAGATGGCTGAAGAGTTATGTACCATATATCACAGAGGCCGTAGAGAGAGATGCTCTTTCCCATGTTTACAAGGGAGCCGAGATCTCCAGCAATGCAGGTACAGAGGCTCAACATGACAGATTGCTAATCCTGCACCCTAATTAGCCATATAATATTACTCCTGAAGCTTGATATTTGCTTAAACTTCATTTCTTTAAGGAAGAACTGTAGGAGGAAACTATAAAAATTCAAGTGGGCTAATGCTCTGGATTCAGACACAGAAATACAGTGTTTGGATAGTCACACAATGGCTAAATTTCATGGGTGTTCCTATGGCCCGAACATCTGTATCCAGCTCATCCCCCATGGCTGAGGCAGGCAGGTGAGGGCTGTGGGCAGCTGGTCAGGCAGGGCATAACCTCCACTCAAAGTCTATGCACAGAAGCTTAACTTTGTTTTAGAAAAGCAGGAAGAAAAGCCTGGTAAATGCTTTAAGAAGATGCTCACAACCTCAGGAGTCTAAAAATTTTCAGGACTCTAAGGACTTTCAATGCCAAGTTCTTCAAACCTTGTTCTTTGCTGCACACTTATCAGATGCTTAGTTTTTTTTGGAGGACCCATGAATTCAACTGTGAGATTCCCACTAAATCATCAAACTGTAGTTACAAGCAGGTTCCCCATGTTACTTCTCAGATAGGAGGCTGGGCCAGAGGCCTCCTGAGGTACTTTCTACCCAGAACTGTCCTACAGTCTGTAAGGAGGAAGTAAAACAGCAATTTGCTCTCAAAACAGAATTAGGAGACATGCAGTATGCTCTGTTAAAGCTTATCATCAGATAATTTGTGATAAAATAACAAATTCATGGCCTTCTCTCCATCCAATAGCTGTTGAAAATCCATTTGTTGAACTATAACTTTCCTGAGTGCCTTGATATCGAGCTCATATGCTACTGCTACTCACTGTTATTCTGTCCTGAGAGGCCACCAGTGAACTGGGCAATGGTGGTCTGGTACTAGGCCTGGCTGTAGAGGCTGAGCTAGGCTCAGCCCAATGGCTGAGCTCTTTAGCTTATTACTGCATTTTCCCATCCTCCTGCAAACCAAGGCACTTGCCACAAGAAGTGAGAATTGTGTTATATGACTGTTCCACACACCAGACCTCTACTGTAGCAGGAGATCAGTGTGATTACTGCCAACATGTGTATCGCTGTGGCAGGATCGTCTCTGATGTGCCAGCAGCAGTGCTCCTCACAGTCAGGCTCAGGGACAGGAGGAAGCAGAAGAATTTCTCCTTCCCATGGCATGATGCCCACACAGACCCTATCTCTGCCATCACTGCTGCAGCACTGCGGTTCTGCTGGCAGGATGCGTCCCACTGCCCAGCCCTGCTCTGCACGAGACACAGCTGGCGGCACGGAGGCACAGACATTCAGCCCTCTGTTCCCTCCCCCCTCCCTGCATTGCCCTTGGAGCCAATTGAAAGCTGGATTAGCCCGGCCCAGGCTGGCACCCGGGGCCACCATGGCTTTCACTGCCATCTGTCCTTGCCCTGAGGATGGACAGAGATGCCGGTGGTCACAGCAGGGCTGTCCCTCTGGCAGGGCGGCCACAGTCATCCCTGATCACCACACACGGAGCCCTGCTCCTGGCACAGTCTGGCTGCCCCTGGCCAATTATGCAGCACTGGCTCTGGGTAAGAGCCTGTGGGCCACCCCTGGGTGCTGGCAGCAGCCTAGGGAGATTCATGGGAAAAGCTTGCACGCTTCAGAGACCCACTGAAGAGCTTTGTGACAAAGCTCTCCTAACACACTGATTTGGAGGGAGCTGCATAAAAGCACTGAGCAGAGCTAAGCTCCTAAATCTTGAGCAGAAACAAGCACAGCAGGGGCCGGGGCAGGGCAGTGGGGTGGTGCCCAGGTCTGGAAATGGCACTGAAGGCAACAGCACAAGGCATTTGAGAAAGGTGAGGAGCTCTTTAGGGCGGAACCAGCTCCCTTTGCTCTCAACGAGTCATCTGATGCCTGGCCACCCTTGCCATGCCACTGGGGCTATCATGGAGAGGATGAGATGGGTGATCCCTGAAAAAAGCTTTGTGCAGTGATTTTGTGCAGATGTTTGCACAGGCAGGAGGCAGGTGCCGTTCCTCCCAGGAGCTTGTTGTGGCAGGACAGCCTGGCCCCACCAGGGTCCCCTGCGGCTGGGAGCTCCCAAAATGCCAGTTCCCAGAGGAGACCCACACTAACAGCCAGGAGAGCTGAGGGATGCTGCTGAGCAATGCCCTGCAGACATCATTCCCACTGCTCCTTTCCACCCCCTCTCCTTCCCTGGGGCATGACAATGACCGTGAAGAAGAGTCCTCTCAATGTGACAGAAAATACAATTGAAAATTAAAGTCTTTTCTGTCTCCTTCACCTTCCCACATATCTTGTACATAAAAAACAAATTATTACCCTAGAGACTAATAATATGGTAATTGTAACATTTGTGATCTGGGAATTTCGGGATGTTTACTGAAGAAGTTATTATTTCACTGCGAAATTGCTACCGTGCATTCTTTAAGATTCCCTAGAGAGCCAAGCACAAGCTCGAAGAATACAGAACAGGGGATTTTTTGTCCTGGCATGTGACAAGTCTAGTTAGGAGACACCCACCAGCTTCCCTTTACCTTGTTTTCTGCACTCAATTCCCAGAGAGGCAGGGGTGGAAAGTGAGCTGCCAGTGCCCACCAGCTGGGGAGTGAGAACTCTCTCATTTTATTTTCAGCTGATGGCCACCTGCTAAGCCACAAAAATGCCGCCTTCAAACACCAGCAAAAGACTTTCAAAAGAAACAGGGATGGCTTCGATCTCCATCATGCTGTCTCAGAAACTCCCCT
The DNA here is from genome assembly GCA_013398125.1 of Aegotheles bennettii. Lineage (NCBI taxonomy): Eukaryota > Metazoa > Chordata > Aves > Caprimulgiformes > Aegothelidae > Aegotheles > Aegotheles bennettii. The sequence continues at coordinate 343,313 of VZRW01001043.1, read as the reverse complement.
GAAATAGGTGCTTTCATCGCAGGGGTCACACCTGCAGCAATTGGGGAAGTTGCTTTACTTTTTCTTTCTCTCAGTTTTTTTTGTTTGTTTGTTTGATTGCCCATGTGTAAATTTAAAACCCAGTTTGCTGGTTGGTCTGCGGCACTGGGCTCAGAGGTGGCTGATGGGGAGGATCAGCAGAGGGAGCTGGAAACCTCTGAGTGACAGAGCAGTCGCTCCCACTCCAGGGTGCAGAGGGGCACTGGCAGCCTCCCATCTCTCTGAGAAGTACCACCTGAACCTCTGTTTGACAAAGGAAGGTCTGACAGACCCACTGTCCTGGGGAGGCTCCAGCTTTTCCAAAATGGCAGCATGAGCAAGACTTCTTCTCCCCTCCATCACCAAAACAGAACCTAGGAATACTTTCCTTCTTGCTACATCTCCCTGTGAGCTCTGGTTGCCCAGCTCTGGGACATCCTGCTGGACAGTTTAATCCTCAGGATACGCACACATGAATCCCCCTTCTCACAGTGATGTGCCCCTTCTCAACTTAGCTCAGCTTTAGGCTTGGCGATGGTTTCTTTATGCACAGAGCCTGGTTCTGAGGTGACATTTTTTTTTCTGTGCCAGGGCCCGGTTAATGCATAACACAGCATTTGGTGACAAGAAAAAATGTTACCTGCCACTTTCTTCCAGGCAGCCCTCACTGGATAAGAATTACATGCACTACCCTAAGCAGTTATTCATGTGTGCCCTCAGTTCATTGGAAAACACTGGACAATTGGAAGGCAAGTAGTTATGCTCTTTAAGACAGCAGTAAATATGTTTTTATCGTACCTCCAATCTAAATACATGGATTTTCATTAGTAAAAAAACAGGCTGATGCTCAAAAATAAACAGGCAATTCGACTAGCAAATAAAGGCTTGAAGCCCTTGAAGTTCATTCAACATCTCGGAAGTTCAGCAAACACAAAGTTATCAAATATTTCCCCCTGTGCTCTGCCTCATTTGTTTTCTCCATCCACAGTGCCAAAACACAGTTATGGTCATGATGTAAAACTATCTTGGCCTGGAGAAGAGTGAGCTTGGACAAATTTCTTTCTAATCATTGCATCCCTTTAATGCACTCCTGCTCTCAATACTGAAACAATGCAAGGAAGACTGGAGCTGTGCACTGAACAACCAGGCCAGTCTGCTAAACTCCACAGACCGTTCACAGATGCTTGAGCACATGCCAGGTTGCCCGTGGACCTAAATCTATAGCTTTGTATGAACAGATCAGGTCAAAGTTTTGGCTGTGTAACCTGCTGATACTACCAGTTACAGAGGGCAGTTTGTTAAAAGGTGCTGCCCTGTGCACCACGAGCACTTTTCTACTAACCTCTGTGTATTGCTGAACTACGTTTTCCGGAGTCGGTCCAAAAAAGACGTAGAAATCAAGGATCCCTCCAATAGTGCGGAAAGTTAAAGATGGGTTTGGACTCAGAGTAACATCTGAAAGGAAAAAGAAGCCCTCAGTACAAACCAGCTCTGCACTATGTGTGGGAATGGTTCAAAGCTGTGTCAGACTGGACATTAAGAAACATTTCTTTACCAAGAGGGTGGTCAAACGTTGCAACAGGCTTCCTAGAGAGAGGCATTTGGACAATGCCCTTAATAACATGCTTTAACTTTTGGTCAGCCCTGAAGTGGTCAGGCAGTTGGTCGAGGTGACCACTGTAGGTGCCTTCCAATGGAAATATTCTATTCTATTCTGTTCTAGTCTAGTCTAGTCCAGGTCTATGCACACTGGGCTCTTGCATACATGAATATATCCCCAGGCAGCGGTGGCTACATGTTCAAGTCACTAGCAGACATCTTGTGGGTACAACTGGATGAGCAAGTAGGACCAGTACATAGGCTAGCAGTTGCCCAGAGTTTCTGTAATCTCTGCTTTCAGACTGGCATTGTGGAGCACTAAATCACAGGAACCCACTTGGAGTAGATTGCACAGATCCATTTGTCTCAGTTTCATTTACATAAAAAGAAACCACAAGCTTGTGTTTAGGGTTCCTCTATACTATTTTAATTTTCTTATTGCAAGTCATTGCCTGCCAGGGGAAACTGATTATATAGACTGAGTGAAGATTCCTCTTTTCTGAAATTATACCGTTGGATTAATACAGTAAGGTGACCATGGCAACGCACAAAACTATTCTCTACAGACAGAATATAGGACTAACTTAAATTGATTTGATTCAGTTATGTCAATCCCAGAGGAAATTTCTTCCACCTTCTCCTTTCCTTGTATGTGCATCTATTTTTAAAAAAATCATATATTTTCACTGAAAATACCTTACCTTGTCTAACAGTCATCTTAATGAAATCCTTTTGAAGACTTTATAGTAATTTCTGGAACCTCAGTTATGGAACAGTCACTCATATTTATACCACATTGAAAAATATATCAGTAAAACAGTTTTTTATATTTACTAATTTACCATCTTCCTATATGCAGCCCATATAGGGAGCCCATATATATTTTACCTTGCGCATTGGAGTTCAGAAGGAGAACACCGTGGGCATTGGAGTCATCTTCTACACACATATAGAAAGGGTGAACTCCATAGAGGTTGGCAAATGGCTGAAACATAAACAGCATATTAGGTACAGCTTGGCTTTGCTATTTTTCTTAGTCTCTATCAGCTAGGTAGGTATGCAAAGACTAGAAATAAATTCATTCATAGTTCAAGACTGGTTTTGAAAGGTTGGGGATTTTTTCTTCTAAGCTGATGTGAAGTCAAATTGATAAAAAAGAGTTATTTTTTCTGCCTCATCATGATCATGTTTTTCTGTGTCTCTCAGTTAAACCTTCCATATTCTGCTAAACCCTCCAAAATGGCATGGGTAAGAACTGCTTTGCTGGTTAAAATACCCTCATCAACCACTGACTCCAGTTTAGCCAAACATCTAATGAGTCCAACTGAAGTCCAACATGTTTGGATGAGCAGGGATTGATCCAAGCATGAAATTAAATGCTTTCCTGAATCAGGATCTTGGCACACAAAACACTTTTTTTTCTGAAATCTAACTGCACGGTGAGAAAGATTCTGATGAAAGGTTTCAAAGTCCCCTCAAATTGACTCATGGTTTTGTCATTTAATTAAAACTTACGACACCTGCAAAACCTGTGACAATTCGTATTTGCCATAGATTCACATTAGCAGTGTTACAATACAGAGGGAGGTGCTCCCTCGGCAAAGCTGAACCTCACCACCTCCTTTTGGTGATGCAAGTTAGGACAAAGTGTTGCATGGAGTGAATTACCGTTGGTGCCTGGTCCCTGGTGAACATGCCATAGGTAACAAAGTCCATGTTGTGTTTGAAGGACAGGTGCTCCTGTTCACCAAACCCATACACCGAAGTGGATGGCACAGCAGTTGTGATCTGAAGAAATTGGTTGGAGAAAAACAGGTCAATCAGGGGACTGTCCCACCTGTGAACAAACAGAGGGAGACATGATTAGTTTGTTGATCTGTGGTATGCATCATTATAAGTTCACATCTGGCTATGTATTTTGGAGAGTAATAATATAAAAAAGATTCCATTCTATGTGTACCTCTAGCATGCTTAATGAAACACTCATTAAATTCATCTTGCAATGGCTGCAGATATCTCATCTACTTATAGAATAAAATACATCAGTATAATTTTGAAAAGAACAACTAAAATAACAGAAGACACTATCTATAATCCTATTACCAAATAAGTGGTTGCTTGTGCTATTTCTATGACAACCAACCAGGCAGGCTAAAAATTGTTATTACGCAGTGAGGTCAGAATCCTTAATGAGAACAACAGACATTTAGTTATTATCAGTTTTCACTTTTTAATGTTTTGCTGGATCAAGACCCAAATACCCTTATTACCCTCAACTTTATGCAGATGCTTAAAGCAGAGGGATATCTTCCTCCAGACTCCACTTGAATGAGATGTTTTTATTGTGATAACTCTCTCCTGCTTCTCTCACGAGCTTAATGCCTTTATTTCTATTGAATCATCTGTGGACACAGGCTCACATTTTAATTAGGTGTTACATTCTGTTTCCTATCTGTAGTGTTGTAATGAGCTGTGAACTAGATGGGGGAGAATATAGTCAAGCTGTGGAGAAGTGTTTTGTTAATGGTACTGTCTATGCCATGAGTACCACATTTAGCTAGCACCCTCTTGAGCCTTGTTTAACCATGAATTTGTTACAGCTAATTAAAATAAATGAGCCACAGCCATAGAGCATGGAAGTGGCATAACTCTTCTTTTAATGGTCTTTTGTCAATGATTTTGACAATATTAAACAGTTGATCAAATTGACCAGTAAATCGGAGAAGTGGAAGACGGGTTTCATCAGCAGGGAGCAGCGCTACTCCGGTGAGAGGAGTACTCCCTGGTGAGCCCTGGCTGCCACCTGTGCCACTGGCACCCCTGCTTGGGGAAAAGTCCCAGCTCCTGGGAGGACACCACTGCTCCTACCATGCTGGCCTCAGGCAGCTCTTGTCTCCTCACAAGGAAGCAAGGACATCTATTCACAGGGATGCCCAGAGGCACATCCAAGGCACCCTCCTGCCTCTCCATGCAAAAAGCAGGCACAATCTGTCCCTAAAGTGACCTAGAAAAGTCCTAAGTCAAGCATGCATACTGAAGGGTCTATGTATTTTTTGAAAGGTCTATTTGGTCTTTCTCATAAGCAGGAAAAGTAAGAATTTGCATTTGTCTTGATTTGGCTGTTTGCCAGCAGCAACCCTCCCTCCCTTCCATCACCTCCTCCACCTATACGCAGTACTGAATAAGGTTATTTTCTTATAAGAAGGTTAATGCATGCAAAATATCCCTGAGAATCAGATCCAGCCCTTGGCAAACAGAAGTCGTTCTGCAAGAGGCTGCTGCTGTGTAGGAACTGGGATGGGCTCTGGAGCTGTACAAAGGAGTGCCTGTCCAAAGAAGTGCCGTCCTGTAGCTCTGTTCTATGACAAGGCAAGCATGGTCACTGCTCTGAGCAGATCACAGGGTTACACAAAAAGGCAAAGGATGCTGGAGGGGAAATGCTTTGGGAAGAGCTTAAATATCTGTCCTAACTCATTGAGCACTCGCCATGATGTCTCTTCAGAGGATATGAGACTTTGTACATTCATGGTACCCACATTAGGGCACTGACATTTCCCATCCATCGTGTGAGTAATTAGTGTTACCATGGCATAAAAAGTGCTCTGCCCACTCAGCAAGTCCTCCCTGCCCAGGAGGGTCACTGGAGTGGTGAAAAACATAACCCTAGGAGCAACCTCTCTGCCCCACCACATCTTTAAATGACACAGAGAAACCCTTTTATACCTCACGCATTCCCTTGCTGTGACACACTCAACTTCTGCATGGCATCACCAAGACAGTGCCTTGCTCTGCTCCCCTCCATCACTTGGCTCCCCAGGGGCTGCTGTTGACAGCAGCACCACTCTCTGTGCTGTGCTGCCAGCCATCACTCTCCATCAGCCTCCTCTTTAGTTAGACAGCCGCTTGCCAGAGCAGCCATGCACTAGACATAGCATTAACTATGACATAAAAAGACTGGTAATGACTCTCTCTTTTTTCTGGGCACCATTATGTCTTCTCCATCTGAAGGAAAGCTCGGACAGGTTTTCCCCTGGCACACCTCTTTGCCTCCACTCCCAAGTGGCTGCCCTTCTGCTCTGCAGCGGACTGCTGTAGGCTCTTTATGTGTTTGCTTGTGTTGTATTGGGAAAGAACCACCATTTAAATGAAAAAATTATGTCTGCCATTCCTTAAACTCTTAGAGACAATAAAAGAAAATGTTCTATTGCTCCTACCTCCCCTCCTGCTGGTCTAAAGCAGATAGAAGGAACAAAACAGGAGGGAGCATAAAATGACACCATGTGCACAGCAATTTGCATGGTTCTCCTCCAACAGTCCCACAAACTATAACAGTGCTGTGATGGACAACAGAAGGGATCTAAAAGATCTAAAAATACAACTGAGCAGTTGTTCACTGTCAAAAATTCAACCCCTACCAGCAGTTAGACATGGCAAAGCCTGTGAAGACAAGAACCCTTCTCTTTGCACAAGAGGTAATCGCTGCACTCAGGCTTGCTGCTGAAAGTCCTAAACTTTTTTGCCTCTGTGGTGGGAACACTTCTGTGTGCATAAATACAAACTGGCTTCCCCACACATCTGGCCAGCCCATTGCCTGCTAGCAGCTGCCTGGTGCCTGTCTGGGAAGTCTGAACGATAAAAGCTAGCATTTTTTTCCAATCACTGTGCACTATACTTAAGAATAAACCTCTCTATTTTTTTAACCTCATATCAGAAAAAAAAAGGAAGTTTCAGGATGGAAAAGGTCTATGTGAAATTTAACATTTCTGGCCAGCAAGCAAACCAGTCTCACATCCAGCATTCAACCAGGACCAATAACTGTGGTGTGTGCAACGGCTCAGAGCACTGACTCGCCTGCCATGAGCAAGCAGCTGGTGGCACCTATAAAGGTGGCCTTATAAAACCAGAATTAGGAGAATTGGGACACACATATGACATATCAGTAGGACATGCATCATGCATTATCTAGCCATTCAAAAATCATTTTCAGTTGGGAGAGGGTTTTCTTTTTCTCTTTGTTGCAATGAATCTAGGAGAAATGAGCTCATTACTTTAAGGTATGAACACCTGTCCTACTCAGTCACTTGGAAAAAATGTCCTCTCTAACATCTGCTTTTCTTGGTCTCCAGACCCTTTGGAAGCTGCGGCCTTGTGAATGGGAGCACACCATATGTCTTGTCTGTGTGCAAATTCAGGTGGAAACATCACATGTCTACCAGAAAAGTGGGGCTAAGCCTCCTGGCAGAGCTTGGGCATACCTTTTCAGAGGGTACAGGCTATCACTGTATGTGCAGGCTGCCTTTAAAGCAATAAGGCACCTTAGGAACTGAGGTGTATAGGCCCTAGTTTCAGATGAACCTCAAATATACTTGGTCCCTGACTCACCCCACTTGAGATGCTGGGGAGCATCATCTTAGGAGCCCAGGCCTCCATGATTTTCCATTGCTCTCAGATTGCTGAAAAATGTTTCTTTCCACTCTCTCACAAGAGCCATATTCCTTATTAGCTTTAAGTCTTGAGTCACAACTGGACTGCAGAAGGCACACCAAGAAAGACTTTTTATATGCTTATCTTTTAGGGTGATTTATCAAATAAGTGGAGAAACTCAGCACAAGTAACAGATTTTCCACAAACAAGATATTTTAAAAGAAAGAATTACAGGGTATATTTACAGTTATTGACACAGTTCTGCTCTATGACTGCATTCATTGTCATGGTATCAGGGCAGCTCCTATAAGTGGCTGGATTTATAACGCTTCATTTTTATTCTGAAAAGCACTTGGTTAAGTGATGCAGCTATAATATTTCTCAACTGCATAACATAAATCTTAACGAGGAAAAGAGTAAAATAATGTCTCTTACAAACTAGGAGCAAACTCAAGCTATCCATGATGCACACAATTTTTTCCTATTGTTTTCAGTAAAATTGCAGTTTAAGACAATAGTGTTATAAATCATTCTAATAGCCTTGCCTATGTAAAAACGTATTCATGGTGAGTGGTGTCTGTGTTTACTGCCATAATCAATAAAAAAGGCAGCCTTTTTTTGAAATTAGGGAAAATCTTGATTAGATTTCAGTTATTTGTGCTATATCTTCCCAAGTGTGATAGCAAATGAGGTATTCCAAACTCTTAATAGAGAGAAAGGAGCACTTATCTGGCTTGGGAAAAATGTTCTGCCTTCCATTATTCGTATGACATCATGAAGGAAAAGTCAGTTGGAGAACAGATATTAAAGTGAAGAATCAAATCAATAGTCCATCCCTTTGCAGCCTGTCTCTAGCAATGACTCAGGCCAGATATTGCTGGGGAAGGCATAAGATGTCACTCAGAGCCAGTCTTGCAATAATCTGCTTATGGAGGAAGTTTCTGGCTGTTTTCATAAAATTAACTTATGTTATGAAACATGGAAACAAAAATAGTTGTGGTTTTTTTTGCTACAGATGATGTTTTTATTATGCATGAATGTGTATCCTGCTAAGCCTCCAGTACTGCCCTGGGGCAATGAGTCCCACAGAGTAATCACACACTGCAAAATGAGGATGTCTTTGTTATTTATTGCTGCCTTAAAGCAAGCAGTTCACAGCCTTTTCCTCTCTGTTCTTGAGGAAATCTATGCTTTCTTGAAGCCTTCATACTCACAGTTGATATGTGATTGCTGCTGTCAGTGGCAAGAGCAGAAACCAGAAGAGTATTCAGCCTGAAGCACACGCCACTAAGTAACGCAGAGGCTCTGTTTTGCTCCCTTGACTGCCCTATTACAACCCAATATCTTCTCTCCTGTTTTTATTACTGTAGGGTCCTGGACGAGGACGGGCCAGTGTCCTGGTAGAGCTGCAAGATCAGCTGGGATAGTGTGAGCAAGGATTTATTAAACTAAAGCAAATTCCAAATTTCTTGACAAAACGTTTTACCACTGACCGTGCCGATTCACCAAAACAGGTATTTTCCAAGCACCCTGAGAGGTTCCCTGTGGCCTCCACTGTGCCATGAGGCTGGTAGATAGGGAACTTCATCTCTGGAACAGGAGACTCAGGCCCCAGTCCCTCTCCCTCATGGTTTAGATCTAAGACTTGCAGCCTTACATCAGCTGCAGGTTTGTTTTTTCCCAGCAACACAGAAAACACCTGACAACTGCCTAGGAGCAGGGGGTCTGCCTGCCCCTGTGTCTCATCTGGCCTCCTTGGCACCTCACATGGTGGTGGCACCTCTCCACGCCTGTGGCTCTGGAGGGCTGCTGGCAGGGGGAAGAACCTTCCCTGGCCAACATTCAAACAGCAGGAGCGCAGGAGAGGGTGAAGAAGTGTTACAGGAGCAGGCAGGATTGGATGGGACAGAGAAAAAGACAGCAGTAAAGATGGAGAAATGTAAGAGGGAGTAAGCCAGGAGGCATTACTGGGACAAGAAAGGGAGGCAGCCCAAGAGCTCCTGGTCCTGAAACACCCCAGCAGCGTCTGGATCATTTCCCTGTATGTCCCCATTTAATTTTCGCCCCATGCAGATGAAGCTGCAGCTGTTGCCTGATTACCTTGGAGCAAGCTGAAAATGTAGAGGGACTTGGCCTTTTATCCTTGCTCCTGGCTCTGTGTGAGGTTTGCAATCAGCTGTTAATACCTCTCCCCTCACATAATTCATTCCTCTCCCCCGTTATTGTGATTACATGGAGCCCTGAGTCCATCCTGCCCTCCTTGAGCCAGCACTTGGGTAGCTCGGCTATGGCAAAGGCTCCTCGTATGCAGCAAGCAGCAGGAATGACTGTAAAGCACATTCAGGAATACCTCGAAGCCTCTGCTGCCTCTCCTCTGCAATGTTTTCAATGTGGAATCAAGGCATTCCTCACGAGGAGGAGGCTTTTGTGTGCACCAGTGACAGAGCTGGGCAGGGTTTTATATCAAGCAGGCAGATGGGGATCCTGCTGTCAGCTCCCCCATCACTGCACAGTCTATGGCACAGAGACACTGACAGCAGGATAGACCACACCACGGAAAGAGGGGCAGAGAAGTACAAGTGTGGGCTTTGACAGAACAACCCAAACCCATACCACATTTCTGCTTGGGACAAGCTGCTCACTCCCCAGATGGGCTGGCTGTCAGCTGTGCCAGAGCACACTGGGCACTGTGAGGGATGCTGGGCTTTTTTTGGGGGTGGATCATCCAGCAGTGCAAAGCTGCTGGTTAGGGATAAGAAGCATGATGTAAAACAGATTTCTGAGGATCGGGGATTGCTTTGCAATGGGAAAGCTTTCCTCAGAGACATTAGAAAGGTCCTGCAGAGTGCCCGGACCTGGTTTGGTGCAGACACCAGTTATCATCCACCCAAACCCAGGGAGGGCAATTGCAGCACCTGTTGAAGAGGCTTTATTTGCCCACATCAAATGTTCCAAGCAATATTTGTCTGCACATGAAGATTAACAGTTGATTCAGCTGTTCATTGAGACAGTAAGGCCATGGTTGTTCACATCTTAAAATAGAAGACTGAAGTCCCTCCAGGTGTTATGTGCTTGCCTGTTTCTCAGGGACACTTGGCCTACACAGCCTGTCCTAACCTGGCAAAGCCATGGGAACCACCAGCTGTGCAGCTCAGCACCTGGCCCTGGGTGTGATGGGTGCTCTTGAGCAGCAGCTCCCACCTCTGCAGGCAGCCCAAAAGAAAAGATTTGGGTTTTAGAACCTTCTCTGCAGACGGCACCTGGAACAGGGATAGGGGACAAGGCACCGATGAAGATGCTCTTAGCAGTTCCTGCTGAGCCCTTGCTGCAGCCACAGAGTATGCTCAGGTCCACCTCCCACACCTCCAAACCTGCCTTCGGGCAGGTTGAACTAACATGAAAATCTACTTAACATGCCAGACGCCACTGGTGCTCCCCTGGACCCAGCCAGCCAATGAAGTCACCAATGGGGATGCTCCCGTGGTGCTGTTTGATGGGGGTTCATTCTCCCCAGCTAAGTAAATGCCACCACCCATGGCTTTTAGGCCAGAATATGTAACCTACTTTCCTGTTTTGAAATAACATTTCCATCTACACAGCTCTTCTGGTGCCTAAGGAGGCTGCAAATCCCTCTAAGTCAGGCTGTGGAGCTACCCCTGAGCACCTGTATTTGCTCACTCAGATGGGACGGACAGGCAAGAAAATGAAAGGGAAGAATTCTTGCTCCTCACACAGGGAATATAACTCCAAACATGATTCAGCTACGAGAGAAATGGCTCCCTGCCAGAGTGTGATCCTTCAGTCTATAAGCACCAGCTGTACCTTTTCACACGAAACAAGAATTCCCAGGAACGTAAAATTTCCCTTTCTATATGCAAAAATCCTGTGTCTCTGCTGATAAGAAATTTTCAGTAGCAGTCCTGTCATTGTTGCAGGTTAAAAACCCATTAACTGTGCACTATCTTCTCCTGCAATTTCCTCTTTTGGGGGTCAGCTGTGTTCCAGGAGAACTCCTTTACCTGCCTGGAGGCAGGGTACGCTTTTCCAGCATGATGCTTGCTAGCTGGGCATCGCTGCGAGAGCCACACGATGCTGCTAACCAAGAGTGCCCTCTGCCTCCCCAGGCTCCGCAGCGCATCGCTGCTGTGCCCATGCCTGCACTGCTGCCGAGCACAGATTCTGGGTGACAAGGAGTGCCCCACTGCCAGGGGTATGGAGGAGACTTCCCCAGGCCCATGGCAGTCTGGTGAATGTGCCCTCCTGGCAACCTGCTCAGCTGGGGACCAGCTTGTGCTCCTCTGTGCCTGTGGCAGCTCAGCGGCTCAAACCCTGCGTCTGGGATGTCCCGAGTTTGAGGATGCCCTGACTAACCAAGGCTAAACCCCTGGGGTCTGGGTGAAAATGAGGAGGGCTGAATGGGAAGGGACCATGAGCTAGCCACACGCCGTGTCTCGTTATGCATTCACCTCTTACTACACCCTTCCAATTAATGAGCCTTTACAAAAACCTCTTATTACAAAGAGAAGAAAATTGGGCCTCTAACATAAGCCTACTGTTTTCACAAAGCAGTTAAGTCTAACAAGAAATTTAATTATTTTTGTTATCGCAGTAATGAATAATACATTCATTTACAGTAGACTGCAAAAAGAAAACTTTACAGAATTGACTGTGACGTGTATGAAAAGAGATGCCACGAGATTTTAATTTAAAAGGATGGGCAGCTAATTAAAAACTGGGTGCAGTGGTTCCATCTGCAGACTCAAACCACTTTAGAGGCTGTATTATCTTACTTGCATTACATGTGTTACGCCATCCTTCCACTGCTCACTAAGATAATGCTTATATTTTGAGTCTCTTTAACAAAGAATTTTGTGGGAAAGGGGAAATCTGAGCTGATTTTTTACTTTCTGAGCTGATTTTTTACTTTCTTGATTTGGGGTTAGATTTTCTAATACATAAAATGAACCACTTGGATCCCAATGACCTTCTATGAATGTGCTTGCACCAGTGGTGAGGTGCAAGACAGGCAGAGCTGGTGCTGAGGACCTCTCAGCTGCTCACACGTTGGAGGCTTGCTCTGAAGCAGCCCATTAGCAGCCAGATCACACTGTGTGTGCTCCCAGAGCACAGCTCCCAGTAAGGTCATGTGGAAGGGACCTAATCCATGCTCCTCAGGACCACTGCAAGGTCAGCCAATGCACGGGAGGTGGCTATAACCAGGAGATTCACGTCAAAATGTGCTGCTGATCTGAATTAAAATGCTAGCGTAGACACAAGCACAGCCTGATGCAAACAGCACCCATATTTCTATGCTCTGTGCATCTCCTTTGCCCGCCTGAGCCAAGCAGTGATAACTCGGAGCGGTATGTGACACTGTCATTTGTCACTGCAGACAGCCAGAGGCTGCTGCTAACACCACACCATAGCATCCTTGAATGCAACTGGCAGGAGCACACCTCGATTGGGGCTCTCTTGCTAAGTAGCATCATACACTAGAGATATGCTGGTGGAAGCCAGGAAAATGGGAATTTGTAACACCTGGTGACATTTGCTAGTGAGGGGAGCTTTTGCTGAAGTTAAACTTACAGTACCAGCTTGAGAATACAACTGGTATTTTCACAGAGTGACAAAACTAGACCCACAAATGCCATTCATTGAAACCAGTGGAAGTTAGAGGCTTACAGCCTCTGTGGCTTTGAGCTTTGGATTCCTAGACCTACCTCTTCGAGAGTGTCAGGAGATTTGGTGCTCAATTTCTGACAATTATGCTCAATGCTCGATTTCTGACATATTGAAACACTCAAAATTTTAGAAATCTTAGTTCAGTGCTTTCACGAGTCGAGTCTACCAGCGTCCCAAGCCGTGAAACTGTAGCCTCAAAAGTTATTTGACTTGCTGAATAACCTTTCATACCTGCATGCAGACAATTGGCTATTGCACAGCCACGTACTCCTATGTTTTCCAGAGACAAGGCATAAATCAGTATTTATGCCACCTCCAGTTTGTGCTTGAGCCTGTCATGCAGACCCAGGCAATAGAGTGTGAGGAAACTGCACTCACCCCATCACGCTTGATTTCTGTGAAAAGCGACATGAATGACATCTGGTACTCACAGCACAGTGCCGGTGCTTTTCCTCTTGATCCTGAAGTGCGAGGAGTCATTGGTGAACTCCACGTCGTAGTTGGCCTCCTCGGCGGTAACCCCAGGGGAGTCAATCTTGAGTGGTACTTCAAAGCGCTCTTTGTTGGGGTCGTAGAGCTAAAACAAGGCAGGGAGGAGGCAGGTTAGCTCATTTGTTAGCTTTGCTTGGTTGTGCATTGGTTGTGCGTTGCTTGGTTAAATGATTCTGTCTCCCACCCAGATACTCACCCTGAACCGGAGTCTGTCCTTTGTCTGGAACTCCACTTCCAAGACAATTGGAGAAATGTCATCTCCAAAGAGGGACAAGGTCTGGCGTTTGTTCAGTGTTACCCTGCAATAGAAAAACATGCTGGTGCCCACCAGAACTACTCACTGTCTGTGACCACCCTGGCACAGGCCGGGGGGAACAACTCAGGTATCCTACATCAGCTCTTTAAGAATAAATCATTGACCTGTCAAAAGCCATAATCTCTGAGGTTAGTTTAGGCTCTCCTTGCTGTTAATGGATAAAATAGGTGTTACTGAAGCAAAGAGGCTTCATGGTCTCCTGGGACACAGCTCCCAGGGTGTGAGGGACCACTCCGTGCCAGCGCTGGATTTCCTCACTGGCTGTGGGGTGTGAGTGAAGGACCCCAGTTCTGTTTGGCTTATATGCAGGGAAACATGTCCATTATCCTCCTCATCACAAGCAGTGCAAGCAAAACGGCTTGGGGAAGGTGTGTGGCGAGCTGCCCCTGGGGCAGCAGCCGTGGTCACTGCAGTGCCAGACTGCAGTGCCAAAGGAGCCGTGCACGCTTACCTCCAGCCTTTGGCTGTCTTCTCGCTGCTCTTGCCCACGGAGTAGCCGTAGGGACTGTCTTCAGGGAAAAAGCACCAAGGAGCGTTGGCCACGTCCGTGGGGCACCAGCGGCAGCCCCGCGCCTCGCAGACCTCCTGGGAAGCGCCCGGCTGGGGGTGGCAGTCAATGCGCTCCTGCACCGCCATGGCCCCAGGGCACTGCGTGTCCTGCTCTGAGCCCAGGCATGTGCCCAGGGCTGGGCACGGGGAAAAAAACAGTCAGAGCAGCAGAGAACCACGTTAAGAAAACTCAAACAATGCCAACTTCTTTATTTTTTTTTCTTTATCTCCATTTGTGGGCTAATACACCTGATTCTTTTGGCCAAGATGATGGCAGAGCAGCATGTCTACTTGTGACCGAGATGAGAGCCACCAGTTTCTTTTACAAGCCGAGGCAGCAGGTCCATATTGTTCAGCACTGAGAGCTGCTGGTGCTCAGCTGAAACACGACTTGATTGAAATGCTCGTGGGAAGTTAAACACCAGGCTAATGAAACTGCTGGTGAGGCACGTGAGCTACACTTTGGGCTAGCTGAACCACAGGCATGCTTCAGCAAGAACTAATCTGTTACAGATACTAAACCACTACATATTCTCTACGCTTATTCTCTCTCATGTTATACGCAGAGGTTTTCTATATATAGATAGATACAAATACATGCACCTGTACAATATATATAACAGTATAAAAATTATATACATGTGCGTATTGGGTTTCAACTCTATATTGTATGACTACTATGTATAGGTAGTATTAGAGGTTTGCGTTAATACAGGTATGGCTATGAGTAAAGGGAAGATGCCAGCAGTAAAAGAAAAGGCACAAATTACTCATTTGCAGAAGCATCCTGACAAAAACCTCTTAGTCAGGTGTTAAATCTTTTCCTTTTTGCAGCTGCAAGCCCTGTGGTTCCCCTGCACAGAGTGAGTCTTCTGAGAGCAGGGGGACCTTGAGACCAGCTCCCTGCCATGCTAACAAAACGCTCTGTTATCAAATATTCTTTAAGAGATCAGGCGTACCACAGGCAGAATACTTATTTTGAAGTTAACTTGTCATTTTAGTCATTACAGCAACATTCAAAGATTAAATCTACTGGAACGATAATTGCTCTTTTCCAGGAAATGACTAATACCTCTGCTTTAAATTTTTTTTATGTGGACTGTTTTGTGCTTAAAAGCTTAAAACATGATTGCTGATGCAGTCTGGGCTTCTCCATACAAAGATCTTTACCAGTAGATTTGAACAAGCAATAATTATATATACTGGGAAATTTTACAGAATCAAACTGTAGATTCGCTGGAAAATGCCATCATGTCAGAGTCGATTTCCAAGTAGGGGATGGGAGTGCAGAAAAGTAGGAGCTGAGTGCCACCTACATTTGCCTTTTGAGGAAACTCTCCCCCCCTTTGATGCAGGAGCATCTGATGCTCAGGTCTGACACTCCCAGGATGTGCAGCAGAGCTCCCTCCTTGCAGCCACAACACCTCGTATCATCTTGTAGAGGCAGGAGTTAACAGGTGAAATCCTTTTAACCTTCACCAGCTGCCAGATGGGCAGACTTGGCTTCCACCTTTGTTTTCTAGGGGAGACAGTCATGCCCCACAGGCTGGCTGCTTTCTGCCCAACATTCACGTCCCCATGATCTGTTACATAGGAGAGTCCCAAATTCTGATCCTCTTTTTCATCCAAAGCATAATAGGAATATGAACAACCCTGTTTGACCCCTAAATTATTACTTCTTGGAGCAGAAATCAGGGAGGATTCATCAATGTTCTAATGAGACACTGAAGACTCTGGGCAGGGTGGGGAAAGCCCATTTTTCACTGTGTCCCTGCTGCAGATGCAGGAAAGACAGACAGATTGCAAGTCCCATGGAAATAACTGCCCTGCTTTTGTACCACTAGACACTGAATAATCCCGCTTATGAAGGAAGGTGGGCTTCAAAGGCTTCCTGCAGCCCTCTGGATCCTGAGGCCCTTAAACCTGTGCAACTGCAGAGGTCAAAAAAGTGCCATACCAAGTGCCACCTCTGCAGTCAATGTGTGGCTTGTGTGTCCAGCAGCTTTGCACTGCTGTGCCTTGAACATCTAAGTTAATACCTTGGCAAACAAAGCACAAAATAGAGTAAACCCATCAACATTTTTTTTAGTTTTGTTTGTTTTTTTTTCTAATGGGAGTCAAATGCAGCATCAGTATTTTCACCAGTGAAATCAAAGAATATGACTGAACATATTGCAGCAGATTATTAACTTGGTGTCATTTTACATAGCATAGGTTCACAGGAGACCTTTACCAACTCATTTGTTTAATAAAATACTTTCAAAATACTTCATAAGGATATTCTAAATGAAAAAGTTAGCTCAAGGGGAAAAACATTTGCCTCAGCAGGAGCAAAGAAATTTCTTTGAATTCTTTTCCCCCAATCAATCTGAAGCTTAAATTTTCCAGCAAATTCTGAAAACAAGCACTTGCAGGTATGAGCAACTGAACAAGACTGCAACCTCATCCATCCCTTGTGACTGAATCTACCTCTGTTGTAGTATAAATGGGATAATAGCAAGTGGGAAGATGCAGTTTTCCTTCCCTACATTTTAAAGAACACTTTAATTTAAAAATGTCATTTTCACTGTATTTATCGCCCATGTCTGTAAACATACATCAAAGATGAAATGCAAATGAGCAGTTGAATATAGCAACAGCTATGGCTACTTGCTGCTTTTCCACAGCAATTTCCATGGGAACAGAAGCTAAAGCAAGGTAGTTTGAAAGTTATACGTGAAAAATTATCCCCACTGATTTTTAAAAACCTTGGCTTCGATGCTGTGAAATTAGATTAGAAAATGCTGCAATAAAGCATAAGCAAGGAATTGAAGTATTGCCACACACCTTTTCATTTAATAGTACTAGTCTTTACATTTTGGGTTCATCCATATGTTTCAAAGGCATTTGTTGCAGAGGTTTCCACTTCCTCTACCTAGCGACATAGTAAGATGTATTCTCCCTTTATTAGTCTCTGGACCAAATTAACCTCTGGTAAATTGGGGCAAAAATCACAGAAAACAAACCAGCAAAGCACAGGGTAACTTTCAGCAGCTGAAGGTCCCACTACCCCCAGCGTGCCTGTGCTGGTGCCCCAGAGCTGAATACACCTTTGGACCGGGGTATATTTCTAAACAAGCCAGCCCTGTTGTCCTCCCAGTCACCACAGCTGGAGTTTAAGCCACGCCCATTCTCTCCTTCTCCATGTAAAATAATTGCCTCCCCTAATAGCTCTTCTGTTATCACATTTACACCTTGCTTTTAAAGCCTATAACAAAATGCAAGTGCCATCCATACATTTACCTGCTAGCACAACAGCCAAGAAACACGAGCTCCTGAGCCACTCCATGGTCAAAGGTGGATTTCTGCAGACAGCCTGGAGCCTTTTATACAAGGCAGGGGCGTGATAGGCACTCATTTAGATAAGCATTAGTATGAGATTAATTATAACACATGACCTTGCCTGTGTTCAAGAACATATCCTAAGCAGATAAGATGGGATGGAGCCAGTAATTTGCCCACAAACTTTGCTCAGCTGCTGAATTTCAATTTTGAGAGAGAATATTATTTTCCCATGATTTCTTAGAATCCTTAGAAAATTAATTTTTCAGAGACCACTTTTGTTTTTTTAAACAAACATCTTCAGGCAATTGGAGTCCAGTGCTTACCTTTTTCTGATTTTATATTATCTTTTGTCACATACATAGTTTTATACACCAAAGAGTTTAGAGAAAAACAAACAGTGGAAGAATTCTCCATTAAATCAAGACACTGGTACCGTGACCTTTACAAAAAGACAATTTTGTTCCAATTACTTGATGGCAAGAACTTTCAGAGTAAAGCTGTGTTCTATGGTCACATCTGGTTTAGGTGAAATGTCTTCCTGGAGGAAGAAAAAAATAAAGAAATCTTTCTATATACACATTATCTAAGGTATATTGGTGCCTATCAAAAGACAGCTTTGTAAAACAAAATGTCTGTGCTGTCAAGCACCACCAGATCGAAGCATTTTCAAGTCAAGACTGCTGCCACAACCGCCCCCTGCCACATGGTCGGTTAAAGCAGAGCAGCCCGACATCAGGCAGCCATTTCCTAGGTTTGCAAGGACTTTTGTCCTGCAGTAGTGAAACACATTATTCGTATGAATCTTACACACACAAACACTAAAAAAGCCCCACAACTACCCAGGGCTCCCAGATGAGAGCCATGAGTGTACAGCTTCAGCACCAGGGGTTACCAAGCTGTTGGCGTCATCTGTGTAGGTTGGCACAGTAGGTGGCCTTTACCCACAGGGCCAGGCAGAACAGGGACCCTCCACCAGGCACATGAGGTCTCACATGAGTCTTGTAAATCCACTCTCCACTCGGAGTTTTGCTCAAAATTGTGATATGGTCCCAAATCTTGTGTGCACACCCCTTAAGTAGTCACGAAGCATGACAGATGAACACTAATTGGTATTGCTGCTGTTTAACTAACTGTACACTGTTTCTTCAAAATATGCATCATCACTTATTTCTGCAAAACTTGGAATAAAACAGAAACCTCAAATCACAAGCAGTATGCATTTTCAACTTCTTTCAAGCTGAGCTGAGAAGGAAATAATTCCTTCAAGATCAGCAAGAGGCATCGGAACTCTTCTTTGTCTGACAGACCATATGTAATAAGGTACGAACTGTCATCTCGCAGGAACAGGAGCCATCTGCTTCATTTTAAGTCTGCACTGTACTTAATATGAGGGAAACCTACTAGGCTTCCTAAATACTATCAAAACACAAATAATGGCCAAGGAGAACACAGATGTGGGCTATCAGAACAACCTACGGGCAATATTACTCAGCGAGCTATTCTACTGCGTCATGTAAAATTCTGCATTTTATATTTGAGGCCGTTGCAAGGGAGGTCAGTTGTTTATAAGGATGTATGAAGAAAAAGACAAAGAGAAGTAGTTCACATTCACATTTTTATTTAAGTGTTTCCTACAGAAGCTATAATGTACAGACATATTTTCTGGGAAAATAAATCAAAACAAAAAACCAAACAATCAAAACCCTCAATATCCAAATTCCATATCTGAATCTACACAAAGTTTTAAAATTTGCAGAATTTACAAATTAATATTCAGAGCAGTTGGGTAAATTGTACATCCTCCCTCACTATCCACACTCCAAGAGCTTTAAAAGTCATACAGGCACAAGATAAGATATTTTCTTTGTACAACCATCTATTTACACAGCTTTTTCCAATACACATGGTTCAGTTCTCAAAGTAACTGCCAAGGTTTGCAAAACAGTGTATTTAAAATACATTTAGCAGCATATAAAATTAGATAAAAAGGAAAGACATTTTGCTTTAAAAAAAGAAAAGGTGAGATGATAGAAACAAATCTATAAGAAAAATAGATTAAGATATATTTCTGTCATGACATTAAGGACACCTAGTCATCACAGAATACAGGCAAAACACTAATAAACCATACCAATTTAAGAGGTCTAGTCCTGAGCACAGAGTATACATAGCTGCACAACTTTGGTCAACAAGGATTATATGCTAACATTAACACAAATCACATGGCATCAGCTGTTAGCAGGATACAGCCATGTCAGATAGAAGTGGCATTAACAGCTTCTTCCCATCTTTTATTCACTCCACTTTCCTAACACCAGTGTAAGTGACATTTAGAATCTTGAGACTGTGTGTTGTAATCAAAAGCTCATTACTGGGTCATCATCACTCCCCTGCTACCCTAAAATGCAAAACAGCTGACCATACTTGTGAGTGAAATACAGCAGAGCACTTATGTTATATATTCCAGATTATAATTTTGAGATGGTCATTGGAGAAGACTGATTTCCAGTTAATTTAAGCTGCAAGTGCTACATACGCACACAAATTCAGCCATAATATATAGACATATATGTGACCATTGAGACACAAGCATGTTACCAAGAGGTTATCTTTTTCTTAAATACAGTACATATTTTAAGGACAGCAGGTCTAGTAGAAGAGTTCACTCTTATTTGTCAGTTCATTTCAGTCATCAGTGTTTACCTAACAAGCATGCAGCAAACTGCATAGAGTGCACCTCAAATTCATCAATATATTCATTTATCCCCATCATTTCAATTACTGGCAAGATCTTCACTTGCATCTCCTGTATCTGAGATCTGTCCGTCTATCACATTTCGAGCTTTCCAGATCCTCACAGTCCGGTCACTGAAAAACATCACAAAGCAGTATTAGAGCTAAGTAATTACCCTGGGGAGGGAGAGAGATGGGCAGAGGAGATGGGAGAGAGAGGCAGGGAAGCTTTCTTAAAAGCTTGAGCATCTTATTTAGAAAGGCACTGTTGGCAAAATAATATTTCCTTGACAAATGCACTGGTCATTCTACCTCCAGGAGACTTTGTAATATAAGATGTACAACATTTAAGATTCCCTAACCTTATCACAGCACTGGCTACTACCTTCAGCCATCTAGGCTAGTATAAAAATTAAACATCTACTTAAAGTCAGATCTTACTCTGATATTAGTTTACTGTTAGCTGTATTTCAAAAAATTAAGTAACATGAGAGAAGAGCTTTCATCATGTAACTATTTGCAATTCAGCAGACCACAGGCAAACAGCCAGTGTTCTACAGAATTAGAGAGACAGACTCAATAGGACAAGACTACCTTCTGCCACTAAAAAAAAAAAAAAAACAAGTATGAAAAGTTAACAGGTTAAATGAAACAGGACCTGAAACATGCTCTGTTTGAATGAGAGGTGTCAGCCTGTAATAACAAAATGTTAAAAAAGCATAAACCACAAGACATGTTCCTAAAACAGCAAAAAACCCCAACAACAACCAAAAAAATCAAGAAACCAAAACCCTTTGCCAGGTGCTGAAAAGCATACATGAGTCAGCTGATACTCAGAAGCCCAGGAGAGGCAAGCTGTAATTCTGTACTTTTGGCAACAACCACTATTTACACGATTCTAAAGTATGTGTAAGTAAATACACACAGAATGTATTACAAAACTCTACCTCTACATCATAACTACAAAGTAAAATAAAGAATTAGTCCTGTTAAACAGCAATTTATCCTGTGAAAGAGAAGTAGAAGTTATGAACTTCTCATAACATTGAGTCGTGTGACTAGCAAACATTGACTCATCTACTCCTTACAACTCCCTCAACAAAAAGCCAGGAGGCAGCAGGCAGGACAGACTTTATCAGGTATGGAGGTTTTATGACTTGAGCCTTCACTTCACTGTATATATTGTCAGGAATACCCTCAGTTCTGTAGACCTTCGCCACAATGTTACAAGTGTCAAAATGCTATGGTTTTCTTTTGCTAGTAATGAAGAAAAAATTTCATGTGCATGTATGTTCTAAACTTATTAATAATCTTCAGGCAAATAGGGATGTAACATTTGACATCTCTACCCATATCTGTGAATGCTTAACCATGAAAATTGGCTGCCAGAAGTGGAAACTTGGCAACTCCTATATGTGAAGTAGTCCTGCTTTCATTCTGAAGGCCAGAAGGCCACTAGGAGATAAGCAACAGCTTTCACAGCTCCTGGGCTTAGACTACTCCACTCAGTGGGCTCTGCTGCTGTCTCCCACACTGTCTCCAGAGTGAGGTATCTTTCTTGGTCCAGCCCCCTGAGGTTTCAGCTACTAAAGCTGCTTACGTTTACTGATGAAGCAAACACTCAAATCAAGGTTTTTAAAGGACAGTAGGACAGCTTGCAAAGCTTCTGCTGTATGTCAGCACTTAATAAAAAACAAACAAAAACCCCCCAAAACATTAACAAAAAACCACATACCAATTCTCATAGGTCAGGAGTCAGTTCTAGCAGTTAACAGCACAACTACAGAGAAAAGCTGGTAAAATTCTCATGATTACCAAATTCTCCTTGACATCCTATAGCTTGGTGGTCTCCAAACATTTCTGATACATGCAGCTACCACTAGAAATGTTTTTGAGCATTCATTCCCACTGTATGTATATTTATTAAATTCTAAATTACATACACGTACTACTGAAGTTCTAATATTTTCTTCACATGCCCCAGTGGATCAGGCTGTGCATCCCCTGGGGTGCATGTACCCCACTTTGGAGACCACTGCAGTAGATTATTAGCATTTCATGGATCAGGTCTCCCTGTACTTGCTGTGAATCCCCCGTACTTGCTGTGATATCTTACACAAGATATCCTAAATGCATTTGTGTGGACAGAATTCTAGCAGGAGCTAGGGAAAAAAGAAGATTCGTGGAGAAGAAAGACTCACTCTGCTGCTGTGAAAATCTGGCTGGAGTTCGTGCAGATTGCATTTATAGGGCTATCGTGCCCCTTCATCTCCCCAATGGGTACGAAGGTATCCACATTCCAGAGCTTGAGAGTGCCTCCTCTGCAGCCACTGAGCAGAACCGGAGCGCCAGGCACCGGGCCAAGAGCACACACCCAGTCTTTATGGGCATTAGGAACTTGCTGAAAAAGAGAAGGCAGACAAGTCTTACCAGGCCGCAAAAACCTCTAAAGGAATGAGCACAGAAATGGAAAAATCCCAAGTTCTAAGCCTGATCCCTGTCCTGCAGTAGATTTGCTTCATGACACTGGGTATATCCCAGCCCTGTGGCTTCTCCTCCTTTAGAGCAAGGAAGGTGCCATCTTCCACGAGGCTACTTACATACCACAAGTTTGTTTCTCTCTGTGAAATAGTACTGCATAACAAGAAGAAAATCCAATATGCACAACTGACTTGATGTGGAACAAAATTTAATTTAGGATAATCCTAAATCTTCATTTGTTAGAATGCATATTTGAACATATGCTTTCCGTATATGTTTCAAGTCTGTCTGTAAAACTGTTATAAAACACAAGAAAATCCAAAATACTACTCAAAAATACACCAAGGAGATGGAAACTGTTTCTATATTTGCCTTCCTCCTCTCTTCTTCTCCCATTACACGTTATAAATTGATTTTGTGATGTAACCCTTAATAAAAACACATTAATTCTTTATTGAGGAAGGACACTAGCATTTTACTGCTAATTCAGAAAGCAAAACACTGCACAGACCAGATGAGAACAACATCCATTTGATACCAACACTGAGGAAATAATAGGCCAAGTTTGCTGTCTTTTAAGGGGACCAAGAGTGGCTCTTCCCCAGTCCAGTTTGGCAGGAACTGCTTTGGTTTGCTGCCTCTCTCATATTATGGAGCACATTCAGCTTTCTAGGATCATCCTGGCATTTTATCTGTACTATACACTGCTATCACAACAATGGTGGGCTGGTCCTTCAGCACTTCACAAAACTGGGGGGGGTTTGTTCTTACAAACCTTAACTTTGCCACAGAAGCATTTCGTGGCATGGGTGGTACAGCACCAGGTGAAGTAGATGATGTCCAGATTCTTTTGAATAGCTTATTTGTCTAGTGTTTTTCATCAGTTATAGAGGATCGACCTTGTTTAACATATGTATGCCAAACCAGGACCTCTGTTGATACGTTAGCATTTATGCCTTAACGCAGCTCAGCCCTGTTTTCAGCGTGGGTTTTTTTTTCTCTCCATATAAAACAGTCAAGCATGCACACCAAAAGAAAGCTGCAACACTAGAAATTCTGACTGGATATGGGTGAGAGGGGGAAATTCGTAAAAGAGTAGTTTAAGGATTGCAATGGGTCACCTAGCACAGCTACGCAATCTGTGACCTTGGAGATTTTGAAAACTCAGCTGGGCAAGGCCTTGAGTAACCAGACCCAACTACAGAGTTGGCCCTGCTTGGACCAGCAGGCCAACTTCACACTATGTGACCTTCAGTGGGCCTGCTCACCCTGAATTAACCCAGGATTAGCAAAAGTAACAGCACTTCTCTTCATTCCTTAAGACGACCGACTAAAAATTATTTATATTGTTCTGTCAAATGCTTTTGTCTTACTTCCTTGAAAAAAACCCACATTTTATAGAAATAAAAAAAAGAAGGAATCTGAGATAGTTTTTATTAAGTTCTACTTTTAAAATCAACAAACAAACAGGGGGGCCTGAAGTACAGAAATGATAAAATGCACATATTTCAAAAGGAAAAAATAAGAAAAGAAATACAACTAGGCCACTGTTACATATTACTTCTACCCTGTTCTCCCTGTATTCTGTTCTTTCTGATGTTAAATTAACTGCAATGGCAAAAATGCAGATTGCATAATATTTTAATGCGTAAAGTGCAAGAGTGAAGATGCTTCTTACAACATTAATAAAGTCATCCTGAGAATACAAAATCTTTCCTGTTCCTGCGATCCTCCTGCTTTTTCAAACCTGCTGCTTACTACATTTCCCTAGAGACACAGATATGAGGGCAGATGTCCCAATATGGCCAAGTGAAGATTTTCTGTTGTAAGTTGAATTTCTGAATTCTTATTTCCACTGTGAAGTATTAGTAGTATTCTGAAAAGGAACTGGTTCCCAGTTGGACAATTCTGAAAGAAGGTCAAGAAAGATGATATATTTATGGAATATTAAGTATGCCCATACAGACATTTTCTTCTTAAGGTGACGAGTCCATTATTCTCTGATGTCCCAAAACTTAACGTTCTCTTTGTTTCCTTGCTATCACCTGCACATTAAACGCACATAAAAGACATACTCTACCTCCCTCCAAAAATCATTAAATGATTTATCTAACCAAACCTTTGCAAAACCAGCAGAATCTTCTGGCATTTGTTTTTCCACCTTCTGTTTTTCACACAGTCGCAATTTAAATAATTGTATCTCTACCTCAACAATCTCTCATAAGACCTAAAAGAACAGACTGATAGATAGCAAGTAGCCAAACAAAAGAAGTTTTCCATGACAGACAAATTACTACGAACTTAAAGTTTCCCTGAATTTTAAGTCCTTCTTGGTCCCCATTTCCCCTTTTTTCTTTTAAAGTTTTTATTGTTGTTTTCTTTGTTTTGTTTTTTTTTTGTCTTTTTAAAAAGAGAAGAATAAATCTATTCTATCAGCCAACAGCTTATTACATGTGTGTTGTATATATTACGTGTTCATCATATAAGAAGATGAACAGAGATCTAAGCAGTATGCTTTTCAGAAAAAAGACTGGATGGAGCAAGGTAGGTTGCTTCTCTTCACAAGAAAATATTCTGTAGCCTGATCTAAAATATTTTTTGTCCTTAATGAGTACTCAGTTTAAAATTTACCAAAGCTAAAATAGAGGGCTAACCACTTCATCAGAATTTCCTGACACTACATACACTGAAAAGAAAAGCAACTGTGTTCCTCATGTAAAGATCAAGTACATTATTGATTTATTTCTTAGTTGGTGCTCTGTGCCTTCCCTATTAAAAACATCAGTATCTAAGTGAACAGTCATTGTATGAGCCTGAACATTTACACAGCCTGAAAACAGTTCTACAGCACGACTGTCACATTAGCTGCGTGATTTTTTCCATTACCTGAAGAAGGTCTTTTTGAGCCAAATCCCATTTCTTAATTCCATTATCTCTGGATCCACTAAAAAGGTTGTCTCCCATAATAGCAAGTGCTTCAATGCCATCATAATGAGGAGGTTCAAAATTGTGTGTAGGACTTACACTTCCAAGAGCCCCTTCAGTCACATCAAACATCTAAAATAAATAATCAAATGTGTTAAGCAAAATCATCTGACATCTAACCATCCTGTAAGACATTGCAGTGAATAACTTTAGGGGAAAAACTTGGAAAGTCTTATTACAATCCATTGTATCATGATGTATATTTGACAGAATTTATCTACCAGAACAACTTCTTTCTCCTCTTCTACCTCCTGCCTGAAGCAGGAATGCTTCACCAATTTCAGAGAAGACTTCTCTGGGAAGAGGTGCTACTACTTGGTTATGAAATACACAGTATTTGCACAGGGAAAAGCCCATACATACTGTGTGGTGGGCCAGAGAAACAAAGCTCACGAGTATGGGAAACATGAATCACACTGGGAGAACTGTACAGGCAGCTGCAGGAAGAGGCAGGTGTTTTTGCAGGTGTTTTTTTATGTACTATCACATGCTGATGTTTTCCATGGACTAGACACACCACTGTCCTTGCCTGTGCTCCAAAAATGGGGCCTTTAAACATATTAAGTGAGGCCATTTTAACAGTTTAAGGCATAATCAACCCCATCAGCTTTTGTCCCTAGAGCAGCAGTGTAAGCAAGCCCATTTCATTTTGCATTGTAGTGAGCCAGAAATCACCCAGTTAGACTGAGCTGAGGAACAGATGAGCTGTAACTTTTTAAACCACCACCTCTGTTTCACAAGCAAATGTCAGACTTCATCCCCTACTATTTGCTCTGCATTGACCTTTTAAAATGAATACGCTTCACAGAAAAAAAGGGGACAGCTTGGTAGTATAAAAGAATACCTTAAGTCAGTTAAAGGTATTTTAAAAGTTACGGCATTCAATTAACATGCATAAGTTCCAGTTTTAACAAAAAAGTTCAATGACACATCAGAAAAATTAGACGCTTAGACAGAGGTGATTAATATTCCTGGCTCAGTAGACAAGACAGTAGTTTCCTGTGGCAGGGGAAAGCAGTATTTGTGACCAGACCTATTACCCCCAGTGGACCTACCCATGTGGAAAAAAGCACTGAGAATTCCTGAACTGCTGCACTGACCATACATATACAAATCATTTGTACTATCCCAAGCAGCTTCACGAATATGGATGCATTCACCTTGCGGAATACCAATTACTCTGCAGCATGTACACATGGATGTAATATCTCTGGACACTCTAGTGGTGTAAGTCAAGAAGCAGGCAGCCTCGTCACGATTTATCCAGCCTGCCCATAGCACAGGAGCACACAAGAATAGCAGATAAACTTCTGACTGTTAACAAGTCTTTTCCAAAAGCCTTTCCACCTCCTTGGCTTGTCACATGAGTTGGTAGTATGACAAACTTGCATTAGATGATCACATCCTCTTGCCCTCACTGAGGTTCTACACTTGTTACTGGCCAGGATGGTAGCTCTTAACTAACCCAATATTCTGAACTGTGCAGAGAAGTAATTATTAGAGCGCCTCTCTCTGTCACCATACTGCCCAAGAATCCTCTGGCCTCTAACCATAGGGACTGCTGAGAGGATTCAAATCCATGGCCCAAACCATCAAGCTATGTACTCGCCTCCCAGTCAATCTTCTGAGGCTGGCCCAGTGCACAGCCAAGCATCCAAGAATTGCAGGATAATGTCAGAAAGAGAAAGTCCAGCTCAGCAAGAATGCTCACTTGGGTTCTGGCTCCTGCTCCACTCCTTACACACTTTTTCCAGTGTGTGAGAAGTATAAAGGCCAGAATGAAGGGTACCCCCTCACAACAAGCTAGAGTATCTTGCTCTTTCTCTCTCTGACCTCATGAATCACTTGTTCATTGCAGTGCAAGGGTCAGCTATATGGGGAAGGCGATGTTTGGGCATACTCCTGAGAAACAGGAGCTTGGGGGTTCAAATACACTCTGGCTGAGGTGGGCCCAAAAAAGAAAGAAAAAGCCACAAAAAACCACCAGATCGCCTCTCCCCCAAAAAACAGATTCACTATACAGGAGTGAATTAATTACAGTGCCAAGAAGCAGGAAAGTACTGTAACACCATTAGCTATGCTTTGAACACAACTCAGAGCAATCTGTATGCTCATGAATACACCAAACAGACTGGGCACTTTGGCTGGGATGTGCTGATCTCTCTTCCTGCACCACTCCAGAACTTCGGTAACTCAAGGGCTTGGGCTAGACCCCAGACTCTTTTGTGTGGGGAGCACACAGAGTGTCTCTGCCAAGGCAATTAGATCTTCACTCTGAAACAGAAGCACTGACTTAGGATACTTTCAAGAGCTAGATGTTACTTAAGAGTAGGAGCTATGAATATTTCTCCAAGACTTCATACGCCTGAGGTCCATCTTACTGGGGATGAAGAAAAAGTTTACCTACAGATAACCATCCGAATAAAAATATCACTGAAGCGTTCAGTGTTTAAGACTGACCATTATTCATAATCTATAATTGATGAAAGAATTTCCATCTTGGCTATGATGTTTCAGATATGGAGATGTGAGTCACTTCTGCTGAAGCCTGCATATTATGCTGATGTGAAGAGTTAAATAAGCAAATATTAACTGTTTACCTTTATATAATGATCCTTTGAACCAGTGACAATAAGATCTTGTCCATTGGAAATTCGATCTACAGTAAGGCACATAACAGGACCCTGGTGACCAGTTAGCTTTCCTGTAGACTGAAATCTTCAAAAATAAGACAAGAAATGAGGATTTGTTATTTTTTCATATATCCAGAATGGATTTTTTTCCCCCACGTCTTCACTATTCATTCCCTGGTTACATATACTCTACTGCTCATATCCATGCATCGACATTAAATCTATGTTACATGTAAACAAATGCTTCTATTTATGTAAAATAAAAATTAAAAAATTAAAGACAAATCAGACACCTTAAAGTATTCTCTGTATTTTGAATGCACTATTTGGGAGCACGTTCTGTTTGGGTGCAGGTTCTGTTTGGAAAAGTGCTACTATAGCGTGGCTAGCAGCCTCATATTACATCAGTTGGTTTTCACCATCTCATCAACAATTACTAGTCAGGGTTCATGCATCTGTCACCTTACGAGAGTGTTTTATAACACCTATCTTAAACACCTTAAAAAGGTTTTCCTTTCCTGTGCTTGTCCTTTCAATACTTAAAGGAGACCTATAAGAAAGATGGGGACAGACTTTTTAACAGGGTCTGTGGCAATAGGACAAGGGATCATGATTTTTAATTAAAAGAGGGCAGATTCAGACTATATATAAGGAAGAAATTCTTTACACTGAGGGTAGCTAAACACTGGAAGAGGTTGCTCAGGGAGGTGGTAGATGTCCCATTCCTGGAAATATTCGAGGTTAGGTTGGACGGGGCTCTGAGCAACCTGATCTAGTTGTAGATGTCCCTGCTCATCGCACGGGGGTTGGACTAGATGACCTTTAAAAAGTCCTTTCCAACCAAAACTATTCTATGATTTTTCCAATCATTTTTACTGAAACGATTCACCATAACCCTAACACATGAAGAGATCTTGAGCACCTTCATTATCTCAGTAACCACCAGAGCATGGATTAGTCAGTCCATATCTTCATCATACTTTGCCCAGGTCATGGATATTACCATAAACAGGAAACACTTAATTGCCTTTGTTTCATAGGCACATGTAACCACCTAAAGAACAATCTCTTTTGCTGGTGTTTAGTACCTTTTCAGGTCCCACATCCTCACTGAGTTTCCAGCAGCCGCATAGAGGAATGTGCCAGTTGGATTTAGTGCAATCTGATTGATCTGGTTCTCTCCAGCTGGGATAGTGACTGTTCTATTAGTACTTCCTGAACACACATCACCAGGCATTGCTTGGCCTGAAGACCTGAGTACAGGGAGGAAGGAGGAAAAAAAAAGCCACAAAATAAGTTCCCTTATTATGTATTCATAATATGTCAATTATAAACACTGAACATTTGATAGAACACTACAGGCATGAATTAACCTGAACACGTAAAGAAAGTCTCCAGCCCCAGTGTACTTCAGTTACACTGTGCTGCACTCCTGAATTCAATCTAATACTTTTTTTTAATCTAAAAGTAAGATCATTTAAACTCTTGGCATTCAGGATTTAGCATACTTACGTCAATGTCCGAATACACTTGGCAGAATCTCTGATGTCCCACACCTTGATATAGGAGGTTGAGACTGTGAAGACCAGGCTAGTGTAGTTGCAATATTTTATAGAAACAACATTATTTGGATGACCCCCCAGAGACATAATCTCTTGACCGGTTACCAGATTCCAGACTTTGCAGGTACGATCTAAATAATAACAAGCAAGGGGAAAAAAAGTTACAATTAAAAAAATTAAAACATACACCAAAAGAAACACCACTGAAAACATATTTTTCCAAAACATGAATAATTATTAAAAAGTCCATTAATTCATTCGCACTCATACATAACCCTCCATTCTGGTAGGCACTGTTAAAGACCTATTTAATGAATCTGTTTTTGTAGGGTACCCGTGGGCATTACCTACCATCATCAAAACTAAGCAAAGTTAATCATTAAATGTCATGTTGAAGATGTGCCTATTGGCTCCCATAGCATTTTAAAAGGATAAAAATCCCATGTCAACACCAAACTGTCAAACAGTTTGGAGACTCAAGTTTGGATGATGACAGATCAATAGAAGGACTCAATTTTTAATTCAAGGATTCTTCCTCAAGAACATAGCTCAGGAGGGGCTTTGAGCCTCAGCATGATGGACTACTGACTGCCACAACAAAACAGGAAAGACGATAAGTGATCCAAACTATCTGGTGCCTTAGGAGCCTATGAAAATCCCAGTGTAAGTGCTGTAGTCACAGTTTTCATTCAGCAGCAAAGGAATTTAAACACTGCAACCTTTGTGTACTAAAGGCCCAGATGCTTAGACATTTTCAAGACTTTTGCAACACAAATGGAGTCCACACAGAAGACTCATTGTTGTACCATGTCTGTTTCACTCCACATAGTGTAGAAGTACATTTTTACTAGAACAAATACTGGGAGGACGAAGAGAAAACTTCATAGGTAGGCAGCGTTTATAAGAGCACAAAGAAGGTAAGTATATCCAGAAATTGTCAGCCAATCTAAAAATCCCAGCTATAAAGTCCAGAGCCCAATATCTGCAATGCACTGAAAGCTTACTGGCATTCCTGAACTGGAATTGACTGCTAGTGTTATGGCTATCAGTGAGCTGAGGCTTTCTGCTTCAGTAACAATTTCCAAAAGACTTAACTTTAAGCTGCTGTCTACACTCTAGTACTCTTGAGTACATGTATACTTTGTAAAGTTTTCCCCTCCAAAAATATACACAGGAAAAAATTTTCCATAAATATGGGAAGCTAGCATAAAACAAGAGCAAGCAAATATTTACAACATCTGCAAGCACCCCTATGCTAAAAACAAACACTTTAGAACACATATCTAGATAGAAAATGAAATTTAAAAAGCCTTTTTTTCCCCCCACCTAAATAGCCACTAAATCTGAAATTTCAATACTAATTAGCTAAAAATACATTCTTTTTTGCATTTGTATCTACTTGCACAAATGTTAAAATGTTGGCTTAAAACTTATTAGACCAAAAGTTTGCCAATTCACTGTAAGAATGTGTTGTGGTGTTTTTAACAGCCAGGTAGCAGAACAGCCACAGAAACCATACCTATATCTTCCAAAATGCTATTTTTACCAGATTGAAGAGTTCATAGAGCGGCTGCACCATCCGGGAGGGAATTTAGTGACTACCAGGTCTAGCCCCTCCCACAATAGCTATACAACTCTTAGACCCACAAGGGACAGGACAAGATGCACAGGGGAAACAGAAAATGGCCCTAGCTCTGTTCAAATGGCACGAATAATCTATTGAAACTCTGTCGGTAGCACAGCCAAAGATGTGCTAATTTCCACCTACTCTGAGGCTATTGCTTTGCATTGCACATCATGTGTGCACAAGTTACCATGACTGGTTCCATCATATCACTCTACAAATGTTAATGTTATTCTTGAGAGTTACTTTTTCCAGTACAAATAAACAGCCATTGGAATCCAAACTACCCATTGGAATTAAAAACCTGTAGATAATTATTGTAAATCCTTCTTCAGCTTATGCTGCAAAATAGATCCTCACAATTTTCTGGTGTGTTTACAGTACTAACCACAAACTGAGAATTTCACAATATCCCAAGTTGTCAAAGTAGCCTCTGCAGGCAGCACAGATGCACGTAACTTGCCTAACCTTTAGATCCAGTGAAGAGAAGATCATCAGTTGCATCAACACAAAGCACAGCCTTGGTATGTCCTTCAGCTGTATAGATACACTGAAGTGGGGATGATCTGATGCATTTTGAAGCAGGGAATGGATTAATTATCCCTCTAAAGAAAAAAAGAGAATGTGAGTTGGATATAGTAGTGGACACAAATCAAATCAATTTACTTAAATGTAAGGCAAAAAAATTAATCTAATTTTCTTACATCGACAGAAAAGCTGAATGCCTTTCATGAACTACGTAAGGATTTTTACTGTTTAGCTTCAACAACTGTCAACTCTGGATTATCAGTTAAAGGAAATCACATATGAAAACAAAGAAGTGAGGAAGACAAGATGTTGAGTACTGGGTATGTGGGAAAGTCTGTGTAATGCTGAAATAACCAGGATGCTTAAAAGTTCCTGGATTCATCAGACCAATGTTACGACTGCAAATTGCACGAAGACGTCTTTGTCTAAACAACACATCTGAAAAATGGAGCAAGTGTAGTGTATGCTACCAATTCTAAACTCAGCAGCCATTTCACATCAACTGCCTTCTACAGGCAGGCTTGGAGAGCTGCTGCTAACTTGTGTGCCTGAGGAAGCTTCCTAGTGCACCCTGTACCCAACACCACCACCCTTGTACTCAAATGGCAAAAAGGGAGTATGGCTGAAGTACAGATACCCTAGAAGAATCTTCCCGGGGGTTTGTAGCTAGTTCTGTGGTGATGCCAAAAAACTAACTCGACCTGAAATAAAAATAAAAATATCACTATTCACCACCAAACAAAAATAATTAGCAGACTAAAATCCCATGCATACAACTGCACATACACGGCCCCATCGATTTCTGTGAAGTGTAGAAAAGCCTCAAGGTAATGCCCACAAACATACAGCATAATGCTGTGTCTTGACCAGCTTGCAGCTAAGACTCGCTGCCATGCTCTTCTGGGAACTACACACAACTGTGAGGAAAAGGAACTAAGCCATAGCTCTATCTCACAGAAGAAGCATCAGATACTTCAGGAAAACGTAAAAATTCCATAATACTGTCCAGAAGGTCACTACAGGAAAGAAAGAGTCCTCCCTGATACTATCTAACTTTGTGACAATTAGCTGGAAATTACTATTTTATACATTTTACTGCTCAGGACATCTTCATTCATATAATTCATTACTCCTCCACAATCCTCTTACATATTTTACTAATACTAATGTCAAACAATTTAAGGCAATATTAACTTCCTCATTTTGGAAAGGCATTCACCTTTCAATCTGCACCTTTTTATGTTTTCAAGAATACGGGAACAATTTAGTTTATTATCATCATTAATTTAGATCTCTATGCTTTTGTTTTCTAGCACCACACAAAACCAATGTTGTTTTCTCTGTAGTATTCCTCAGTTTATCATGCTGCCTCTAGACCGAGTTATTCCTACTGCTGTTCTCACCCACTCATTCCCTTGACAAGAATGTAAAATACATATCCCAGAGCTATTTATCTACCCATGTGCAGTGCTCTGAAACCTAAAGACAAAAAAATGCTATGACTGCTACAATGACCAGACAAAGCCACTGGCACATTATTAGCACTTTGACTGCTCTTCTCTTTATAAACTAATTTTTCACTGAGTATCAAAATCCTAAGCCACAGCTTAGGAACATGTGCGGTGACATTTCTTTCATCCTTAAGCTACTGTGTGTTCTGTAAGACAGACATAATAAAAACCCTACTCATTTTTATTTACACTGGGATATAATTTCAGTGACCAAAGCACAAGAAAAAAAAAAAAGAAAGAAGCATATAAAACCTAAGAAAATGTCTGCTTCTCTTTAAAGAAAACAAAGAAAGAAAGAATATGTCTAAGGAAATGTTTGTACTATACTCCATTTAAAAAGAAAAAACCTGACATGCTCAACAACGATAAAGAACACTAAAAAAGGGGAGAGGGAGACATGCTTGCCCAAAATTTCAGACTTTTAAGCTTCTGGCAAAAGCAAAAGAGATACAGTGCACAAGTACCAGGGAAATTCATGCAGCAAAATGAAATTTCTTAAGAACTGGAATAACTTCAGCGAGAGATGCTAAGAAAATAGAAAAGAGAAAGAGAGAGAGTACCTGTGTACCTCCGACAGAGAGGAATCACTTTCATCAGACCTATAACCAATAGTGATGGAATTATGAGGAGAAAGAATATAGGTATCAGCAAAGTAAAGCCTCCATATGAGAAGAACAAACAACAGCACGGCCAACTCAGAAAAGCAATGCAAATCCACATACAGTATGCAGCATTGCTCAGGGTATACCTTAGATTCATGATAATATGGGGCAGAGGGGAAGAACAACAGTCTTAAAATACACTCTCAGCAGTAAGTTACACTGGCAGATTGTCTCAGCCCAAGAAGCTGAGTAACACCGGCTGAGCTGTTTCTTATTTCCCCAACATATTCTTACAGAAGTAAAGGCAACAAAGTAAAAGGAGAAGATGGATGCATAATTTAACCTCCGTAACATAGTACTTGTTGAAAATATCAAAAAAGAAAAAAACTTATGAACATCAGTGCCTGTTAAGTGTAGAAGAAACATGTAAACTGTTAATCATAAATATATTAATATTAAACATATTGATAGCCCACTGAAATACGAGCAGCAATTTGCTAACAATCCCAAGTTCAAAATAGTTCACCTCTCATTTTCAAAAATGTTTAAAAATAAAACCCAAAATAACACACAAGAAAAAATCCCCCCCAAACATGAACATTTGCAATGTGTCTTAAGATGTCCTTCATTTTCAACTCAAATCAAATAGATTCAGCAGCTTCAATTTGAATCCAGAGCCAGTCCAGAGAAAAATAAAAAGGTTAGGTGGGAGTTAGCAATAAGATAAAGAAGTTACAACCATAGTTAAATTACTGAAAACCTTGCAATCTACTGCTTGGTATGCGGAGACTCTGTAGAGCACCAAAAACCCCAAAGTTTTATAAAAAACAACAGCATAAACAGACAAGAGCAATTTCTTGTGCTACAGTCAGGACTAAAGATTTATTCTAAGTTTGAAATGCAGTTCATAAACACTATATGGCACTAGCATCAGTACTGAAACCTGCAATAAAGATACTACTCAAGTCCACTGCAATTTGGAGTAAGGCTCCTACAGAAACAGATGCGAAATATGCCAGGAAACTGAGCTCTACTTCTTCTAAACAAGGTATGAATATCATCTACACCTCCTAAAGTCAGCCTATTCAATAATTTGGACAACCTCTAAAGAACTGTGTTCTAGGCATTTCAACTTCGCATCCTCTGGGGTGCTGTTGTGACAGCACTCGGAGCAATGCTGGAGTAGCCAAATAACTGTCAAGAGCACCATTTCTAAAATTGTCAGCTAAAGCCTACTTTTAAGTATAAACATGCACACAAATACACATACATCTAAGAAGTCTACTGTTCTTTTCTACTTTGAGTTTAAAACTACAAATACCAGACATAGCCTAGGAAACAGGAAACGAGGTTCAGCAGGAAATTGCTTTTTTTTTTTTATTTTTATAATGGTTCCATGGAAGTTTAAAATATTTTATTTGAAAACTACGTGAAAACACAATAAATGTCTCCTCCCGTCTTGCAGGAGAAAGGCAAAATATCTAACAAATACTACACTGAGTGCACTTCACAATTCCCTGGTTGGGGGCTGAGGCTTCCCTCTGTAACTTACTTATCCTGCTGAACTGATGTGTTTCCCTGAGAAACAGTAAGACGACTAAAAACATTCATTTCATTACAGGGCCGGCTTGGTGGGGAAGTAGGAGGTGACAGACTAGCCTCTGGGGCTCCAGAATCTGAGCTACAAGAAAAAAAGAACATCTTCTTTAACAGGTTATGAATGGTTAGAGAAGTTAAATGCAACATGCCTCAAATGCTAGATGCTCTCTTCTTAAGTGAACAAATAAAATTACAATGCTAGCTACAGACGTTTCCCAGAGAAGGTAATAAACTTCAGACTACAAATTGCTGCAGAGTGCAAGGTGGCACAGCGTTCAAAGTTGACGTGCTAACAGTCAAAGCTCCAGGCAGAAAACACACACATCTAAAAATGAAGAAATTCTTATAAAACTGCATTTTCTTAGAGAAATGGATGACTTCCATTAAAAAAAAAAGTCATTTGCAAATGCTCCAAAGGACATTTTCTCAGGGCCTTGCTCCTGAGTTATTTTGTACAGAAAAATACCCTGGGGAAAAAAACCCAAAACAACAAACAAACAAAAAAAAACAAACAAAAAATCACAACAAACAAACACAGAAATTGAGCAGTGACTCATTTCACTACCAACAATAAAAAAAACCTGTCCTAGTAGAAAAATGCAGATTTCTGTTTCAAGAAAATACACCCAAAGTTTAAATTATTTCAGAGTAAATAAATTTAAAAGAATCTTACAATTTCTGATCTTTTGCCTTTGTCTTTTCTGTTGTTTTCTCATAGGCTTTTCTCTTTGCTAAAGGTGAAGGCTCAGGTATCTTCTTCTCTGACAGAGATGGCTGTCTAGAACTAAAGCAAGAGGAATCATTATTTTACTGCAAGGCCCTTTACAAATTCACTTTTCTTACATTAGCTGTCATTCTCCCACTCAGATTTCAAGTTTCAGAATGTGCTTAATCTATTATTGTCTCTCTTGAATCTACAGACTCTATATCTGTTCTCACACTTTAGTATAAAAATACATCAGGTTTATTATATTTCACAGTTTATTGACATATGAAGAGCCAGATACTGAATATGCAAAGGAGATCTACTAATTCAATAATCAAAGAGACTGACTAGAAGACATACAGCAGAATATGCATCTCAAATTAAGACCATGGAAAAGATGGAAGATCTGACTAAGAACTAAAATTTCAGATTCCACAACTTCCATCTAACAGACCACTTACAGACATGAACAGAGAAATCACAATGACTCTTACATATGAATTAAACTTTACATTAACATATTCATGTTTCAATATCAAATACAAAATTAGGAAGTGAGAAAAAGTATTTCCCACTGACAGCCAGACTCTTATAGCATTCTCTTTGTCCCTCCTTCCCTTTTTCTTTGCTTTCCATCCCTCCTTTGTCTCTCTAGTTCTTTCTCCAAACTAATTCCAGTTCACAGACACTGTGGTCCTTCTCTCAATCTTTTACTACCCACTAAAAAATAGCAAATAGATCAGGAGTGCAACAGTAATGCTGACACCAAATGTCCTCAGTTCACCACAGTCAGATAAAAAAAGAAGGGAACCTGGATGGTGCTCACTCTTCTGAACTCTCATTTCTCACTAGCTGGGCAATCAGAAAACACATTTGCTTTGGTTTATCCTTTTTTTCTTGTATTTTGAAGTTGTTTCTACTATTATAAGGACCATAAACACTTACTAAAAGAGAGAAAGCAGATTCTGAAAGTGATTTTGTGCCACACGACTATATTAAGCAGACAAAATTCCAGGCCTGCTTGACACAGTTACTAGCATCTGGCCTCCAGAGCTCTACCAGCTCTGGATTTACATAGCTGCAACTTCTCTACATGAGAAGAGCTGTACCAGCTTCCCTTGAGAGGAAGTCTGTGCTATATAAAATCCAGCTAGGGACTGGCACGCAGAATAACATGACTTACCAAGGAAAGCACAACCAAGAACAGCTGCTTGACTCAAGTAGCTGAGATTGACTGTCTGAAGGGATCACATGCACACTGAACACAAGCCCTAATTGGAAGGTGAAGGTCCTGCCTGTAAGACCTAGTGCCAAGAGTTGTGTGCAGACCTTAAAGTACCCCCAGGGTCTTCAAAAGACAGGAAAAACATGACAAGTGATAACCTGTCTGGTTTTGCACAAAAGCCTAGCAGTTCAAGTACACGAAGAGAAGGGGAAGATGTATTCAATTCTCTCCTCAAGGCCAGAGCTCCCATTTCTCTGCAGAGCTCCCTTACCTCTAGGCATACTCTGCAAAGAACATAAAAAGAGGTGGAACAGGACACATTGCCTCCCTCTCTTTATGCTGGGCCAGAACACACTTAGGAATGTAAAAGTCCTGGGGCCACAAGGCAAATCAATCAGCCTTATAGATAGATCTTTCAGCAAGGATGACAAAGTTGGCTTATAGTCTCCACTGCCACGGTTGCCTACATGTCTACTGTGCAGCTACTAGATTAAATAAACCACACCAGAAACCAGAACCCAAGCTCCTCAGCATCACACCAGCATCCTGCATACACAGATGTGGAGACAGCTCCCTCTTGTTCACTCTCTACCTGCCTCTTGAGTTTTCCATCATTGACTCCACAGTGGTACATCCTCAGAAGAAGGTGTAAAGAGCATGAACATATTATGAATTCTTTTTGAAAGCCTGGAAATGCAGGTGTTACAAAAATGCAGCAGTTTTGCTTGAATGAACCTCCTAAGCATAAATGAAAAAAATTGGACACGCGATGTCAAAGACCTGAATGAAAAGGAGAAAGATACACACCTAATTACAGGTTTCTAGTGCCCTTTTAGATTTCCCAGAATATCAGACACCTGAATAGAGCTTGCAGAAGACCTACAGGAAACTACTCTGAAGAGGCTGCTGTAGATGAGTTGAGCATATCAAAGGACAATGGCACTAGCCATCTTTCTAAACAGAACTCCAAACAAATGTTGTCCACGTGCATTTAGGTGCCTCTCTGAACAACCACAGATCTGAGAAAACCGAGGGGTTTCCAGAGGGAGCAATTTGTACAGACACCTAAGTTTGCACCTGAGCATATAATTAATTTCTGTCCCTTCCAGAGAATGCGTATTTTGAATCACTGTTACTGCTTCAACAACTCTGAATGTTGAATGTCTGAATATCTCCCTGGCACAAGGGAGATAATGTTTATTGCAGATAAGACCAGTCTCTGCTCCAGAAGAGTGTATTTTATTACAAGAGATATGATGGCATTACAGGTCCACATAGGAAGGCCAGGTGGCTCACAGACAACCTTCCTTCAACAATGACCAGTGATCAGCAAAAACAGCGATACTGTATAAAGTGTACTGGGTTCTAGCTTTGAAAAAGCATCAGAATTACAGTGAGGAAGTCACTGCAGACTTTTTGATCACTTATCTGCTAAAACATGACCTATAACAA
The DNA here is from genome assembly GCA_013398125.1 of Aegotheles bennettii. Classification (NCBI taxonomy): domain Eukaryota; kingdom Metazoa; phylum Chordata; class Aves; order Caprimulgiformes; family Aegothelidae; genus Aegotheles; species Aegotheles bennettii. The sequence goes on along the minus strand of VZRW01001043.1, from coordinate 304,268 downwards.
ACAACAACATGTGTGAGATCTACTGCCAACTGAATTGATTTACTGACAGCATAACTCTCTAGTTCTCATAGAATGTAGCTTTTTGGAAAAACATATTTTGCCTTGTTGTCAGCTCACTTTCACAAATGGATACATTCTAGAAGATGAAGTGAGGCAAAAGCTGGTATTACCTGAGTTTTGGATGCCAGGTCATAACCCTTGATGTTTTAAATCTTGAAGCTTCAAAAGTCTCTAGAGATCTCACACTAACTGCTGAAACAAGTGGGTTCTTCCACTTATCCTCACCCCCAAGCGCATTCTTTCCAAGCAGATTCTACTTGTAAAATGCACTGAAGCCATCAGCATGGGTTAATAATTGCTCTCAGCAGTGTTTTATTGCTCATGATTGCCACCTCAAGCACATGCTAGAAATACATGGTAAAAATTACACAAATTGCAAATGTGTATTAGATAGAGACTGCTGTAAAAATATTATGCAAATAGGACAGACAGAGTGAAAGATGTATAATTCCAGAATCTGTAACATGAAGGTACCTGTGGAATAGTTTTTCCGTATCACTGAATGTGGCAAGTGCATTTAGTTTACGCAAGAGTTTGTGCAGTATAGGAGCTAGTACCTAAAAAGCCAAGAAAAGGGTCTCTAGCAGTGAATGGCTAATTACAACAGTGATATTGGTAGATATAAAAAGAACAGCAAGAGCAAGTGAAAAAGAGAGAGTGCATGTGAAAGATGTGCTGGTCCCAAAATAAAATGACAAAAATGATGGCTTTAGTTCTATTTGACATCAAGTAATGCTTTCAATTAGTAAAACTGTTCTACAGGGAAGTGCAACCCTGCAAATAGAAAGGACTTCTGAGGATTTATAATATCCAAGATCTTTCTTTCAACTTTACACTTCTACGCTCTATTTATTGTATAGACTTTTTCGTTTTAAGCATGGTCCACACAAGATGACTCACAGAAAGGACCGTATAGAGATACTATTACTACATTATATAAAGTTTTTGGGTTGCGTTTTGGGTTGGTTTGGGTTTTTTTCTTCTCTCTACCGTTCTAAGCAGATTCTTCCTACCTCCCTAGAATGTGCATTTTCTATAGCACCAGTAAAGCAAAGTCTCCAAGGTACAGGATGGATTTTCCCCACTATTTAGAAACAAGGTTATAATAATTTTACTATGACAAATGAACTTAACAGAACTTGTATCTTCAGTAAGAAACACATTGCAACAGTGCATTTATACTTCCTAAAGTGGTGATGGTTGAAAATAAGGAGGAGCTTTGTCAGTATTATTTAGTAAGCTTTAAATATATCAACCTCTTTCATAAAGTTAAAATAACAGATTACAAGAAATTGGCAACATGCATTTTATAAAAGCAAAAGATTATTAGTACAGCATGGCCAAACTTACATGCTGCCTATCTTAGAAGGTAAGCCAGATGGTGGGGGAATAAACTCTCTGTCCCTAGCAGGAGTATCATTTGTGTCAGCAGCCATCCCACTTTCTTGGGTTTCTGCAACTGATGAAAGAGGCCCAGCCAAAGCAGAGTCTGCAGCACTGATGTCAGGGACTAAATCACTGCTGTCTGCATACAGCAATTCCATCTGGGTAGTGGTTCTCCGGCGGGCCTGGAGACAAATAAAACCAAGTTGTGACAAATATTTCATGGTTTATGTCAAGAGTGCTACATTTAAGCTTATCATTAGCTGCTAACTAGCATCCCCCTTCATTTGTTTGGCAACTACCTTTGGAAACCAGATCAAGGAGCTCACCTCTACTCTTTGACAACAATTTCAGGGGAGGCAAGTCAAATTCAACAGCATGAAACACTGATTTGACAACTGATTTCCAAGGTTATCCTTTCAACCAATTACAAACATCTGTCAATACTACAGGAGTACACTATTACTCTCCTAAGGTTTGTACAAATGAAGTGTTATAAAGCAAAGAGGAATAAAGCAAAGGGTGAATTTAAATAGCTACAATTACATTGTCGTGACTTCTTACACTGATGCTTCTTCTGATATAAAAAAAATCTACTTCTTACTTAGCTTATGTCACTTCAAAAGTAGTATAGACAAAGATGACTTAAGATTCACTCAATTTGAACTATTTGAAAACAACAGAAAACATCACAAAGAAGTTTTGCTCAAGCTTTGTGCAACATAGTCATTCTTAAAAAACTGATCAGATATGTGAAGTGTGATGATGCTGTGAAATTAAGATGTATTCCTCAGGGAAAGAAAGGCCAGTGCAGTCTGAACAGAGTCCTTACAAAAACAATACGTTTATTTGATGTCAACAATTTTCAGACCAAACTCACCCAGCTTGCCTGCTCAAAGAGCTGCACACCAATAAACGCTACGAATAATGCAAGAGCCAACCTAGATATATTCCTCCAGAGCCACCTGTAGTTACAAGAGTGGAGGCTAAGCTTATATTTACTTTACAAACTTTTTATGATCCTTTGAGCACAGAAGCAAAATCACAATCATTGTGAACATTTCCAGTTCCCACTGCTATTAATATTAAACTGCTGCCAACACAAACAAACAACTCCAATACCATTTGAGAGCCTGAAAGAGTATTTAAGAGCCTGAAGGTCAACTTCTATTTATTTTATAAAAGTTCTTTACATTTTATCACCTCAAAGCAAATTGCAAACAATAAGCACATTAACAGTTCCCATTGTCATTAACATCAAAGTGCAGCCTAACTAATACTAAACTGCAAATCTATTCCAGTTTGGAGTGCAAGTAATTTGGAAAACCGTATCTCTTCCTGAAACTATAAAAATTCAATCACAAAATATTAAAAAACTACATTTTTATCATTGCTTCTCAGAGAGGAGTATCACACAAAAGCATATTACATACAAATCACATGAATGGTGCATCAGTCCACCTTTTGCATGTCTTTGTTCATTAGTGTCTCTAGAGCAAATGAAAAGCATTCCCCAGAAGGCGCCATTAATGCATGAATTATCCTAATCATTGTACAGCTTACCTTGCTTTTGGGTTTGACTTCACTACAAAGCTTCAAAAGATCTGAAGATAATGAACTAAAAGAAAAATTGTATCACAGAAAGAAGAGTCATATTTTTGCAGAATGTGTATTTTCATTAGATTCTTCTGCTGAAATGGGGGGCAAAATGGAACAAAACAATGTCAGAGGTATCTTTTAATGGATACATGATGCGTTACAGAAAGGAAAATGACAGTAATTTTTCTAGAACCAGATCCAGTTACCTGTTAACAAAGATTGCTCACCTTCCTTCTGTCCCAGGACTATGCAATGGGGCATCCTCATCAGTACTATCATCCAAATTTTCTAGAAAATTTCCAAAAGAATATGTTAGTTTGTCTGTTTACAACCAGACGTGCAGGTTTTAAAGTGCTGTACAAAATGGCTCAGACAACGTTGAATATAGATGAGCAGAATACAAAAGGCAGGGATTTTCAAAATATCTTGATTATTTGTTAGCCAGTCCCCATTGACTTTTCCTGGGATCTAAACTAAGTTTTTTCAAACAACCTAAATAAATAATACATCTAGGAATACTGTGCCAAATATGGTCCTCTATCTATTGTAGCAGAGCAACAGGGATGACAGAAAACCAGAAAAAAATTCTAGAAGGAAATCTGGAAGAAAGAAGATAAAACAAAGGAAGTTAACTGCAAGAGATGGAAGAGACAGGATGTAAATCAATGGACAGTAACAATGTCTCTTCCTCTTTTTTTGTAATCTTCTTGATCTAAGACAGAATCAGCCTGTTTATAATGAAAAAAATAAATATATATTTTTAACTAGCTAGCAAGCTGAGCCTCAGCTTATACAGAATGGCACCATTTGGGGTGACAAGCAGCAAGCACTTTTTTAGTATATAAGCATTTAGGTTTCCCAACAGGATGATGCCACCATTTAATACTATAGAACTAACTGCTTCCTAAAAAGAGATTAAATATATTGAATTGTAAAATGAAGCTATTCAATAGAAATGCTCCTGAGGTAAAATGAGTACACAAACCTGTCCACAAAAGATAAAACCAGCATGCATGTCACACACTGACACTGTCAAACATCAGATTAACAGGACTGCATGCAAACAGTGCAAAACGTTAAGCTGAGACAACCAGTCCAGGGCATATGTACAATCAATTCCAAACTGCTGGGAAATCAAATCCACTGGCATGTTATTCTGATAATACATTTTAAGCATATTTTAAAGGACATAGGTAATACATTCCTGTAAGCAAAGTCCTTTATTTTTTTAACATAGTCATTAAATTTTAAGGGTTAACTAATCTAATGACATTTCATCACATCTCTTCTTTATTATGAGATGCATTAAGTTTGTTTACTTAATTTCTGCCAGAAAGCAGATACCATTTGTAATGCACAGAATCAATATATTTGGTACTCGTATTAAAATAGGCTTGTCCATGTATATGTTTTAAGAGCAAGTTCATGTTTTGGAGAAAGGAAGGAAAGATATAGAGTCTCCAGTTGAATTCCGAGAAGGAATGGAGAAAAGAAAAGGAAAATGCTGCCTTCTTGTGTATGATAAGTATAAAAACATTACCTGAAAAAGTCGAAACCATACATCAACCTAGCATCTACAATGCACTTCACAGGTACTCAACTGCTGTATTGGTTTTAACAATGTAACCATAACTACCAGAAATACCACAGTATTATAAAGAAAGCAGAGTCATTGGAATAGCATTCTGAGCTTTCTTTTTTTGTTCCATCCTGGATTTGAGCCCACATTAACCTTTTTCTATACACATTATAATTCTCTGTCTTCCGCAGAAGAGAGGACCTAGAGTCCTGCTCCTTCTAGCAAGGCACAAAAGCAGCATCAATAAAATAAATGCTTTTTTTAAAATATAAGATTCATACTGGGGTGATGTTACTTCATCCCCTTCTCAAAGAGCTTGCAATCAACTTGTACAAGCAAAGTAGAAAGTGTGGGATAGCCACAAAAGATAGGATTTTATTTGTAGGCTCACAGTCATGTGACACGAATTGGTATTTTTCTTCAGCTTGTCTGCAGTTCATCACAGTAAGACTGTAGGAAGTCTTCAGGTAGAAACTAGCACACAGAATCAACAAAAAGAATTAAGAAGAGGCAGAAGAGCAGGATTCCGCAAAAAGTTGTGAGCGAGAAGAGATGAAAGGAGAAATAAAGTTAGTAAAGGCATACTGCTTGTGAGGAGCAGCTGAGATGACTATAATAAACCAATGATTGAAGAACACTGGAGAGAGTTTCTGATGACTTGTCTTCATTCTCATGTAGAGGCAACTGGGCAGTACCAGTACAGTGCAGTACATCAGCACAGCTCATTCCGAGGAAATCCTGTTTGACCAGTCCTCTCCAGATCTGCACATACACGGCTGCGAGTCACATCTATGAACATCCAGATGTCACAGGTGGGGAGGAAAAGCAGCTCATAAGGTTCTTCAGAAAGGAGTAACTCCAGCAACACTTCAGGACTCAACTTTGTGGTCATGTTAACTCTTCTCAATATCAGATAGGATAGAAAATGGCAGCTGGTTCATCCACACACAAGGCAGGTGTGCTTTCAAAACACATTCTGAAGATCAAAACCTGAGCCTGTGATGTGCTTTGCTGCAGACTGAACCCTTTTCTTAAGTCTACACTCCATGCCCTTTTTAAAAGTCCCTCTCCAGCTTTCTTGTGGGTCCCCCTCAGGTACTGGAAGGTGCTCTAAGGTCTCCCTAGATGCTTTTCTTCTCCAGGCTGAACAACCTCAACTCTCTCAGCCTTCATAGGAGAGGCACTCCAGCCCTCTAATCATCTTTATAGCCTTCCTCTGGACTTGCTCCAACAGCTCCATGTCCTTCTTACACTGGGGACTCCAGAGCTGGACACAGTGCTCCAGGTGGGGTCTCACAAGAGCAGAGTGGAGGGGAAGAATCACCTCCCTCACCCTGCTGGTCACACTTCTTTTGTTGCAGCCCAGGATAGAATCATGGAACCATCGAGGTTGGAAGAGACCTTCAAGATCATCCAGTCCAACCGCCTACCTACATCACCACTAAACCATATCACCCAGCACCACATCCAGATGCATCTTGAACACCTCCAGGGACGGTGACTCCACCACCTCCCTGGGCAACCTATTCCAAAATCTAATCATCCTTACAGTGAAAAAAATTTCCTAATGTCTGATACAGCTGGCTTTCTGGGCTGCTAGCACACACTGCGAGCTTACATTGACCTTTTTATCAACCAACATCCCCAAGCCATCCTTGGGGCTGTTCTCAATCCATTTTTCACCCAGTCTGTATTTGTGCTTGGGATTGCCCCAACCCAGATGCAGGACCTTGCACTTGGCCTTGTTGAACTTCA
>VZRW01001043.1:231378-297663 GCA_013398125.1 Aegotheles bennettii | reverse complement strand
AATGCTTTGCACAGGTCCAGGTAGATGACACCAGTTGCTCTGCCCTTATCTACTAAGACTGTAGTCCTGTCATAGAAGGCCACCAAATTTGTCAGGCAAAATTTGCTTTTAGTGAAGCCACGCTGGCTGTCACAAATCACTTTCTTATTTTCCATGTGCCTTAGCATAGTTTCTGGGAGGACCTGCTACATGATCTTGCTGGGCACAGAGGTGAGACTGACTGGCCTGTAGTTCCCTGGGTCTTCTTTCTTACCTTTTTTAAAAATGGGGGTTATATTTTTTCTCTTCCAGTCAGTGGGAACTTCACAGGACTTCCATAACTTCTCAAATATGATGGATAGTGGCTTAGCAACTTCATCTGCCAGGTCCCTCAGGACCCATGGATGCACTTCATCAGGTCCCAGACTTGTATACCATCAGGTTCCTTAGGTGGTCTTGAACCTGATCTACCCCTACCGTGGTGGTTCTTCATTCTTTCAGTCCCCGACTTTGCCTTCTGTGACTTGGGCAGTGTGGCTTGAGCACTTGCTGGTGAAGACTGAGGCAAAAAGTCATTGAGTACCTCAGCCTTCCCCATAACCCAGGTAACCCATTTCCTTCCAGAGAGGACCCACATTTTCTGTAGTCTTCGTTTTATCACTGACATATCTATACAAGCTTTTCTTGTTGCCATTGATGTCCCTGGCCAGATTTAATTATAACAGGGCTTTAGCTTTCCTAATCTGATCCCTGGCTGCAAAGATAATTTCTCTGTATTCCTCCAGGCTACCTGTCCTTGCTTCCACCCTCTCCAGGCTTCCTTTTTGTGTTTGAGTTTGCCCAGAAGCTGCTTGTTCAGCCATGCAGGCCTCCTGGCATTTTCACCTGACTTCTCCTTTGTTGGGATGGAATGCTCCTGAGCTTCAAGCCAAGTGTATTCAAATGGCTAAGAACTTCTGAAGATACCAGAGCTGAAAGTAGGCATAAAGGGAACAGTTCACAAGCTCCCCGGAAATATAACCCCTCTGCTGGACTGGCTGGGTACTGCCACCGCAGCCCGGTGAAATTGGTCTCGGGATCTGCTGCCACTCACACTTTCACCCTGAGGAATCGTGTCAGGTTATCAGGGACCCCTTGCACCAGGAGAGTCCCTGCTGACCTTCTGGCAGTCCCAGCCTCAAAGTCTCACTGCAACGGTGTCTGAACTCCCTGCAGCTCAAAAGTTTTAGCTACTGGTGATCTATCAACAGTTTGGATTTCAGTGTGGACTGAGGTTAGTACAGCACGAAGTTGAGATACACCCCCAGTTGAGTTTCCCTCCTACAAAGTGTTAGCATAGTCCTGAGTGGCATGGGCACCTTAAAAGCTTCAGTTCATGCTTGCAAAGAGTTAAAAGGTTTCTTTAATGAGATATACCCTACAGACAATTTTACTATAGAGCTACTGTTTCAGTGCATTTAACAAGTGTCTTTCCACTGCTCCAGATGCTGTTAAGTAGTAAAAGCCTGTCTGGAGCTAAAGAAAATGCATTGCTAACTTCCTGGATGGAGAAACACTGCTCTCACTCCAACAGGGGTGACCACACACACATGCACACACATTAAGGGTCTATTTTAGATACACTATGATATTAGTGACCACTGAGGTGCCTAAAGAAATACTGGCCATATGCAGCAAGATGCCCTGACACAGATCTTCAGGTGTCACCCATCAGGAAGCTGGCAATGTTCTCACCAGCTTACACCAGATGATGATCTATACATTTTCAGGCAGTCTTATGCTTTTGAAATGTTTCAGATGCCTATGCAAACTAGCATAACAGACAGCATAATGGGCTCAGAAGTAACACAAGACTATACAAAAGGAGTTGTTACTGATATCAGGAATATTTTTTTCAAGTTTCAAACATAGTCGATTTTGTTGCTAGAAGCAAGGGAGAGGAAAAAATAAGGATAATTTACTTGGGAATTATTTAAAAGCAACAACAACAAAAGACTTATGTCCTCAAAAATCAGTGAAGTCGGTAACTAAACCAAATTGAAAAAGTGAGATATGATCTGCACTCTGTACAATATTTACATTACAAAATGAGCTACAAAAGGTTAAAAATGACCTGAATGTCAGGAATTACTTTCTTTCAGACCTAAAAAGATGAGCAGAATTTGTAACAACTACAGTAGTAGTATATCACAAAATAGCTTTATGTAGTCTGAACATACTATAAGTTCACAATCAGCCAAGTCATAAATTTGAAAAACAGGGTGTTTCAAAAAGTTGGACACAATTTCAAAGCAGTATACATTCAAATTCGGTCCATCTTTTTGAAGCACCCTGTACAGTGCTGCTTACTGTGTTCACTTCTTATCAACAAATCTAAACAACATGAGGACTATGGGTGGTTTCAGAAAGGAAGAAATGCTCTGTAAGCTCACGATAATGAGTACATTTACAGAATAGTTCATGCAAACTTCACACACTCACAAGTTCTAAGATGCACCAGTTAGTGAACATGAATGAATTAGTTATTCATGCAGCTGTACAGTACACAGAAAGCTAAACATACTTACCCAGTGGTATGCTATCTAGGTCTGTGTAAATAACAGCAACAAGGAAACAAAAGCAACACTCCAATCAAAACATATCCATTTATAAAAAGAAATAAAAACAAAAGTACCCAAATGTATTCTAAATTTTTCTTAATATCATCTTATGAGAAGTAGAATAGATGCCGTAAGAGACATACGATACCACTTTCAAAATCTCTAACATGATGATTGAACAAGTGTGCATATTTAGAATTTGTCATTCGGAAGTTAAAAGCATACCAAATTGTAAATGCATAGTCTTTTGTAAAAATAACAAGCAGATTATTTGAATTTTAAAAGTCTCAATAATAAAAAACCTCCTTTATTTCCTACATCATCCTGCTAAGGGGATATACTTAAAAATAACATACAAGCACATCAATTGTGAAATAGAGTTTAAGATGTTAAAATACAGCATCTATTCAGAGAAGAAATAGCCTAGGATGCCCCGTACAGCATGCATGAAAGGCAAACATGACATGCAGCTGACTATTCAGAATACAAGATGACAATTACCTTGCAAAGCATGACCCAGCAAAGCATCAAGTTCAGGATTTAACTCAGCCTTTTCTTTTAGCATATGAAACAGTAGTTGGTTTTGAGTAGCGCTAGTAATTTCTGTCTGCTTAAGGCGTCCCTCAAGAACTTTGATCTGTGCTTCTTTCTGAGCTGCTTGGAGACCCTAGGAGAGAGAAGGAGAGAGATGACAAATGCTTTATCACAACTCTTCTGTTACAAAATGAGAATTGCCAAAACTTTTTAAAAACTACAAACAGGGTGTACATTGTAACCATTTTTTTTAAGAGACTTATTAAGCATTAACAGATAATGCTTATTAACTTGTGTTCCTCAGACTCTAGCTTGCACATACGCATCTAGTGGCTAAGTTGGACATGACTCCCAAGTACAATTCATAGATTCTTTACATTTATTTAGGAGTAGCAAGCATCTAAAAAAAATATAAAAAAAATCAACACCTCAATCTTTCACAAGTATGTATTTTTTAAAAAAATTACCTATTATACTCCATAACAAATGAGCGAAAGCAAAAAAACCCAACCAACACAAGAACTGTAATCTCTCCTACAGAATTACTCAGTGAACTTTCAGCTTTTGCTGAAAGATCCCATACCCTAACTTGAGATAATCCATTCTAAGGGAACTTCCCTAGACCCACGGATTAGTGGAAATTTTTTAGTTGTAGAAAATGTAGCCAAGGAAATTTACGGAGAATGGTTTCCAAATAGAACAAACAGTAGGGAAAAACGAAGGTACAACATGCCTTCTCAAAGACTTGGAGGATAACTGAGGACTCTGAGCACTAGCACTTAAAAAGTGTAGTAGCATGGACTTACGCACTAGATTCTGATTTTATAATGAACTAAAACAACACATCAATAGACACATTCTGCATGTGGAAAAAAACAACACAATAGACCAATTTTACAAGAAAATGTACCTTTAGTTTTTCTACATATTAATTGCTTATCAGAAAGAGGAGAAACACCCTCACATAATGGATCTTTTTATCATGATAAGGAGAAGTTGTTAACCGACTAAGTCAGAGGCACTTCTCATATTAACTTTGCTGCAAGGAATTAGATACCCCTTCAATCTACCCAAGAGCTGAAAAAAAAAGACTGAAATTTGCAGAAGCCAAAAAAAACAAACCACAAACTTTATTTATTATGTACGTGATGATGAACCAAGAATGCAAAAAAAGAGAATTGGTCAGTGGAACTGACCCAAACCCCATTTCAATAGCCCTGAAATCTTTCATTTGATTCAATGACACTGAGTACAGCCTCGAAACAGAAAGAAAAGCAGCAGCAACAGCATATGATATGTGTGTGCACAGGGTTATGAACTGCCAAATACTGGCAGTCTGGAAGTCTGACTACAGTATGTCACACATCAATATATTTTAAAGGCTCATATTTTTAAGGAATTGGCTGAGCCAGTCTTTGAAATAAAAAAAAAGAGTCTGAACATTCTGGAGTTTGTTGAAAAACACAGAAGGACATTATTTATTTGACTATGAAAAGCTAGTGTTCTTATAATAACAACAGGAGGTAATTAGTTAAGCAGACTGTCCTGGATGTTGAAGAACAGAAAACAGATTGAAGGGGACAATGGATCGTAAGGGCCTTCACACTGAGAACCAGCATGGCTCAGTAGCATTGACCAGCTTTGTTTTGTCTGGCTTACTTTTCACAGGTATTAATTCACATTAGTTAGTCTTTATGTCAGCACAGCTCTGCTCCTGGTATATGTCAGCACCTGGGCATACACATATTTCACTTAATGCATTACCTTATTGATACCCATCGTGAGGAAGTGATCAAGCAAATATCGAGCTTCTGTCAAAGTGCAAGCATTAATCACTGCTGTTACATCCAAGGTCTCTCCTTCTTCCTACGTGTGCAACAACAAAACAGAGTCAGATGGTGAAAAATGCATTTTTCAATTTTTTTTTTAATTCATTACATTAATCATAGAAAACAGCGAGGATGCTGCAGTATCACCCAGTTCATCCTCTTGCTACCTCTAAACCATAACGGACAGATTTTTTCCAAACTATCCCCAAAACACCCCACAGTACGGACTCTGCAGTCCAGTGCTTCAATTCCTTTCCTATTGGAAAGCTCTTATCAACATCCAACTCTGAGCCCTTATTTCTACAAGCTAAGCTATTCACAGGGGATGCAGAAATGAGTGCATTTCTTCACCCTCTGCAGACTTCACACATTTGAAGACTTCTCCCCCTAGTCTTCTAATTTTTCTTCTGATTATTCTCAGTCAGTATTAAGCACTCTGGTACCCTTAAGAATCATTAAGCCTTTTGTGTTCACTACTTTCTTTATTGGTAATGTCCTGTAACCTTGCACCATGCTGTTCAAAATTCAAGAAACCCTGATGTGAGCAAAATAGTAGAAGTTGCTGGTGATGTAACATGCATCAAAGCACAGATTAGCCCAAGATGGGAGAGGGAGTAGTGAAGCACTGCCATATAAAGAATACTCGTAAGTATTACAGTTCAGACTTCATGCTACCGTGTGTCAAAAGACCTAGGAGGTTGTACACGGTGGATTCTTCCTGCTAGATCGTGTAAGGCATAATGCACATTGTAAGAGTTTTCATATTTGGATTTCACTGGTTTTGGTAATATTAAAATTTCTACATAAATCGTAATAGACAATTTCCCTTTACTAAGTTACTATTTGAAAAATCAACCTTAAACAAGCACCTTGGCCTGAAAAGGCTCTTTAGTTACAGAAAGCCACTGTTCCATAATTGAAAAATATACTAAAATACAATCTACAGAATTTATATAAATTCTTGCATAGAAAAATACTTAAATATATTTAAAGTATACAAAAACAAGGGACTGGAAGCATATCAACAGCTGCAGGAAGATGACACAAGCTGTTAGCCTTTAGTCCCAAGAATTATATTAACTTAATGCCAGCAGAATAGAAAGCATCAGCTTCGATACTTAAATGCTTTGCAATCTTAATTTGCATTACACTATTGACACCAAAACTCAGATCAGAAAGTTCAGTTGTATAAACACTCTTCATTTCAGACTTCACTCAAGGTTTCACCAATTTTCACTTCCTAGTTCAATAATTATACAGACAAAAAAAATAATTTCTAAATGAGAACATTTTCAAGACTAACACAGTTGGTTTTTCTTTTCTGCATTTTGTCGTTTTTGCATTAAGACTTGACCTACCTTTGCTTCTTCCATTTGCATAATATTTGCTTGGCAGTCAGAAATGCTGTCGTTAATGTAGTCTATATTTGCAGTTAGTGATTCCATCTCTTCATTTATGTTTTGGACATTTCTATCTGCTTCACTGCCACCCCCATCCTTGATGAGCTTCTCTCTTCTTTTTGAAAGCTTTTCTCTTCTTTTCGTAAGCTCTTCACGTTGCTGTTTTCCCCAAAAGACATAATATTACATAAACAGGAATCAGTAAACAGGGCATTTAAGCACCTTTTTGTTTCATTTTCCATTCCTTGTTATACTTTAACTAACATATCATGGTTTCTACAGGAAGAAGTTATACAGGAGAATATATTAATATATTTGCATGTGATTCCATTAACGTGCTTTTTATTTCTAAGTACAGCAATCCCGTGGTCCAAACGCTTACTGAAGATGTTTAGTGCTTCTTCACTGACTGCAACAGATTTCAATCACTTTGCATATACCACCATCATAGCAGTTCGTTTACAGCAAATATAAATGCACTGCTCTCCCTTTATTTAATATGATGATACAGTCAGTGTGTAGTAATCACTCACCGTAAGCAACCTGTTCATATCTGCCTCCATATTGGAAATGGTCATCCTCTGCATGATGATATCAGTCACTCTGCGTTCAAGTAACTGCCACTTCATCCTGGCTGCCCTTGAGGAGTAAACTCTGCTTGTCACTGCTTTCCGCTGATACTTCTTTCTGTGATAAATTCAAGAGAAACATACAGCTAAGTCTAAAGTAGTCCAGTTACATATTTGAATGTGGAAATGATCAGGCCACAATATTTTTCAAGGACAAAAGTTTCTTGCAGAATTTCTTGCAGTTTTTCATTGCACCAGACAGCTACCCAATACATTAAATTGTGTTTTCCAACAAGTTTCCTTTTCCAGTGTACTTAAGAACACTGTAGGCATTGGACCACCAAGGGCATTTCTCTCTGAGCAGATTAGCTGTTTTTTTAAATCTTGGGATTTCCTGATGTGACTTGTTCTTTAATGCCATTGTATATTATTCCACACTGTCTTAAACCCACAAAACTCAAATTGCATTTGATAATGGTAAAGTGCCCATTTTATGAGCATTACATGACACCAATTTAAAAAATAACTACTGCAATATGTATCATCACAAGATTATCTGCTAGAAAGTCCGTGCAATTTTCAGTTTTTTTGAGAGTACTAAACAGTTTCAATCCTTACACTGTTCCATTTGTTGCAGTTACAGATAACGCTTGAACCCTTGCAACAGGAATTCTCATCTTTTGCTGTGCAGCTGTCCTTGAGCCATCATGCTCGACTGATGAGCTAGAACTTGCTTCCTGTATAGGATGCTCAGGCAGGCTGAGCTTTCGAGTTACTTTTCCTGCCACTTTATCAGACAGAGGCCTCACTTGCCGACGAAGGGCTGTAACCTGAAACAGAGTGCAGAGACATGATTACAACAATACAAAAATCATTCTGTTTTCACAGGTGCGTTACTGTTTTATGACAATACCTCTTCAGTTTTGCGACGTAAGATAACTTCTTGATTTCTTTTCTGAGCTTCCAGAAGCTTGAGCTGATGCTGTGAAAAAATAAAACAGCACATGATATTTTTCCCATTATCTGCCACAAGGACTGCATTGTATAAAAAAAAAACCCTTTACACATTAATAGAAGCTTGCAAAACTGCTATAACATGGAGTGGTCAAGTCATAATTGTTTCTTGCTCTTTCTAATGCAGAATGAAAATAAGTGTTTCATTATATCAATTCTCTATCAAAAAGAACACTTGCATGGAAGCATGGTGGTAGAAACAGTTTTGTGACTATTCACTAATAAAATAATACTGTTATACATATCCAATAAGCCTTCTATTTTCTATTACACTTATTACCTGCACCTGCAAACTCATTATCATAGAAGTCAAACCAAATTATGTGTATTTTGTCTGGTGAAAATATACAGGTACGTGTCCGCTTCAGTGAATGCACATACATATAGTGTGTGCCTGCAAGCAGACACACATCATAATGACAGATACTTATTCAAAATGAAAGCTTTTTATCTGTCAAATCACCTCTCGCTTGCGTTGCTCCTTTTTAAGCTGTGCAATCTCTCTGTTTCTTCTGGATTCAGTCATTCTAGCTTTCTCCTGCTCTTCTTTCATTTGTTTCATCAAGCGAACCTGTAAAGAGGTCATAAGTTAGAAAACTGTTTACACAGAAGTGCTGTTGCCTGCCCCCATTCATTTAGAGTTTCTTCTTCAAATTGCCATCTTTCAGTATATTACATGATTTTAGCAATTTACCTCCATTATCTAATGTGTCTTCTTCACTCAGTGCTGAATAACACCTAATAACCAGTGCAAGTTTATCCATTTTTGATACTGTAATTTCTGTTCATTAAACCTAAAAGCCACCCTCCTCCCCCAGGAATAGCCTAGTCTTCATATCTTTTCTGTTTTCAGACTCTTGGGCAGCTGATAGCAAGAACAGAGTTTTCTGGTAGATAAATGCACAGGAGATTTCAACCCATTTTTCAGTAAACACATTGTACACTTTAATATACTTAAAGATACCTTGGTTTTCTTCATCTCTGTCACCTCCTGCTGCAATTTCTTCAGTTGCTTTTCATATTGAGACTGGTTTTTAAGCAATCGTGCATGTTCCTTTTGTGCTGTTTGAAGTCTCTGCAGTTCTTTATTCATGGTTTGGAGTTTCTTTTCGTATTCGGACTTGATTTTTTTTGCTTTTTCTTCTGAATAGGTCTCTACAGAACCTAGAGTGAAATGGAGTTCTTAATCTGCTTTTGTTCAGGATATCTTCACTTTGCCAGCCACAGCAGACGGCTGCTTGCTCTACTTTAGCATTGACTGCACTATCTCTGAAAAATGTAATGACTCCTGTCACCTGCACTGCTTTGAACTTTCCACTTTGCATGTCTTCTTGGATAAGAGAAAGTATCAACAAGTTCCTCCTACTTTTTTTTGCATGAGACAACAAATATCTGAGTACTTGAAGGCATAGATACACACATACATGTTCACACATGTGCACAAGATCATAACAAGAGCACTAAGAACCATCAAGCCTTTTATCCTTTTTCTAGCACTGATCAAAAGAGAAAGTCTAAGGAATAACAAGGGAACAGTAAAAGAACATAAAGTATATTACTATAAAGCATATATACTGTATTTTTAAAGGGAAATAAACAAACAAAATACTCCTCCCAGTACCCTCCCAAAGTTCAGCTATTTGTGGCTTAAGACTTCCTGAACTAAAGTTAGTTTTTCATTTCAATACGATTACATATCTGGAAAAGTTTGGTCAGTAAAACATCTCTGCAAGGTCATTGATCCTAGTTGTTATTTTATGCAAATCAAGAGAAAGGGAGGAGCAGGAAAGTACTTTCAAATCAGCAACCATCTTGAGGACTATGTTAAAATGAAAGCTCCTAGAAAACTGAAAATGCTTATTCAATTAAATCAAGTAACTGTTAGTAGTGGTATCTTTTCAAAAAATTCTCTCTCAATTTTATTAGGAACTAGAATAAGTATGAGTCACTGGCATCATGGGTACAAACCTATGTCTGTTTTTTGCAATTTCTTGAAAAAAGGAAGTGAGAGAAGTAGCAAACAATTCAATTTAAATATCTTACACAACATCTAGATTTAAATGTTTTTTTAAATATCTTACCCAAGTTTTGAAGAACCTGATCCCTTTCAAGCTGAGTGTCTCGAATCTTATGTTGTAGCATCATCAGTTTTTCTTCATATTGTTTTTTCAGTGTTTGCAATCTTCGCTGGCTGTTCTCTAGCTCATCTATCAGTTTCTGCTTAATGGCTATTTCACAGGTGATATTTGCCAAGTCAGCTTGATAGTTTTCTAAAATAAAAAGATATGAGTAAATTAAAATTAAATTAAAATTAAAAATTAAGACTTCTGTTAAAGTAACAGTGAGGATCATGTAACTATAGATACTTCCTGCAATATTAGGGTCATTTCCTGACATTCTGAAAAGAGAGGAGTCACCTCAATCATGGAAGTAGCACTAACACTAGAATGGTGAAGGGAGTGGGAAAAGTAGGAGAAAAAAATAAGGAAAAAGGACTAGCCCACATGCTAAGTTTATAAAAGTTTAATTTCTTTAGTCAGTTACATATTTTTTGTCTTAAGGTTATATGCCCCAGAATAAAGATGTCAATTGAGGATTTATTTTCTTTTTCAGGTTGTGCAACTCCTGCTGGTGTTCTGTATGACACTCAAACACGAAAGAACCAACAGACTTGGTTTGCCCATTTGGCCCAACTCACATGGCAGAATTGCTGTTGATGCAAGTCTCTAACTCTGGCAGGCCTAATCTACATATCATACATAAGCCAGCTATTAATGCTTCCACATAAAGTCACAGCCTCCAAAAATGAGAAACTCTGATGGACTTCCAGCCTTCAAAATTAAATTCTATTTATTTCCAAATTAGCTGAGTGGGAGCTATCACCTTTGCGATTAGTCCCAAGACATAAAAATAACTCAGTACTTAAACCTTACACTTAAGATATTCTAACTAAGGAAGAAACATGTTGTCAAACACTTGGTGGCCTTTGGTCAATTTTAAAGCCAGTACAGGAACACTTGACCAGATGTATATTACATGTTTTAGCACCATAACCAAAAAAAAGAATTCACTAGACATACAATCCACAGAGAATTGTGAACAGTGGGTTGACAGCATGCTATCTTGCCTACCAAAACCCAAGGAATGACAGATAGTATTTGTAAAATTCTACAAAACATCGCACTGACATCACCTTTTTCATCAGAGTCAGAATCTGATTCTTCTGAGCTTTCAACAACTTCCATGTCATCTTCATCCTCATCATCTTCCTCTTCTTCATCCTCATGATCACTTACTTCCTGAATTTCCTCCTACAAAGGGTACAAAACAGAAAGATGTTGAAGCATGCTCACACTTTTCCATCCCCCAATACTTTGTGGCCATCACTGTGAAGTTACAGTATACACCTGACTCATTCCTAATCTTCTTTTTATAACTTTGTAAATCTTTAAATAGACAGTGAACAAATAAACCAAACACTTAAATACTTACTGCTTCCAGTTCATTATTCTCTCTCTCCGAAGTGCCTTTTTCATCTCTCTTCTCCTGCTCATTATCTGTGTTATCCTCTTTAACACTAGCAGAAGAGGCACAGACACAAAATATTCACAAAGAGAAATGGCATGCATTTCCCATCCCCCAAACCAAGAAGTTGTAATTCCAAATAAAGACAAAAACCAAAGTGTAGTTAGACAGAAGTATAGATGTTGGGCATGGGTAAAAACACAACTTCTGATCTCCCACAGATAGTAAAATAACGATTAATCTTAGCTTGCAAAATAATATTAATGATTAGCACATTGTTTTAGGGCATATTGCAACAACTAGGACAATTGGAATACACATCTTCATATATTCCAGCACTATTAGTTTTGAATGGAAGTTGCAGTGTACTCAGAATAGCTTTTACAAAACAAAACAACATTGTGTGCAGGTACAACATACATTATATTTTCAAGCTATAACAGAGCCTAGTGTTCATTTGAAAATTAATGTATAAGCCTTAAGCAATAACCTATTTTATCATACCATAGATACTCTTTTGATCAATTATCTACTTTGACATCAAAAAAACAGTCAAAATAGGCATTGATACAACAAAAAGAGTTGAGAAATACTGATTTTTTGCAATAGAATAGTCTGTCTCAAAAAGAAACTTTCCCCAACTATTAAGATTACATTTTAGTACATTTCTATGCTTCTGTTTTTCAGACTATGGTTCAAAACCTATTTAAAAGTCAAGAATCTCCATATTCTTTCCTCTCTTGGCAACCTGGAGTGATGGCTTATGCAAATTACAGCAGGGATTTTTGATTTTATTTTAGTGTTTTGGTGTATTAGCTATTAGGATAAACTAACCTTTTTAAGTGCACATTGGAGACATCACATGCAAATATAAAATTCAAAAATCAATGGCACTCTGCAAATTGTCATGGACCAAATGTCAGTCCCTGTAGCACTACATGTGCAAAACCCAAACCATCCCCAATAGGTGGGAAACTGTGACAGAAGAGGGTTAGACAAGACAGTGGGTAATAGAGAAAAAATGTGGTTAGGATTGCATAACATGGAATCCACCTCACTTAAATTCAGCTGCATAAAGGTTTGGCAAGTCATGTGCTGTCACTGGTGAGGCAGTGTAACCAGAAATGCACATCTTCCTCCACTGACACCAAACAGAGCTCAGACTTGAGGTCTAACTCTTGGACAAATCCAATACTCAGCGGAGTGACAAGAAATATTCAGTAGTTCGAGATGCTGTAATTTGGCAAGTGACACCTAAAAGTCACCTTTAAAACAGAGCTTTACTCTGAAGAGTGCTGGTAAAGCGACATGGTGCTTCTGTGCACACATGATTTTTTGTTATATTGTTTTTTAACCTGTCCAGTACTAACTGGGTCCTACTGCCCCACTCATTACCAGTGAAACCAAATCCAGCTACCACTGACCATGCACAAGGCAGAAAGCTTCTGCTTCAGTCTTCTGAACCAAGCAGCAGCTGGGCAGGCTGGAAGTAAAATGTCTAACCAGATTTGTAGAGCAAAAATTGCCAAACAGGAACAATGAGCCACTCAATCTCATTTCCACAGACTCTCATCCCGCTCAGCCCACAACATGTTCTGTTTTATGTTGTTAATAAGCCTGAACCATAACAGGTATTTAACTGCAATCTTCATGCAGATTGAGGTAAATCCCCAGTTTCCCTTCTGCTGCACATAGCACCGAGTTAACCACTACAGAGTACTTGTGTTCTGCCTAATAAAGGGGAGAGACAAAAGCAGAGAAAGCCTGGAGCTCTCCCAGGCAGAGCAATACTGCATAATTTGTGTGCTACTGATCTGTGGATTCACATAATCTGCCTGAATTCAGTGGGGTTTTCTGGATCAAAGTAGACAGCTGAAAAATAAAAGCTCTGTTACTTTTATTTTTAATGACAGTATATTTCTCTTTTCAGAGCCCTCAACTTAACTGCTCTTTATGCCTAAGTACATACTGCTTTGGCTGAAACTGAACAGAAGGAATGGTCAAGGCTTCAGTCACATGCTTTCAAAAATAAAAGAAGCAGACTTAACTGGTGTGCGAAGGTTCAAGACCTTCTTGATCTCACATACTGAAATGACTATTGTCATACACAGCCTGCCATGCATTTCTCACCATTATGAGCTACCATGCCTTCCTCCTGCCTTTCATTCCATACAGGCCACGCAAGAAAGAAATCTACTTAATTCTGTAGTGATTCCCCAAAGGCACCACCTCCCCACAAATGCTTGCTCAACGCTGTGCAATCCCAGAGACAACTAGAAGAAACCTCTGTTGTGGAATTGAGGTTAAAACACTCATTGAAAGTCAAAACACAGGAAAGAATTTTGAATAGCCAAATAGACTACTCTTGAAGTACCTATGAATCTGCCCAACTTTTTTTCATGTATGACAACCAGTTAATTGAAATGACAGGTAATTAAAAACCTGGGAAATATTCCAACCTTCTTTCTTCTTGACTGCTTTCCTCAAGTTTCTGTAGCCTTCAAAAGCACGAGGTACAGTATTGCAAGGCCAAGGCAATGAAGGACAAACCAGACAGTGAAAAGCAAAAGTGATAAGAAGGTAAAAAATTGATATATGAGCTTGTGGAGTTTAAAATGAAATTTTAAAAAGATACCATCAAGAGACAACAAATAGTAAAAAGGCAATACATTTTGCACAGTTGGAAAGTAAACAGAAAACAAAGAAGCATTTATAGGTTAACTAACCTGTCACTGTCAACAATTGTAAATTCAAGCTACATTAAGGAAGATGTTTTAGATATAGACAATATATTTCACTTTGAGAATTATTTCTAGTATGGATTCAAAAAATGTCTTAGCTTTTTCTAGAAAAAGCTTTCTCCTCTCTTGCCACTTAAAATGGGCAGTACAATACTGAAAGTTGCAAGAAGCACTGCCATTGAACCAAAGTTATATATCCTCAGGAATATATCAGGAAAAAAAATGTGCTAGTTTTATACATGCTGATAACATATTGTAATATAAAATAGTAATGAGAAATTTTTAGCACTAATATTCTAAATCATATTCTGAATATAATTCATATAAAAATCTTCAAACTGCATTTAATTTTTGGTTTGGGGTTTTGCTGGGTTTTTTAAATAAAAAACAGAAGACTGCAGGTTATTTTTCTGGGATTGAAAAAGTACATGCCAATGATTGCTTGTTATTTTTTAATAAATTAACAAAAAAATATGCATCAGAAGCAATGAGATGGGCAAAGTGTTAGTATTTTTATTGGTACTTTTCCCCCTTGAACAAATGTGATGTAAAAAAATGCCTGCATGACTTATATAAAAGTGCAGAGATGACTTAAATTTCAACAACTACTGAAATTCCTCATGTTCCCACTCTGAGCAAGTTCAGAGCAAGAGCTTTTGCTGCTTTTTTTTTTTTAATACAGAATAGCTCGAGTTGAGTTTTTCACCTTATACTGCCTGCCATCTTCCTTCAGTATCAGCTAGGAGCTAATAAGCTGAATCCCATACAATTTTATCACTTGTTTAGTTTAATAAAGGTAAGGGAAATCAAAAAACAACAGGCAAAAAAAGGTAATCAGGTATGTAAGGCTGACTGATAACTGAAAGGGATGTGGGAGGTTTGCTCTGGGGCTTCTGGCGAGTAGGTGACATTGTGGGACAATCCAATCAAACATGTCAGTATTTCAGTAGCCAAAACATTACTGCTGTGTAAACTGTTTCCAATAAACTTTAAGCAGATACTTATTAAAAGCTACAAATATATAGCAGTACATACCTGCTGCTCGTTCAGAAACTGGTTCTTAGATCTTCAGGCTAGCTCACAACAATTTAAATAAGTTGCATATACTTAAAATTATGCAACTTGCATCACACTGACCCATAGCCAGGAAACAAACAGATCAAGAAAGGTAGCAAATGGGGCAGAACTAGGAACTAGGCTTACCAATCCCATTTTAATAGAAAAATGCTAGTTACACAGCTTTAAAAGAACATCAACCCTAAAAAGAAACAGTACAGTAAAAGCAGCTAAATGCCTGAGGAAGACAGAAGTAGAGCAAAGAATCCCTACCAAACTGCAGGGTAAACTGTTCCTTTGAAATACATTAGCATACTCACTGCCAACTCCTGAAATTTCAATAAAATAAACATTCAGTGATACATCCTGAACACAGACTTTGTATTTTATTAATTAGATAGATGCACTCTGTAGGTAACAAGTATAACAGGCTATATGTGTAATCCCTCAAATTCTAACATTTCTTAGTTTCTAAGGAATTTTTCTCCTAACATATACGCCTCAAAAAACTTATAAATTTAAAAATTTATAAATAGTTGTTACAAAGCAGTCTGCAGATGGGCCAGCAGATAGACTCAAACCTCACCAGCACTTTGAAGAGCATGATTTCACTCTACAGAACATAAGACCTGCTTGATGGAGGCTGGACCATCAAGAGGTCTCCTCCATCCTAAATTTTTCTATAGTTCTCCAATTCTATAATGCTAGGATAGAAAACTGACCTCAAAAATAGTTTATGGAAAGTATTCCCTACTTCTGGATCAGACAACTTGGCTATCCCATTCACAAGATTACTGTCCTGGTGTGAGTAACCGCGACTGGATGCAGAAGCTTCTTTCAGAAAAAAAACAAAACACAAACCAAAATGAACAGCCATGTGTTTTACTTACTACTGTATGTAGAATAAAACTTCCACATGTTTTTTAAAGTGATCACCTCCTACAATAAGAAATATTATTCTGTAACCTTTATCTGTTTTCTGGTCACAATCTTGTGTGCTGCCTAAAACTCAGAGCCAAACATAACAATTGAGGCACTATCTAAGCATGTATTTAGATGTCTGCTTGATTTTTAAATGTGTTGAAACATACAAACTCAAATCTCTTTGTTTTTATATTTACATTTAAAGAACATATGGAAGCATTTGGCTGAAGAGAGGCCAGAGCATTCATTCTGCTGATTTCATTTAATACTTTCACCCACCCCACAAGTTCCTACACAAAATCTATCAAAATCCCCATAAAATATAGATTTCCAGAAAAATTATATGCAAAGGAAGGTTCTATTGTTATTTAAATGAGTGTTCTCTATAAGTATCAGTATTTGTGTGGTGAATGGTTTTATAGACACAAGACCTCAAACTGCAGATATCACTAACTCAAATCTACTTTATACTTGAACCATATTTCAGGCTTATACTGTTTTAGCTTTACTCTTAACTTGCAGAAGTCTGAAGGGTCCTTAGTAGAAAGAGTAATAGATTAGAAGCATGGAAAATTTCAAGGAAAAGATCTCTAATGGAATCAAAGTGTTGGAGTACACAAACAGATCCTTGCTGTACTAACTGCTGTCTGAACAGGCATTTATATCAATGTTCATGAGCATTTTAGTAGATGAGAAGTTGGACAGCAAAAAACAGCAAAGCATGATGTTGCTGAGAATTAGGAAATTTCAACTTAAAAACATTTATAAAAGCAGAAGAAAAAGCAAAAGAAGCCATTCCAAGAGCTACCAAAGAATTCCCAGCTATTCAGAATATCTTTTCTTCAGAAAGCTGTTGCAGTTTTGACATATGGCAGAAAAAAAAGTTTATAATTTTTGTTTTTGAGAACTGTTGAATCTGGGATGCATTTAAACATTTTTTTTTAAATATAAAAATTTTTGGAGAGCACCTGTGCTTTTACCATTCTGCATAATTATATAGAAAAATTAATTACAACAGAGACATTCAATCTACAAATACTGCATACTTTACTGGAAGAAAAGATGAAAAAGAAAACCACCTGTAACTTCAATGTGTAAAAGTGTTTGAAGGAACAGCAGTTTAGGATCCAAACCCACAGCAGCAATGAATGAAAAGTCTTAACATCTCAGTGGCTAAAAAAAATACACCTCTTTACAAATAAAGAGAAAACAAATAGTATTATAATTCATACACCACCTCTTTTTCTTTTTCCTTTCTTTTTTTTTCAGCTTTTCTAGATCTTTCTTGGCTATATCTAGAATTTCCATTGTCTCTTTCTCTGAAGAAAGCATAGAAGCAGAAAATGCCGACGGTCCGCCAAAGTACGTGGATCTTGTTGAAGCTCTTGACAAGTTGCGTCGAAGATTTTCATTCACTGCTTCACTTTCTAATAATTTTGCTCTTTAAAAAAAAATAGATAAAAAAATTCTAGAACATGACTCACAAGTATTGCTAATACATGACATACTCTTTAGCATCTGTAACTACAATGCATTACCTTCAGTTTAAAAATAAACTACAAACCAAGGTGAAGTCTCACAAAATACAAGTGTAGCAAATCCCTTGATGAGACCATTTTACACAGTGGTTATGCATATTGTACATGTATCTACACAAAAGCTCTAACGCTACTAGGAATAGGCCAGATAATATATTCTTTTTTTGGCATGATACACCTCCAAGAAATAGAGAAATAAAAATACCTAAAATATTTAATACTTTTTTAATTTAAGAAGAAAGCAGATGCTTTTTAACACTAAATTGTAAAAAGTAATTTCTCAGTACTATCATTTATATAGGAGGTTATAAAGCTATAAAACAATCGTTTCAAGTTTTCCTGTCCTTTGTGCAACAATATCAAGTAATCATCAAAGCAACATATTACTTTCATTTCTATCATCAGCTTCATTTTTAAGATTTTAATTTTTTGTGGCCAACATCACCACCAGATGGTCTTAGAAACTGAAGGACCACTGTTCTAAGGTAGCCCCTACACAAGAAAACAGCTCAAGTATTTACTTGATAGCAGCTTTCGTTTCTGGTTTGTTTGTTAGTTTTTAAATAAATTTTTAAAATAAATGTTTTAAAAATAAAAATTATTCAAATACCTGAGATCTTCAATTTCCTTGATATAATTATGAATCATGTTGCTAATTTCTTCATTTCCTTCTCCTTTGAAGGACAGAGAGAAAGGGAGGGGTAAGGGGAAGAGAAAGATTGAAAACAGATGGTTACAGCATAAATACCTGAAAACATCTATGAAGCACAAACTACCAGCAAAGAGAAAGTCACACGGGCTACACATTAAGCTCTTATCATTTGTAAAATATATTTTCCCCTTAAGCTGCATTAAGTTTTAAGTTCCTCTGTCACATGATCAGAATTATTACAAGTAACTTTTTCTATTTCATTTGTTTTCCATATTAGCACCTTTTAACAATGCATGTACCATAAATCAAAAGTAACTTGGCAAACAGTCCACAGTAAGAAAAATGCAGACATGGAAAACCAGTTGGTTGATTATCCTACGAGGTGAAAAGCAAGCCACCATTCATCCATCTGTGTTCAGGTCCTCATCCAAAGCAAAACATTAAGTTTATGTATAGCTAAGCATGCATATGAGTAATTCCTAGGCAAAGGCATTATTGCATATTTCACGTCACTCTTAGTCCTAAATGAAAGGTCAAATCAGGGTACCAAACTATTTCTATTATAGAAATCTCCAGAAATAGAAGAAAGAATTAGATGGGGGCCTATCCCTGACAAAGCAGGTCCTGAATTAGTGTTACAAAGGCATCACTTCATTCCAAGGGACCCATGAAGCATGAGCATGTGACTGATTTAAGTTCATTAACTTATTGAGCAGTTTATACACACACACACACTGCACCCACAGCATACCTGCTCTGGCTAGCACTTGGTTGGCCTGATCACTCACAAGTTGTGTTATTCTGGCTCTCAGTGCATCAACAGTCTCCTGCATTGCTTTAATTCTAACACGCAGGTTGTTGTTTTCTGTTTGCAGCATTGCGTTTTCATGAAACATGTCATTGATGCTTTCAACGCCTTCTTCATCTATAATCCTTTTACCCTTATGAAAGCAAATATATTTATTACTAGTAAAGGCTGACCTAGACATGAAAATTTTTTAACTTAGAAAAGGCAACCCACAGGTTACTTGAAATTCCAAACAGACCCCCATAGCAAAAGATAATGTTCTCTCAAAAAGTTTAAAAGAATGGATAAATGGGTAGTTTTCAAAACATTGATGTCGGGCCAACAGATTTGGGTCCTGTGTAATTACATCTTAGTCTGACATACAAGTTCTTGAAGAGGTTAAGACATAAGAAGATAATCCCTTATAAAAATCAAGATGCTACCTCACGAATAACAAAGGAGGAGGACACTGTTTGGTAATCACATTTATTACTGAAAATATTTGTTTAAAATTTCAGGAAGAAATTGGCATTTTGTAATACAAGTATTCACTTTGTATAACTTAAAATGTATTTTTGAAACCCAAGTTGTTTTAGCTGCCTAGTAAGATTTTAAAAGCAATACACAGTAACTGTAAAGATTCATTTATGCATCAATTTAAATTGTGGTCGGTTTTGCTTTGAAGTGACTATTTCTCACTGCTGAGCATGACAAAGTCAATTTTTGCCTTTCAAGAAGCAAATACCATGCACTATCTGTTGGCGTCACTGGCATCCATTGATGTATATTTTCTCTGGGGATGCAAACTAAGTTTTTTAAAAACATCTGGTAATCACTGGAAATAGAAGTGTTGTTTAAATTGGGGTAGCTATTCAAAATTTTTTTAGCGTATGAAGTGGAAGCAGTCAACAGAGAAACAAGACACAGAACTATAAGCATTTTAAAGCAGAAGACATCCTCAGAGGATAAACTTACTGTTTTGTATTCCATGAGTTCCATCTGTAGCCGTGTAATCTCACTGCGCAAAGCATTTATTTGTTGACTAGCTCTATCCTGATTAACCATCACCTTGTTCTTGATGTTCCGTGCCCGATTGGCATACTTTAATGTGTTCAAGGTTTCCATGAAGTCTCGATCTGAAGGGCTCACACAGGCTATCATGAGTGTTTGACTGGAAGTTAGAAACACAGGTCAGCATTTGCACATCAAGAACAAAAAGAACAGAGAAAAGCTAATTGATCTTCAGGTGAAAGGATAGTAACTTCATAAAGCTTGTGAAAATATTCCTTGATCTAACTCATGGAAGAAGACAAAGTTCAGCGCTGCTACATCTTGTATCACCCCAGCATAGGAGCTGCTAGGTCATTAATTGTTCTACATGTAACATTATAAGAGCAATTAATTGGTGCTCTTAGAAATGTTTCTTGAATTATATTCAGTTTGCCTAATGACACTTAGACTGAGATTTAGGAACTTAAGATCAACCTAAAGTCCTAGACAGTGATTTGGATCACACAGTTGTCAGGACTGCCTACTCTCATTCCTGAGGTGCCTACCTACATAATGCGGAAGTTGCCTGAGCGCTCATCTTAGCTGTCCATGCATGCGTACAACTGCCTAAGGTACCTATTGTCTACCTCAGGTTCTACTGAGATCCAAACTGCCTGAATTCTCCACTCCAAATTATCTCCTGTTCTCCAATAGAAGCCCAAAATCTAGTACTTAGTGTATCTGGCTATAACTATTTATTCCATGTTTCATAACCCCACTGCTTAGAGCACTTCCACAAAAAGCAGAACCTGAGCTCTGAGCCTGAGGGCGCTATGAACAATCATCTTCCTTTTGGGTTCCTACAACAACCTCTAGCCATCCCAACATGGGATATTCACGGTGAGAACACACTTTCTGCTCCAATGAAAGACTGAGCAGACAGACCAGTAAGAACCAGTGTGACAAAAGCAGAAAAAGGCAAAAAATTTTTCATTCCAACTGAGTGGTTTCATCATTCAACAGGCTGATGGAGAAAATGGGGTCCCTTCCCTCTCTCCCTGGAGCACACTCCTTTTCACATCAGATGAGAACAGCCTAGAGTGGTCAGAACCAGAGTCCTGGCTGTAGATCATACACTGAAGGTGCCTACATGGCCTAAATTCTCAACAGATAGGGGAAAACACCCACATTTCATGGATTCAATACACTCCTCCAGGCTTTATAGGAATTTGCTTCTCTATTGTATGTTAAAGCTTAAATGGTTGTGTTAGGAAGAGTGCACTGTCTCCAGAGCAATGGAGCAATACCTGCATCAGGCAGACTGGATTCTGATCTTCACTTTCTATAATTTCAGACTGAGACAAACAAATTAATTCCTGCAACCCTTTGTGAAGCAATTACCTTCACCACACACATTGGGAAACTAAACTGGAAAGAATAACTAGCCTGAGGATACAATGGAGATTCAGTTTCAGCAACTCTTCCTCAGACTTCCTGCGTACCTTGGTGTCAGTTCTCTAAACTGTTTGACTTCAGTCCTCAAGATAAGATTAAGAACAAATTTTTCATTCTTACAACAGCACTACTTGTGTTTTCAGTTTTCTGCTAGGTGTCTGCCTTGAAAACTGAACAACTTGAACTCTACTTTCCTATCTGAATTTCATAACAGACTGTTTTTTTAAAAAACTCCCTTTATTTTACTACTATTCTAAACTGTTTTTCCTGCCCTGGAAGTTATGCAGCTTTTCATTTTTCACATAATACGTTACAAAAATCCTTTCGAAAAACACCAATACTCCATATTCTTACTTGAATAACTCAAGAAATATTAATATTTAGATGATGCTTCAGAACTGTTACGGTTTTGTATTTAAAAATGAGATTATGGTGAACATAGTACAGTGATACAATGCTTTCATCATTGTTAACTCAGGATTTATTGCAATCTGAACTGAATCACTACTAGTAAGTCTTTTTCAAATATTTGCAAGAGAGAAACAATCATGTGGACTGTAGGGTGGAATTTTGAAAGCTATAGAACAGACTAACAGAAATCTAATAATCTGATTTCCTGGAAGAAAAAATGAATATTTATTAAAATTTAGCTTTCACACACTTTTTGGTTGCCAGAGTACGGATAATAAATTATTCACACTGTGTTAATATATATAACTCTTCCTTAACAGCAAGCTGCTAATTTGACATGTCTCAGCATACATATAACATTAAGTAAATATGAAGAGGGGGTGTGTGTCCATGAACTTACCACTCAGAAACAGACAAAGAATATATCTGAATAGCCTCAAAAGTGCTCTGGGACAGCATTTGCTACCTGTACCTTGTACGCTAAACTAATACAAATTCTCCTGAAGAACAGGAGGGGGAGCAGTGGAACTGTTAAAATGGGAAAATATTTGAGTCTGAATAATATTTCAACAAAAGTGCAATTTTAGACGTGGTTTGAAAAAATTGCTCATTAGCTACTGTATTTGATATAAAATTTAGCCAATAAATGCTATTTATAGTTTTTTTCCAGACAAGAGCTTAGGAGACCTATGCTCTTGATTTCTCTTATATTTTTCATAATCGAGTTTCTTCCTCCCTTAAGCACTTCTGAAAATCCTAGCCTTTATTTTACTTGTTTTGTCTGGCTCTTTGCTTTTTCTTGCACTGCAGCACTACAAAGTGTTACTAAAGTTCACTCTCTGTAGATCAGAACAATTTAAGAATTCTCTGTCACTTTTCCCTATTCCTTTGTGAAATACCTAGAAAAATTCCTGCCCTCCTAAAAATAGCAGTCAGCCACATTGGATTAAACAGAGAAATAAGAGCAGTACCTTGCTAAAACATACTCAACTACAGACCCTTTTTTTTTGTGCTTGTTAATGTTACAAATACAAAATTTGTATTATTTTAATAAATTTGTTAATATTTGCTTAGACAAAGCTTCCAGAGGCCAAAACCTGGCTTCTTTGTACATGAAGTATACAGAACAGATTCATACAGAATTCTGGTGATACACCATACTCAGAGATGTATGACGTTTACAAAAAGATGACAGTGCCTATGGCAAGCTGACTTCAAGCTCCTGTGCATGGCAATCAGAGTGAACAATTAAATGCCATTTAAAAAAATAAAGTAACAAAAAGAACTCTGAAGGAGAAACTAATCACAGCTTTAAAGTATGCTGTAATGAATAAGACTATAACACAATAATAAAGTTTACCATTTATGCTACCAACAATCTGAAGACATCTTCATGGAAAGCACTCGTCCTGGAAATGGTAACTTCTAACTCAAAGCCTCATGTCTAGTAAAGCTACAATAGCACTGAAATGAACAATGCAAAAATCTTTTTTAGTGTCTTTTGCCTGCATTTCTATCATAACAGTAACTTAACTTCGGAAGCTTCTTCCAACAAAGAGAATGGCTTTTTTTCTCATTATTGAATGTTTATTTTACTTTCTGAAGATTATGTACTTACTTATGCTCATTCACAACGAAACACATAAAGTGTTCTGGTTTTCGTACCTGTTTCCCCCAAGAGAGTCTTGAAGTAGTCTCGTAAGCTTTGAATCTCTGTACGGTACATGAGTTGCCTTCTTACTTTTATCTCCCAGCGCACTTATTACATTGCCAAGTGCCAGCTATAAAACACCAAACCATGTAATGCACAAGTTAGAATTAGTTCCCAAGTAGTTTTATTTAAAAAAGAGCTATAAACTGGGGTCTGCATATTGTGAAAAAAAATATATATATTCATTTAAGTTAAAATAAACATTATATCTGAAGATTTTTACATTTTACAGTAGACATCTACAAACTTTTGTGCTATCAATAATGAATCAGATGACTTGCAGTCTGGTATCTGCAAGCATCAAGTGCTTAGCACAGTTTGTGTGCACTGTCTATTGATATGTAAGTCACAAACCAAAGTTTGAACTACTTCATGTAACAAAAATTTACTTTCAAAGATTATTAAAGCTGATATCTACTTCTAGCAGTAGCATATTCTTTTTAAAATTAATTTTACCAATCCACTTTACACTGGATTTAGAATAAAATATGGGGCATTAATATGAAAAAACCTAAATTTACTACCTCTACATATATGAAATAAGGAACATCTGATGAAGATTTAAGCATTTGAGGCTTGAAATCATGTGGTCTATGGCTATCCTATTTCATTGCTAAAAGGATCTAATTCATGTTTATAAATAACCTAACACTTGGTTGTAAAATTATTTTAGTGTGCAGTTGCACATACTTCAATCGTATGTCAAATTAAAGAACATCCCTCTAGATGGCACCCTGTACAGCCAGTTCTTAGTTTTGAAAATGGTCTTGACTGCATCCAGCACTTGAAGAACTGCATATACACCACATTGTTTTGTCTACAGTTGTTTTACATTATGTTTCATAACTACAACAAAAAAACAGCGTTTACTGATGAGTATGCTTATTTACTGTCCATATTTTACATGTCTGTACTCCTTGCAGACTGCTTGTAATGTTCTCCAATTGTTTGGATCTTGAAGTAAAAAAAAATAAAAATAAAAAAGTAAAAGAAACTCTATAATATCTTTAAAAAGTTAGAGTAATAACTATATTTCACAACATCTGTAAGTACTATAATTTGCTAGTTAGGGCCTAGTACAATCGAGACAATGTTAGCAAGCCAGAAGCCAATAAGAATCAATATATACTATTACATCTCATGATAGAGTCTTTGATCTGCACAGGATGCATTTCTACTTTAGGGATTACTAAATGCAAGTGATCCAAAAAGGAAGAGAAGATGGTACCAACAG
The DNA here is from genome assembly GCA_013398125.1 of Aegotheles bennettii. Lineage (NCBI taxonomy): Eukaryota > Metazoa > Chordata > Aves > Caprimulgiformes > Aegothelidae > Aegotheles > Aegotheles bennettii. Next base: position 272,714 of record VZRW01001043.1, on the reverse strand, counting down.
CCTATGCAAACAAGCTATATAGTCTTACTAGTCCACAGTTGATGGAAATGCCTTCTTTCGCCCTTTCTCCTGTAGCTCCTGTTCGCTTTAACCTTTCAGATCCCGCTAGATCAACAAAATGGAACTTGGCAGTAAGAGTTTCAAGTTCATTCATCTCAGAAGATTCAGATATTATCCTGTTATCAGTGGCATTATCCTGAAATAAAGAACCCATAAAGCTTGGTAAGACCTTTCACAGTAACACTTCTCTAACTGCAAAGTTCAATCAACAAATATTTACAAGACTACCTTTGTCACATCTACTTCCTTCTTTACTCATTCTATTACAACAAAAACAGTATCTCTTTAAAAAAATATTTTAATCATATGTACTAACATATAAATACCTTGAAGACCTAGCTCTAGATGCATGTGAATACCAATTACTTTAAGTATGAGCTACAATTGTTTCTTGATGGCGTAAGGGGGGGCTACATATGTATAAAATGGGGGCATAAAATACAGAAGTCTTCAGCAAGGTGGGCAACAAAATTTGTACTTCTTCCAGAATGCAAGTTTTAAATCAATTGTTGAAGGAAATTGATTTAAAAAAAAAGCCCATTCTAATTGTATTATTGCCCCCAAAATTACCAGACCCACTTAGTTCATAGAACTGTCAAGTAATTGAAAGACATTTTGATTTTATACTTCTCTAATCCCCATCATGAGCTTCCCCGTGGCATGATTCTTCAACTTTATTTTAGGAATTAAGTTTTTTAAGCCAGCTTTCCTAGCAGCCAGTATTCCATCAGCACTTCTGACTTGACCAGAAAATAAGGACAGCAGAGGGAAGAAGAGAGAAAAAAGAGGTTCCTTTCTTCCCCAAGTAAGCTGTAATGCCTGGCCCCTGACGCATGCCTCAGTGCAGGGAGTCTGCCCAGGAACACATTGCGCCAGGGACAGGTACCTTTGCCTCATCCTCTTTCCACTTCACCTCCCAAACCACAGCAGCAAAATTATCCTTTTTCATTAGATAATCCCAAACTTTTTTCTGTCAATTACTGCAGCTGTACCATATACAGTAGAGTTTTATTTTACTCTAAGTGTAGTTAGACTTGATGTCAGGAAAGTGACACTGAATGAGAAAATCTTTAAATCACTCACTTCTTGACTTTCCTGGTAAGATACCCATTGCAGGGCAATTTTTACCTATTTGTCACGGCAGCGTGTAATAGACATATATTGAGTGTATACTGGATTTATAACATATTCACACAGCCCAAACTACACACTTAATTAGGAATTTCTATCCCAGTAAGCATATTGTTCTGGGTTTTTTAAAAAAACCAAACACAAAAACAAAACAAAAAACCCAACAACCTCAGGTATGCTATTCTCAGCTCCCTTAACTACTGCAAAGGGTAATGCTGTCTCTGCAGATCAAACTGTTTTCATGGTAGTTATACATTTCATGCTTCTTAAGTGATGTCCTTTTGTAGCAGTTTTAGAAGACAACAGGAATTGTGCTACTTCCATAAGACTGGAAATCACTATTTCTGATATTCTGCCATTTACACTGCTGTGGACTGCACCCTCTTTACCAGCCTTCATAGTAATGATTAATGAATCCTTTCACTCTCGTGTATTTAGTAAGTCAAACGTACATCCAGAAACTTCTGAGAAGCACGGGTGGTGTGAACACAGTGCAAGGAGCAGCATGTCTGTGCACTGCAGCCCTGGCTGCCTGCCCACACCGGGCACGGGCGGCCATGCAGAGGGGACACAGCCAACACTGTCATCCGAGGAGGAGAAACTGCGTTGCCCTAGTAACAAAGGTCTCCCAAAACTGTTGTCTGTAGAAACTTGAGCTGCATCTCTCCTGGCCACTCAATAATAGCGCGTATTAATTTATATTCCAGGAGCATTCAGAGGCCAGTGTCAGATCTAACCTCTATTCTCCTAAACACCACAGGGAAAGAAGAGGGTGCCATCTTCACAGATTAAGGATCTAGCAACGTTCAGACAGTCAAGTTATCTTGCTTGTATCTTCCAAAAAAAAGGAGAAACAAAACACAGTTTGACATAAGGCAGCCACCTATTCCTTTAACAGACGCCTCTATTAAAATCCAGGCAGAGCCAGGCAAGAGTCCTCTGGGTGGCTCAGTTGGTGGAAAAGGCTGCAAGAGCACCAGCACAGGTGGTTTGCTGTGCTGATGGCCTGTGGGAGACAAGGCTCCCAGATGAGTGGTCTCACTCCTCAGCTACACATACAGTTTTCAACAAAACCTCCGAGCGGACAGTATCAGCACACAGTGACAGAGATGCCCTGTCTGGGTGCCAAGTGTGATGCCAGTCCCCCCTGAGTGAAGAGACAGACAGCTGCCCCCATCACCAGGTTCACAGTTTCAGTGTGGAAAGCAGGAAAAAGTGTTTTGACAGGTGTATAAACCAGGTCTACATACCACGAAGGACCAGGGAGCGACCCTCATTTTGCCTGAAAATGATCATTTGCAGTGTTAAAAAAAAAAAGCAACCCCCCCTAAAAAAAAAAAAAAAAGCACTACAAATCCAATCCACTGTTCCACATGCTTAAAACCATGAATATATGTGTACAATGCCAGCCAGGTACTTAAGAGTTCACCAAAATATTTTAAAAATGTTGATACCTTTAGAAAAATCAGATTATGTCTCTCTGACGTTACTGTAGTTTTCAGTAGTATGAATTTATTCAGAACCCTGCTATTTACAAGATACACCAACAGCAACTAGCAATTGAACATTCACACAAAAAATGTTGTACAAAACAGCTCCATGTACATTCGTAGTTTAAATTTTAGGCTAAGTGCATACACTTATCAAGACATCTGAATCCCAAATATATATTTACTTAAATAGAATCATAGAATCAAGGTTGGAAGAGACCTTCAAGATCATCCAGTCCAACCACCTACCTACATCACCACTAAACCATATCACCCAGTGCCATATCCAGACACATCCTGAACACTTCCAGAGACGGTGACTCCACCACCTCCCTGGGCAACCTATTCCAATATCTAATCAACCTTACAGTGAAGGAATTTTTCCTAATGTCCAAATAAATACACTAAGCTTCAGAATCAAATGTTTTTCTACTTGCTCCTTGTTGGATATCAACACTTAACCTGGGATATCCAAACATTTTCAGTTAGCTGACTGCAAGCTTAAACCCACTAACTACTAAGACACTTAAAAACACTTTCCCAATTAAAGACAAATTACATTTTAACTTTCATACATGTGTATGTTGCAACAAAATACTGAAGAAAACGTTAGACGAGAATGAGCAAGTTCACATATGAGGCTGAAGTTTATTGTTGCCTCTGGCTAGAGGATAGTTATATACGCTCAGATTAAATCAAATTATTATAATGCTTAGCAAATTCATCGGGCATGATGATGACTGTAGCATCTTTACCAAGTACAATTCAGATAGCAGTGGTTGCCAAAACAAAATTCACATTTTGAAGAATGGTTACTTAAGTGAAGTTTAACAACAGCAAAAATACGTACAGTGTTAAAAGCAGGACAAACTCTGGTTTGACATAAGTGTATAGTAAAGATAGCATGTGACCGTGAGCTCTGAACGTTCATCTGAGTGCTGGCAGTGGTTCGAGACAAAGCCCCCAACTTCAAGCACTGCATCATCTAGAAAACAGACAAGAAGTACATTGCACTGTTTGCAGTTCAAATAGCTTATTTATATCCAAACCAAGGAACACTTTCTCTTTGCTGTGATTTCAGTTCCTGTATGTCAAAAGCACAAAGATTCTTGAATAAATAAAAAAAGTATTTTTTGTGGTTTCTGAAAGAAAACACTTAAATCTTTGTACCCCTTTTTTTGCTGTCCCCTGGTAGTAACATAGCAATCCTTCCATTCCCCTAAGGCAAAAGTGTACAATTTTTGTACTTTTTGTACAAAACTGTACAGTACAACAACATTTGTACGCAGATTTGCAATACACACAAATGGCAGTTCACCTTATATCAGTCATCACTCAAAAGCTTTCCTGTCCCAGAAAAAATAACTTACATAAGATTTGGAAAATCAGATTCACACACATACCAAAATTTTCTCTCCAAACAGAACTATATTAATAGCAAAAGTCTGTTTCTAGCATTAAGTGAAAATGGTATGCACTTAATATCAAACATTCATCAGATTTAAGTCTACAGAAACTAAAGAAAATAAATCATTTCAGCTAAATTTTATATCTAAATTGTCTAAGATGCAGATGCCAGCAAGTACAACCTCTATTTTTAACTGCTTAGCAAAACATAAAGAACATTTTTAGAATGTTCTTCGTATGCTACAGAGTAACTTATTTTCAATGATCACCTCTGATTCTCCATTCACGTTTCGGGTTGTAACACCCACTGTATAAATTCCTCCCGCTGAATCTTCATGTATTTTAATATTTGACTTTTTATTCTTTGCATCAATATCACGTGTGGTATCAAACAGATCAAGGATTTCTTCATTGTAAAGCTGAGAGGAAAAAAAAAGGCAAAAAACGTAAATTACTTTAGGAAGGAATTCCTCCAAATACTAACAAATTTGTGCATGACACATACAGAAAGTTTTAAAAATCTCAAAAAAGTCTGCTGTGAAACATCAAGGACAACAGGATGACAGACAGAGTGGCTGCAAATGAAGTCACCTGCACACCTTACTATTCTGCCATCCAAAGCAGCGGTAACTTTCTCCACATCATCAGATATAGGAGAAAGTTCTTTGGTGGGACCAGGCAAGGGGAGGCACTCAATGCCAGCAGAACAAAAGCAGCAGTGGTTTCTGTGGTAGACAAATGCCGTCTTTAGGTTTAACCTTGGGCTTTTTCTTTTGTTGATTGAGTTGGCTGCACCCTACTCCAACACTTCAAACTCACTTCACTTGCTCTCCTTGCCCTCACACCTCTCTCATCTTCTTTCTCACCCCTTACTGAGAGACATGAGAAATTACTATGCAGTTATTGGTGTTAGAGGAGATGGATTATCATTTTGTAAGAATGTTCCGAATTTTAGGAAAGGTGTTTAGACCCAATTGAAGACATCAAGGCAAACATCAAGAGATCCAGAAAAAGCAGCATTCCACTGGGAATCTCATAGCTCAGGTCTCTGCTGATGTACACTGGAACATTTTCAGTGTCTTTAATTTGGTTATACCAATTGACTTCAGCAGAGCTTAGGCCAGACTGATTAAACCCTTGATCAAAGTCCTTAGGTAAAAGACAAAGAACCACTGCAATAGATCTGTATTCACCCAATGTGCTTTCTCATACACTGAAAGCAAGAGAAGAAAAGGCTCAGCATTTGTGAATGCGATGCTTTTAGTTCTTTACATATTTAAAAAGAATTATATTTAATTAGTAAGAAGGCTCCTACTTAGAATATTCTGCCTAATAATGATTCACCTTGCTAAGTGCAAACAAACTGATGTAACAATATAGAGAGGATCCTAACAATGCACCTACAATTGCCTGGGACTGCATATGCCTACCTTTTGGAAAAGTTAGCAGAAAAGCAAGGAATTAACAGAGGCAGACTTCAGCAAACTAAAGAAGAGCAAGAAAGTAGTGAACAGGAGTCACTGTTCCCAATAGTTATTCAGCTCTCAGGCTTCAAATTTACTCCAAAAATAAAACCTTGCTTCAACTTATTCAATGACTACATTCTTGTTTATGTAATCCAGCTCTAACAGTAAATAGGATGGGAGTAAGAGGATACTTTCTGATACAAGACTCTTGTATAATATGTAACCAAACAGAAAAAGCTCTTTCTGGGAAAGCTCAAATTTAGCCTCAGTACAAATTAAAAATCTACCAAAAATGAAGGTGACATTTTGTTAAGGGATAAACTATTATATAAATCATTTAACCTCTCTCTCCAAATCAAATAAACAAGACAGGTTTTAGTATGTACATTTCATCTGAAATATGTTGTAATGGCTGCAAATCTACATACATTATCACTGTAACATTCAATTACTGCTCTGTATTTTGGGACTCAAGCAGTCACATTTGTAATGTTGTGCCAAAAAAATTGTAATGCTCAAAAGAACACAAGGAATTCAGAAATTACACTTGTTACTACTCCTTACAGTACTACTGTTGCAGCTTCCTAAGCACGAATGAAGTTGCAGCTCCCCAGTATTCAGAGACAACAGAAGAATACAGCATTCTCACTGCCCATGCTCCAGCCCAGACTCTCTCTAGGCAAACATTAGCCAGAGCGACACAAAGCTCTGCTTAAGGTTAGCAGTGACAAACCTGTACTAGAGCAAAACTAATGCCAGCTTGTTAATCTTTAAAACAATTACAGGAACATATGACTAAAGGACCTAGTTTACTTCAGCAGTAATAAAACCAGCAGCTTCTCTCTTGGGTAATGTAAAAGTGGGGTTTTTTTCCCCGGAAGTAGATAAAGCTGCAAATACTAAACTAAGTAATACACATCTACACATGCTCTTCCTTAAATTCATTCTTCCTTTCCATGTGCTTTAAATATCAGATTTTGCAGCTTGGTAGTGAATGTAAATATGTTACACCCAAATCCATCGATTTAAAAAATAGTTCCATGGGCAGGAGACACAGTATAAAAGCTGCAAGACTTAAACTAATGGTTGCTGCAGGTTAGAAAGATCACAAATGTTAGGGCCTCTCTTACCAGTAGCTGTGTCTACAAGAAAATACAAAGGGAACAGTTTTTCCACAGAACTGACACAGGTTTTCTCTAGGTTTAATTAAAAAGGGAACAGAGACACAGAAGCCCAATTCTAAACCACTGGGGAAATCACAGAAAGTAGTCTTTTTATGCTACATTTTTTCTTTGGTGAAAGGAATATAACAAGTCTCCTGAACAGATTTTGAAAGCTACAGAAATCTATGGCAAAGTGACACAAGCAGGTGAAGCATGGACACTATTCAAAGGCACAAAGTACAATTGATTTTTTTTATAGTTGCTTGCTTTAATGTTTTGTAAATAATTACAAACAGGCAAGAGCAACAGGCCCCACAAATGTGTGCTGCAGAAAGGGATAAACGATAACTAATGTAACCATTTCTGCACTTCAAAATAACACTGTAAAATAACTGGAATAAGATAAGAAGGCTCTTTTTCATAAATTGATGAGCTGAAGCAAACTCCATAGAATTTCCTTTTGAAATTTTGAAGATTAATTCAAAACAACTTGTGGGAAAAGAATATAAAAGTAGCCACCACAAAAAATGTTTAATTCGCTTTCTAAAAAGATACATGAAGTTATACACATAAACACAGATCATATTTACCTCTAAGAACTGTGCATTCACTTTAAAATCTGGAGGTGGAAGTCCTTGTTTAATAGCAGCTTGTTTTTTTTCTTCAATACATCTGAAAAGATGCTTAACGGCACGTGATATAATGCCTTGTTCCTCTTCTGTTATATTGACATCAAATCCAGTGCCCATGGTGTATGTTTTGCCAGCACCTGTCTAAATTGAAGGAGTAGTCAATAGAACATGTTAACAATACCAAGTCATCAGAGAAATGCAGTTTGTGAACGCTACTGCAGGATAGTAACTACTAAGTCAGTCTGTCATCTTTACAGTATTAACATGCACAACAATGTGTCATTTTGAAAAATGGATAAACAGAAGTTGGACAAACTCCACTGTTTATCTACATATCACATACAAGAAGGCCGGGACCAGTTCAATCTTTCATAACCTTTCCCCTACAAGCTTCCTCTAAGCTGCTTACATCAGCCTTGAGCGATCTCCTCTAAGGTCAAAAGAATAGTTAATGTTTTCAACCAAGACTGTTAATTAAAGCATATATATTGGAAGTAGAAGCAGCATTTGCAATTCTTTACTGAAGCAGATCAAATGACTCCCTTAATTATGATGTCTGAATATCTCAGGTAGAACATTACCGTAGTTTTCAATTTATAGACAGCAATGAAGAATACAAGCTGTACCTTCACTAGGAAAACAACTTAATTAAATGTAAAGTCCTATGGAAGACAAGGTAGTGCTGTGTTTTCACTTAATTAGTGGGTCAAGTCTAAGACAAAGATAGTATCATGCAGCTGTACATAGTCTACTAAGCTCGATCTGCAAACTGCTTTGTTTCACTAAGACTAGACTTCACCTAGCTAACTTGATACACAACCTTTAACAGTGGTGAAATTCAGCATCCAAGACCAAATTTTATGCATTCAATTCCTAAAGGAATATTCAGAAGACAAAACCCACATTCTCCATATTGTCTTCAATGATATTTCAGCTTTGAGAAGTAAATGTGTGCCCAGTGTATTGAGAGGGTGTGTTCTCTATGAAAAGTTGTCTGACTTTGGAATTTGATTTTTCCCACAAACAAACAATGTGGCCTGTAGCTCCCTAGGATCTATTTTAAAACAGCTCCTCTTCCCCAAAGTGTCTGAAAATGCAGAGGGATGGACAAGAATCCCAGTACAACCTATCACCATATATCAACCGATTAAGTCACTAATTTACCTTGCTGCATTGGGGTGAATTCAGGAATTACTCAGACTCATGCTATTTTCAGCATTACTATTAATTCAGACCTACTGCCTAGATAGAACTCCCGTGTTTTAATTGCCATTTTGCACAGAATCTATTCAAACTCCTAAATAGTCTCCTACAGGATACCTTGCTTAAAATAAAACCAAGATACTAAAAATAAAACCAAAACAAATAGGTTCATGCATTCCAAATTAAGAGAAATATCTGTTACAAGAAACTCTTTATTCTAAAATAAATATCGTAAAATAAAATTGTAAACCTTACTTGGCCATAAGCAAAAACAGTGGCATTATAGCCTTCGAAGCAACCTTCAATCAGTTTTTCTATACACTGTATATAGATCTCTTCTTGCTGTGAGTCAATGTTGAAGACATAATCAAAAGTGAAGGCCTTATCTTTTCCCAAGAACACTTGAGGTTCACCAGGTGTGACAGATGTACAAATATGACATCCTTCAATCTTCTCTTTGGCTAGCTGTGGTCTAATTCTGTTTTGAAAGAGAAAAAGAACTATTAGAAGTTCTCATCATCAGAAAAAGAAGCATACGAACAATGTAAATAAGAAATCTGAAAATAATTCCTTAATGACTGAAAAACGAGAATTTTTCATCAAGCCAGGAAGTTTCCAGCTGTCTGAGCCATAGTACTGACTGTATCAGAACGCCACTCATACAATTGTTCATGCAAATGACACTTCCTGAGGGTCCACCTACCAAGTTCAAGTTGCAGACCTGCCTAGAACTCCAAAGGTTTCTGTATGTACACTATGCACTACTAAAGCGTAACTTGCATGATCATTTCAGACTCTGAAATCAAGCTTTCCAGTTTTATCAGATTTCTTCATGCTTTCATTGAAAAGATTGGGTTTTTTAAATAACAACAGAAATATGAATTAAAAAATGCCGGATAGTTTAAGTAATAATTTGGGAGCAAGGACCTCCAAAGTCTCCTTATCATCTTAAATGAAAGTCTCCTTGCTTTGATAGCAAGAAGGCGGCTCACATTTCTTTTCTTTGACAGGAAAGGAGCTTTGTCACATCCAGAACACTCTTGTGAAATGTTCTGTTTCAGTGGCGCAGAGTACCTTCAGAAGGAAAAAAAAAAAAAGAGCAATTTCTAAAGGCAAGAGCATCTTATTCGTCATTATTTCCCCACTGAGACAGACTCCAGCTTTTATTTCTGTTTGTTCTGTTTCTGACAAACTACATCGTAGAACACAGCCATCACAGACTTTTTATATTCTATAATTTTATTAATTCATCTGCATTTTTGTCAAAACACTCTTGCAGTCTTGTCAAAATTGAATTCATGTACTAGCTCTGTGTTTAAAGACGACTGTGGAAGTTTGTGATTCAATTGGTTTAATGGTTAATGATCAGGGAAAAAATCTGGCCAACATATTATTCTAGCTGTAATTAATTAATAATTTGTTTAGAAATTACTTTTTCTTTTAAAAAAATGTTTCCAAGTTCTCAAAGTAGCACCAATTTTTTTTTAAAAAAAACAAATGTGTGCACCGTAAAAGACAAGGGACAAATAAGGCTATATGTAAGGGTGATGAAACACCCACAGTATAGCTACATACAAACAGAAGCATGGAATACAAACTTTAGGTACCTATATTTACCTCAGTGTGCCTACTTTCAGTTACAGAATGTCAAAGCTGAAGATCTGTATATGCAGAGTATACTTTAAAGGCACATATCTATTTCATATTCCGTGCTTTAAGGGCTGTGTCTACATCAGTGGTTGGTTTGCAGTAGCTGTGCTGTCTTGAAGCAAATTCCCCCAACATCTTCACTTACCACATGTCAGTTTGGATCACAGACCAGTTTCAGTACACACAAATTATACTCCTTTTAGAGGAGACTAAGCCAAAATGCTGCATTCCAAAAACATGAAGCTTGTTCCAAAAACTAATGGAAACATAAGGGCCCAAAGCTACCTACTGATCCACTACAACCCTGCCAATGCTTGCTGATACAGAGAAAAGTAGTGTCCAGCAACTCCGAGCGGACTGCTGCAGGCTAATTCTAATTGTATCAGCACACATAATTTAGCTCAAGTTTGAAATATTCTGTTTAAAAAAATAAATCATATAGAGCACAATGAATCTTTTTATTGCAGATTACAAATTTTTCACTGAGGGATGTCCATCGCTGTCAGGAGTATTTTTCAGAATTTTTATTCTAAAGGTTTCATTATATCCCACTGTACGACACTAGAAAATAACTATAGTTTATTTGTAAGGTTTTCTACACACTAATTCCTCTAAGTAAAATTCATTAATGATCAGAAGATTCCTCTCTTGTCAGTATACCCTCTAGTATGGAGTGGAAATTAATCAAACTTTTGAAAAATATAATTCAAAAGAACGATTATATGATGTGTAAAATATGCACAAATATTCTATTTGCATTTAATGACATGGAGTGTGTAATATAGGTCGCAGATTTTCTCTCCAATATTATTATCATAAGGTTTTGTTCCCTTAAATGAAATAAGAATACTTAAATTCTGGAGTTACATAGCTCCTTCACAAACGATCCAGTGCAGACAGTGCAAAGGCAATCAATCGTTCTTGCAAGCATGAACTCTGAGGGCTCCTAAAGCTCTAGAGATACTTCTCTTATTGTTTTCTAGTACAAGAAAACGTAGAAAGATCTTCTCTAAAAAATGAAGACGGAAAACATTTTCAAAATTAAGTAACCTTTTGTACATCCCAAAAACCCAACTTCTCTCTTAGTTCTGAAAGGCTTTTAGCACTTACTTGTAGAATGAAGATAAACAAAAAAAAATAAGTAAATCTTCATATATTTTCATTTAAAAGAAAAGTTCAAAATTAATTTTCTACACTGAGGAATTGATGCAATCATTACAGGTGCTGAGTAATTCTCTCCTTTCTACATCCAAGTAAAGGCTCAGAGTGACCACAAAGAGGAACAGCATGCCTAAAATATCAGTGATTTGCATGACAATTATTACAGTGATGACAGGACTGTCAAGCGAGCAGTTTCAATGTCAGCCTGCAGAGACTTCCCGTGAGAATCCTCCCAGCCAGCTCCCTGCCTTGCAGCCAGGCAGAACTTCCCAGCATTCTACTTCTACACAGCAAGATACCATTCCAGAGGTCAGCTGAGCTGGTGGAAATGTGTGTCACTACCAGCAGCTTGTTACTGGCTCACTCACTTCCCCCGGGTTGTAACACAACATCCATAGACAGAGTAGCAATGATGGTGTCCTTCCTCCCTGGCTTACCACTAAATCTGAAGGCAGTGCTAAGAGAAAAAGTATCATTTCACCAGCACATATACAGCACAAAAGGAAGACTCGCCATACTAAGGAAAGCTTCACCCCAAAGGCAGACTCCCTTCTCATTCTGTAATTGCTCTTACACAATGTCCTGCTCAGCCACAGACCTAGGAAGTAGCAAGCAGAGAGAGATCATGGCTGTGTCAGGTTTGAAAGCCATCTTCCCCAAAAAAGGATGCGTAGACAAGAGATCTTCATCACTCAACCTGAGGTCTACTCAAAGGATACTTCATGCTCTGAAATCTATATAGCTCTCTTGGTAAGTTTAGCACCAAGCTACTGTGATGACCTTAATGACTAAGCAACAAATGCCTCTCCTTCAGCCCGATTTCTGGCCACTTATGAACAGTGTGAGTGGATTACCTGAACCTTATGGGTCCCAAAAAGTCTTATTATTCACACTGAACGTGTGGTCTGGCAAGTAATAGCCCTAATGCAAGTCAGATTCTGCTCCAGCACTGGCTATAGGAACATTTCCTCCTCTTCCTCCACCCCACACATGAAATGGGAAAGTGATTTTTCCTTCTGTTAACAGCCAAACCTTCCCCACTCTCATGTCTTAATGCAGTCACTTCTGTCATCAAAGCAGGCAGTGCCCATGCTTTAAAATGTGAAAGAGTTCATTTTGGTCATGTCTCCCTGCCCAGATCCCAGCCTCGCAGTCTGCCACTGTGATTTTTCTCCAGGAGCAATTTGACTTCACTCATTTTCTCTTCTACATGGCCCCATCTCACCTGTTTTTCAGGCTACTCTTAATTGTATACAATCAGGTGTTTTCTACCTATTTCCAATCACATCTCCTTAGATGTGGCAACTTCCCAAACACAATTTTGCCTTGGATCCTTCCCTCTCCTCTCCAAAGCCTGAACACACCCAGCTCTTGTTTACAAGTACTTTGTGGAGCCTCCAGGCCACACACATGAAAATTAATCCCCTAAATCTATTCTGCTGTCTAATTAGGGAGGGCTAAAATAACCAGTGGTGGCACAGTAATGCACCGTATTGTTCTGGAACTAATCTCTCAGGAGAATAGGTGCACAATGTCTCTGTTAAAAATATTGTTGGCTGGAACAGACTCAGAAAAAACAGTTCAGGGACTACAGCAATCATGGGGTCAATACCCTGTGCCATGCAAGACAGAATTCCCAGAATTGATTCCATTTTAAACTAGGTAATATCATACTATCTCTTTGAAAAACATCCTCTTAGTTTATTTCTAGAGATGGAAAATTGTCCCAGTGATTTAAATACATATTATTTAGATATGCATGTCTTTATAAGGGTATAGATATACATACATACCTACACACACATTCCCTTTCAGCTACTGAAAGATTTTCTCTGTCTGTTCATTTAAGAGCATCCCCTCTAAGTTTTCCTCAGGAATCTCCACACATTTATGGTCAAGCTATCCCTTAACCTCATTTCATATACTAAAAACAGTGAGACCAGTGAATTTTTATTTTGCACCTTCACGTGAAATATTGCAAATATTTTTTCTAACAAAGGGGAATTATCACAACAATTACCATAAACCTTCTCAGCACCTGTACAGAACAGCAATAAACTAACAAACTTCTAAGAGTGACCTATAAAGGGCAAAGCATCAAATTATTCATGTTTTATGGGAAGCAAAAAAAAGAAGGAACACAGATTAATCTTTCAGATAGCAATAACGAGCCAGAATCTGAGTGTTGAAAAGAAGAAAGCATGAGAGTGAAGTCCCATGTAAAGTTCTTTTTCATTAAACTCTGCTGTGGGGAAAGGACTACATTCACCTTGCTCAGAGAAGCCTAAAATCAAACATCACAAACCATGTGCAGTCCCGAGCAGGAAACAAACTAACCTGTAAACCCAAGACTCTCCAATACTCCTGACTTACTACACTAAGCCTATTAAATTTCACACAATTAAGTTTCACATGTGGGTATATGAAATATTAAATCCAAGAGCACCCAATGAAACACTTAATGAAGTGTAGCAAGCAATACAAACTGAGAAACAAACAAACAAAAGCTCTCTAAAACCAGAAAACACGAAGACAGCTTCCTGAAATTACTTCGGCATCACAATTCCCTCCTCTTTCTATTCCATTATATTTACACTCATCGAACCACTCCCATTAAACACACTCCATCACAACAAGGAGGGAGTAAAGAAGGCTAAACAGATTTCATCCTGCAGACATTTAATACTTCTGTGTGCATAAACTCTTCAGTATTTTTGCTAGGACACACTGGAAGCTTGCTTGCTTCTATGATTATCGGCACCTCCAAATGAGACCACAACTACAGCATCTGAATGCATTAATCTGAAATAGCTGATTGGAATATTAACCTTTACCTCTCAATGAGGTTCAAGAACATGAGAGGCTGGCATATGACAAATACCAGGTCTACCTCTTGTTAACACAGCAACAAGGACACAGGAACAAGCCTTATGGCTCACACCAGCAACCATCACCCATTAAGAGTTTCTGTTGTGTTGCCAGCACACCTCAGCACAACGGCCCCTGCACCTCTGCTGCCTGCGGCAACACTGTCTGTGCTGCTAAACAACACCTACAGGTAAAAAAATGATCATATTTGTTGAGTTACCACTCAGTAACCTTTAGTATAGATGTAGTTCTGTAATGTCCTCCTCAGCATTTCCAAAGAGGTTTTTGGCAGCCAGCAAAACAAGCGTGAAAAGTCTGAGAACTGCTTTAGTAGGCTCTTACCCTGCTCTAACGCCAGAAACGCACATACGTACCCATACTCATAATAAAATAAGTACAGAAGTACTACAGGTGAATATCTCACCTTTTTGTTTAACTCCGCTTTAGAATGAACCAAATTACAAATTAAATTCAAACCCAATGCCTACAAATGGGTCCTGGGTCCAGAACTGGCTGAATGGCCGAGCACAGAGTGGCAGCAAATGGAGTCAAATCCAGCTAGCGACCAGTCACTAGTGGTGTCCCCTGCGGCTCTGCACTGGGGCCAGTTCTGTTCAATACCTTCATTGATGATCTGGATGAAGGCATCGAATGCACCATCCGTAAATTTGTGGATGACACCAGTTGGGTGGGAGTGTTGATCTGCCTGAGGGTAGGAAGGTGCTATAGAGGGACCTGGACAGGTTGCAGCGATGGGCCGGGGCCAATTGTATGAGATTCAACAAGGCAAAGTGCTGGGTCCTGCACCGGGGCTGCAACAAGAGTGAGTGGAGAGCTGCCTGGCAGAAAAGGACCTGGGGGTGCTGGTAGACAGCCGGCAGAACGTGAGTCAGCAGTGTGCCCAGGTGGCCAAGAAGGCCAGCAGTATCCTGGCTTGTATCAGAAACGGTGTGACCAGCAGGACTGTGAAGTGACTGTCCTGCTGTACTCAGCACTGGTGAGGCCACACCTGGAATCCTGCGTTCAGTTCTGGGCCCCTCACTACAAAAAGGACATTGAGGTGCTGGAGTGGGTCCAGAGAAGGGCAACGAAACTGGTGAAGGGCCTGGAGCACAGGGCTTATGAGGAGCAGCTGAGGGAGCTGGGGCTGTTCAGTCTGGAGAAGAGGAGGCTCAGGGGAGACCTTATAGCTCTCTACAACTCCCTGAAAGGAGGTTGGAGGGAGGGGGGGCCGGTCTCTTCTCCCAAGTGACGAGCGATAGGACAAGAGGGAACAGCCTTAAGTTGCACCAGGGGAAGTTCAGGCTGGTTATTAGGAAAAGCTTTTTTACGGAAAGGGTGGTCAGGCATCAAAACAGATTGCTCAGGGAAACGGTGGAGTCACCGTCCTTGGGGGTATTCAAAAATGTTTGAATGTGGCCCTTGGGGACATGGTTTAGTGGTGGACTTGGCACTTGAGTTGATGTTTGGGCTTGATGATCTCAAAGGTCTTTTCCAACCAGAGTGATTCTATGATTCTATGAAATAATACCACATAGCAATCTCCCCCAAATGCCAGCATCAAAACAACCCCCACACTGTTATGGTAAACTCCAGGCAAAGTCCAGATCATTTGTCTCCTGCTTTTCTTTTTAAGTGCCAGCTAGGCAGTGGTCTCTGAGCAAGCCATAAATATACTGTACTATCAGTAGCCCTTGATGGCCCTCAGGATGAAATCCATTTGTTTCAGGTGCCTACAATGGCAGAATAAACAAGCCTTCATAAATACTTTAACGACTGAATAATGGAATAAAAGCCATCCTTATAAACAAAAGCAAACAAAGTGCAAGACAATTCTGCACCACTTCTGCAGAAAGACTAACTCAGTTTCTGGATGCCTTAATCATTAGTATGCAGTGGTATCAGTTAATGGAACAATTTCATATTAATGATACCAATCACTAGCATGATGCATACTGGAATTAAGATGCAAAAAAGGACATGCAATTACAGATATGCCAGTTATAGCAATTACATGAGACACTGTTCAACAGTCAAGCTGTGGCAACTGGCTGCCCAGCACATTTCCAAGTCTTTCTCCCCACCATGCACCACCTCCCACCCTGTGAACCTGCTTCACCTGCGAGAGGCCTGGGCAGACACCAGTCTCCCAGCCAAGGTAATGAGCACGAGCTTGCTGTGCCTGTAACCCCATCGCTCTGATGTAAGGTCTGGGCACCGCTCCCATCAGTGTTTCTCTAAAGTTGCCATGGCTGCCATGGTCTAGACTGAGCTCAATGCTGCCAGCAGGTGCTGTGTGTGCCTGGAGCCCACAGAGGATAGGCAAGGTCTAGGCATTACTCAGCCTGAACTCGTACCAGCTCCCTAGGCTGATGTTTTGCACATGTACCAGTTCTGGCCTTTAGACACCAGGGAACTTTCAGGCACGTCAACTAAGTATCTTGACTCAAGTTTGGCAACACCAGAGGAAAAAAAAAACAAACTTCCCAGATAGCTCTTAGACGTAAAAATGTATTAAGGACTGTGGCAAAAGCTAAAGCAGGATCTATGTGGTCCAGATTTTACACCAAAGTCCTATTAAGGTACTGATAAAAGAGACATTAGCACCCCTTCAATCCACGTGTAGCCATTAAATATGACCATTAAGACCTTAGCTTAACACATACAGCAAGACCAGCCACTAAATTACCAATGGGCTCTGAGATACTACATTTTCTATAGCTAACTTCACTGTGAACAAAAAGAACTATTAGAAAATACACACGCAGAGTATTTTGTTTCAGTGCTACAGACTGTCACTTGCAGTTTGCACATAATGAGAACGCAGCCAAGAGAAAACTCGAATTAAATTAAATTGAGGAAATACAGCATTGCTGTAACTAGATTTGTCCAGTTCTCCTCCTCTACACTCAACCTCTACCTCTTCAACCATTTTTTTTTTAAACACAAATTTAATTTCATAAAGCAATTACCCTTTTCAGCAGCTTATGTCTGATCAGCCCATCTACCCATTAACTGTTCATGCAGGGCATTACATTTGCAGTGCCAGGCTGAGGCGGTTTCGCAAGCTGCTGCTTTCGCTTGGTGCCTGAAACACCATACAATAGCTGCATCTCCAGGCAGCTGCTATGGCTAGCCAAAAAACAGTTTAGCAGTATGATTTCAGATTAATTCTTGTGCAATTCTGTAACAGCCTAACAGGCTGTGAAATGCAGATGGCATCCTCACATTGACAGGCACAGTCCTGTGCTCCTGCCAAGAAAAGAAATCACAGGGAGAGGAAGGCCCAAGCCTGCTCTCACACAGACCCCCTACCACCCCACACACACCCTTCCCCATCCCCACCTCCCACAGAAGGGCTAAAAGATCCACCAGTAGATCTAGAAGACCTCCAACATCTTTCCTTATAACATTAATGAATGCTTTCATCCAAACCTTGTGACTTCTTGTGGACTAATTTACTCCCTAGTGAGCAAAGAAATCCAGTTTGAGAACAATTTGACTTTTGAGAGAGAGAAGAGGGGACTGTGTTGCATGACTTGCACAGACCTTGATTATTTCTATTTCAAGACAAGGTCAGCTGCCATGGAAAAGCAGCACTACCGTAAGTTTCCACGTGCCTGCTGAGCACAGAACTGGCACACCTCCAAATCCAAGCGCCGTTTGAATAGAACTAAACTGATACTGGAAATGACATTTCTAAGGTAAACAGATTTTTAAAAGTTGTTCTACCATGCTGTTTGCCTTGTTTTCTTATTAACATTTAGTGTTATATGTCTCACCACTTGGAAAGCTAGAAGAGAAACCATAACAGTCTCAGAGAGAAAATGAGATCTAAGCAAACACAAAGTTTAATATATGAATTAAGACTTGAAGTATTTATGGTTTATTAGCAAGAAAAAGAACAAGGAGTTAGGCCTTCCTAAAACTGAAATTAAAAATTGGTTTCATACCATACAGGAATGCAGGCACACCTGTGTCATGCAATGAAGTGGCAGAACAGAGACCTTGGTCCTGGCAGTTCTGGGTCAAACAAACTCCAGTGCTGAAAGGGACTACAGATGCTCGATATCCACGTAGCTGATTAGCTGGGAGACACTGCCCCTCCTCATCAGGCAGCATCAACAAGTAATCTTAAGAGAGTAAAAAGCATAAGTATCTCTGCCTTTACAGCACACTGGAACACAGTGCACAGCTATACTGTGGGCCAAGATGTCCAATTTCTGTTTTACTACCTAGGCTTTACCAACACCTATCAGGTCAGCACAACCTTTCGAAATGTGCAGCTGTGTGGCTTCAGTGGGAAGAAGGGAAGTTTGAAAAGAAGGAAGTAAAAAATAAGACAATTGAGGCCTGTTCTTAGAGATAACAGGACAAGGACGGAGCTACAAACTAGAGCAAACCAAGCACAAGGCCCACACAGCTGCACAACTCCCCTAGAAGACCCTTGTGAGCATGCATGAGCACTGAGGTCAACCGGTGGACATGGTGAAGACGACTATGGATCACCACTAGAGACCCCTGAAAGACCACCACCTCATTTCACAGCACGAGCGCAAAGTGTATTAGCATAGGTCCGATGATTCCAGGAAAGGGTACGAGTACATTAATGATTTCTTGGAAATCTAGTGAATATGTGTAACCTGAACACCAGATAACCTGGGTCATTTTGAACAACGCTCATCTTTGCCAAAACATTCGCACGTGCGCCCAGTGCTGCCATAAAGACTGCCTGCTTTCTAAACTCCAAAACAAGTCTTGGAGAACTCTTCAACCAGCTTTTACGGTAACAGTACTACTAACGTAGTCAGCATCAGCTCAAGGTCTGGACACCACGTTGTACCAAATATGTGGAAATACACTGAAATACTCAAGTCACTCACAGACTACTCCTCTAAGGTTTAACCTTGAAAATATAATCCCTGGGTATCTTTCTCAGCTTTTTTTTTTAAAAAAAAGAACAAAAAAGAACTCCAGAAGGTGGCAGCTCATTTCAGTTTTTGAGAGGTAGTTTCTAGTCTTTCAGCAAACCCTACATACACTTTCAGCTTGTTAGCCTGTTTACATTGCACTTCTGGACATCACCCCACCACTGGTAGAACAGCGGAGACAATCCCAAATACCTGGTTCAAGCATGAAGGGCAGATCCCTTCCCCCGGTGGTCTGGGAAACCTAGCACCTCCAAAAGGTCTGTCAGAAATAAAAGAAAGGCCTTCGGAGCCAACTTAGGAAACACAGGAACACAGGAAATAAGTAACACAAATTTACCACAAGGAAGCAGAGCTATCTGTGGCTCTGGGTTTGGACAACTGCTCCACGTCATCAGAGAGCTCAACCCATCTGCAATTTGATGTCTGTGCTCTGGATCTATTTATGTACCAAGTCCAATATCCAAAAAAACAAACCAAGGACAGAAAGACTGCCTTAACCTGCACATTAAATCAGCCTCTCGCACATGACTGCACTTGCTTCTTGTAAGTTTAATGTTTCTATTGAAAAACATGTCTTAGCTTTTACTACTGATAAGCTCATGCATACCGGTATGAAATCCCACCTTCGTGTCATTGGTGGTGTTTCACATCAATCACTAGCACTGACAATACTGAAGATTAGTAAAGATTATTATTATGAAAAATTTATGGTAATAGCACCCCATGGTCACACTACTTAAAGAACACAGAGGTCACAAATTCAAAAGGAAAGAGGAAATAAAGGTCTTTTGGCATGTCCCCAGACCAGTGTCTACAACTACCACATTCATGGGCACAAAGAGGTCAATTAGGCAATCAAATCTATCTTTCAGTGGATACAGATTCATAAAGAAAGCAATCCTATATATAAAAGAAAAAGCATGTCACCCTATATTTCTGTTGCAAATTATGGGGTTTTTTCCCCCTACAAAATTTAGCTTTAACATGGAAATTAGCCACTGCCTTCATTCCTGCTCTGGAGCCTGTAGCTGTAAGGAGTGGCTGAGTCATGCTGCTGGCAAATCTTACCAGAGCCCGGTATTCATTATGTAATTAGGGCAGTATCAGGAAAAGGAATACACTCTCTGGAGCATTTTACTGCTATGTGACTGAATGCTTAAGAGATTAATCTGCTAAACACATGTCATTGTATGTAACGTAAGATGAAAAACCTTAATCAAAAGAGAGATTAAGGAAAGCTTGTTGAAGAGCACACAGCCCAGCAGCCTAGTAATGAGTCATGATAGCAAGTGCCACCAGTATTTTAGAAACACTTTGTTTCCAGAATTTTTGGAGTGCCAGAATTCAGCTGACATAAAACAGCACTGTCAAAAATAATGTGGTGAGTATCGGCTATGCAATCCCCCAAAATACTGTAGTCACTGCTGCTTTACCAAGCTACAGAATAACATTCATCTAGGTTTAAGGGGAAAAAGGGAAAGGAATAAAATGAGTAAATAAATCAAAACCACAACACAACCACAGTCTGAGTACCCGCAAATCTCAACTCAGTCAGTTACAGTTCAGGGATTTTGAGGTAATTTGGCTACCTCTTGTAAGCCAGGGCCCAATCAGCCTAGCACATCCAAACACACCAAGCCTGTCAAAAGTAAACCACTCAACACAAACCTGGATGGTGTCAACTGTTTGTAAAAGCACACTTGTAACTATTGTGTAACTGCTAGAGTCAAACTTTACTACAAACAGTTTTGCATGACAGCTGATTTCAAAAACATTGCCCACAGCATCACAGTACACTGACAAAAGAACTAATAATGCCCACATAGTATTTTCAACTAAACACACAGAACTGCATTTCCTGGTGGTTCAAAACCTGGACGGTCCTACTTGTAGAGCAATGACACCATGTCTGCACACACACACACACAGACAGAAAGTGTTTTACCTGTAATATCAAAGGAATAACTTTTAAAGAAAATTATTTTGTGCAATTAAGTGAAATATTTTAAGAATACGTACATACATTCAGAAACTTCCTCACATTCCAAGTTACCAACATCTTTAGGGAAATCAAGAATAAGTACCACAAATATATTCAGAAATAGGCAAACAAAACAATGTTTATTCACTACGGAAAATTATTT
The DNA here is from genome assembly GCA_013398125.1 of Aegotheles bennettii. Lineage (NCBI taxonomy): Eukaryota > Metazoa > Chordata > Aves > Caprimulgiformes > Aegothelidae > Aegotheles > Aegotheles bennettii. The sequence goes on along the minus strand of VZRW01001043.1, from coordinate 251,408 downwards.
TTTTTTAAAAAGGAGAGAAAACAAACTGATGTAATGCAAGATTATCCAGATGGCCAAAAAAACTGTCAGCCATGACATTAGGCTTCATCCAATTTCATCCTCTTAAGAGTTAGATGTATGTCTATTCTAGAAGTGCACTACTTCAAAATAGCCTAATTTTTATAAAGAAGTACTCTATTATTTTTCAACTAAGTTAAAAGGGTTTCCTATGTTTGCAGAAAAGAAGAAGTCTTAATTGTTGCCTCCCTTACCAAGATTTCCCTTTCCAAAAACACCCACACACCCACCTACTCTCACACATACACTTAACTTTCCCAGCCCTCAGAGCTACAGTCCAGAAATCACTACATGTTCATGCAAAGACTATCGTAGCTCTGAAAATTGTTTTCATTTATTTAAACTCCATACAGGTAATTTATCTTTCCAGCTACATATTCTCAAGTCTAGGGCAGTTGGTTGCTTTACACTTATGAGCCACAGATCCAAGAATTACATTTCACCAAGGTCATTTAACTCAAAACAAACACAAAGTTACCCACACTCATTACAGCTAATGCTGCAAGCCACTTCCCAAGTAATTACAGTTAAATAATACAACAAAAGAAAAGGAGGATCAGGTCAGTTAAAAGAAAATTACAAATTGTCATTAATCATTAGTGAAATGACTGCTTGGCTAATACTACTAAAATAATGACCAGACAATTCACAAAGGGACAAGACAGCTAAAACCAGTGCCTCGATAATCTGCTCTGAATAGTGCTCTCACTCTGTTAGTTTTCAATGCAACATTCTTTTCTGCCACTCCTTGTAAAAAAAAAAAAAAGTGTTGCATCCATAACACCCGATCCACCAAGTTCCAAAGCAAACTGCAGAAAATTTCTTCATATTTATTGTTGACTGTTTCTAATGAACAGAAGTTGCTCTGTTTCAAAACAGAAGGTAGACTGTTCAAGCAGTGACTGCAAGCTCCGAGCTGGTCAATCCTAACTGTGCAGTACAGGAAAATAACTCCCTTGCTTTATTTAGTACTGCTTTAAAACCTGCAAAACAGAAAGGAACATGATTATCTACCTTTCAGTCATTCTGGTTCACCTACACTTTTTTATACATCTGAGTGGCAATCCCAGTTGTATTTCTTTCCTTCATGTCTATTCATCCTATTTGCAGGGCTGCAAAAACATCCACATCAGCAGCAACAGCATAAAAAATTAAAAATTATTTTTTTCATCCTTCTGTTCCTATGCAGTGATACTGCATTCAGCTGTCCTGTGAAGACCTGAGCACCTTGCTGCTCTTTGTTGGTTTCAGATGATGCTTTAAAACCAGGCCCCTACAAAGCTAGTTACAAGTTAGAGCAATTCAGGAAACTATGCTAGAAATTCAGTAGGTAGCATTTTTCTACACTGAGTCATGCTCCGTATTGATTGCCCAGTAAGATGCTGGAGGCTCTTTTGTTGCAAGCATCTCAGGCAAATATAAACTGACAGTCCCCAAACTACACACCCCTACTGTCCCGTTCTCCAGCCCCCCCTAACAGCTGAAATGTTTGCAAGTCAGTTGGTACTGATCCTGACAACACTTCCCATAAAGTTTCAACCAGGTGCAAAACTTGGATTATATTCTGCTAAGTGCAGGCCAATTTTCAGATGTGGTAGAGAGGGGACAAGAAAAAAAAAAAAGAAATATTTTTGTTAATGAGAGATATTTAGCATTTATATAGAAATAACAGTGAAAAGGTAAAATAATTTGAGCTTAAATAACAAGAGAAGTCAAAAGAAAGGGACCATTCACAGCTGACTAGTGAAGCTTGCAGTTGGTACTGCTATAAAGGCTCTTAGGGCCTCGCTCAACATCATCTGTGCAAGAAATCCACTGCAATCTGGAACTTCACAGGAAAGCCAGTTTCCACACACAAATTCACATCTGAAGAATAGCAGGAGGAGAGCTCTCCGCTGCAGTAACATTTACACCAAGGGCTGAGCTGCCACTATTTCACATCCTCCGCCTTTTATCCAGTCCAAGGGAAGTAATACAGAAGGGCTTACAAGACAATATATACACGGGGCTACATAAGTGCAGGGTAGTAGCTTCTCATAGACAAATTCAATTCTCATCATTTATACACCTTCAGTTGTCACAGAAGAAAAAACCTGTAGCACACACTCAGATGTATTACCCTGCAGAAAGGCAAGAAACCAGCATGATCAGAAGCCTTTTTAATAAAAATTCCTGTGTCTAATTAATAATTTAAAAAACCCCAAAACCCAGACCTGTGTCTAAATGTGGATACTGCATGTAAAATAACTTCCTGGCTGATAAACCAGAAACTACTTCTAAATATTTTAATCTTTTAATAATATATAAATATTTTTAATATTTCAACTTCTTGTTTTATAAACCAGAAACTACTTCTAAATATTTTAATCTTTTAATAATATATAAACAATTTTAATATTTCAACTTCCTATTTGTTTGATAGAAAGGCAAAGAAACCTACATAGCCACAACTTTTTGCCCAACTACAGCTTCTTCTACATTGCCTAGGGTATTAAATTTCCCCACTGCCAGTAGAAAAGAACATCCTCTATGTAAAGATGAAGAAACACATTAGAGAATACCCTGAGTAAAAGAGAACATTTAAAAACTGATCGATTGATGCCAATCACCTGATTAATGCTCAAGATGCAATTTCAATATTACTTCACTAGTTCTTCATTACGAGTTAAAATTATCAAAATAATTTATTGACTATAATATTCATCACTGGATATTTCAACCTAACAAAGTGAAAGACAATGCTCTTCCACGTCATCAAGAAAGTATGGGCTAATTTCATAGTCTTCAGTTTTGATAACATATCAAATAGAAAAGGCTGCTTGACTTCCTAACAGTGAAGCTTTCACTTCAGGCAGGTAGAAAGTCCTTTTTGGCTTGGCTGAATAAATTCAGTGTGGAAATCATTGTGGAAATACAGTCAGTCATTCTCCTGGTTTAACTGCTACTAGCATGTAAACCTCAATGCACCACCAAGCCTACAGTTTGAAATTACCACTAATAAAAATAATACCAGTACATTTCAGCAAAATTTTAGCTCTAGGACAGAGCATATCCATGAAATAAGTGCACTCGGGTAATGTACCACAATGTAAACTGACAGGTTCACAAACTAATAACCTAGAAAGAACTAGCTACTTCCTTGCTACTTGTATCTGCTTTAAAAAAACAATATCCAAGCTGGCATAACGGCGAGGCTAAGTACTTTCTGCTTCACGTTCTAGCTGCAGGCTTAATTTTTCATTAGGGCTCAGGTTCCCTGATTAGATTACAAATCCAACCAAAACTCCAAAACTATTCATGCCAAATCACTTTCTTCTTTTTATTTTTTTTTTAAAAAGCTAAATCATGCAGCAAGGTAGCTTACACAAATTAAAAGCAGTTCTCTCAATTTTACATTACAAGCACGGGAGGCTCTGCCTCCGTTTCTGGAACAATCCTCTTCTGCACACAGCTGCTAGCCTGGGCACTGCTCTGCCAGGCTCCCTCAGCTCCAGCATACACAAAGCAGCAACACCTGATCCTGGGATCACTTCTGTCCACTGAACGCATGGCTGCAGCTCCTCGGGGACAGAAAGAAAAGTCTGTCCTGACAACCTTCTTCAGGGTCAAAACCAATTTCTTTGTCTTGACTGAATTAAATCAGCTCTTCTTGGCACATAATACTTCTAAATCAGGCATTTCCCAGCTGCTCTCATAAATCATCAATGCAAACCTCTTGTGGTTTGTCTGCATAAGAGCTCATAGTCCCTCACGCACTGGAGGTAGCACAGATGCTTTCAAAACAAGTACTCTTAAATAAAATAAACTGTTTCAAATTGCCTTAGAAATTTAAGCTTATAGTAACTGTTAACATATCAGGACTACAGAAAAACCAACCGAGATGGCTGCAGTGTCTCTGCCACAAAACTTGTGACCGAACATCTCATTCCTCTGAGCACTTGACATCAGATGAGGTAAGAGTTCCTTTGGCTTAAATGAGACCTAACAGGACAGTGCACAAAGGGAAGTGCACAAAAGGTTTTCCAGGATCAATACCTAAGCTAACAAGAAATGTTGCCAGGAAACGGAAAACCATGAGTTCACACAAAATAATGCAGTAATGGCATACTGGTAGTGCCCAAAGGCAGGGAGGCTCTTACACTAAGGTTTATATAAAGCTTCAATCAAGGATCATGCATTTATTAAAAGCTACAGATACACCTACATATTAATCCATAACTTTAAAGCTGTTTCAGACTGTTTTCCTCACCAGCATCAAGCAGTCAGAAGACTGGATGTTAACACAAGCTACAAACTCTGAATCAGGCAGCTGTCTCCCTCACCTATACACACATGACTTCCACTCCATGGCTGCACTCAGCTTCAAACCACTGCTTTCACAGTAAACCTCAAAAAAAAAAAAAAAGCAAAAACATCATACAGCAATAACAAAGCTCTAGTGTTTTGACCAACCCTATTTCCACCCAAAATAATTTCCTTTTCCACTGCAAACAACATTTAGGGGATGGGGAGAAGAGGTAGAAAGCTGTTTATTCCAGCATATGCTAAAGTAACAGATTTAGAAAGAAAAATCAAGTATTTAGACAAAATTTCTTAAGATAACTGGTGTTCTCCACAAATTGCCAGGTAAAAGGGTGTTAGTAAATCAATATGATTTATTTTTTCTAGCATTTCCAGATTTCTCTAAAACAGGTACTTATTGCAAGACAGACTGCTTCTACAGATTCAGTGTCAAAGCTAAAGAGAAAAACCTCTGCTTTGTTTTAAGTTTTAATATTTTGATAACTCATACTGCACAAAATTTTAATTGTATGATTTAACCGAGTTCACCACTGAATCTGAAGAAACGCTAAAACAAGGAACAGCCATAGCAACGAAGGCTCTTTTGCTTCCTTTTTTTTCCTTTTTCAATAAAACATTGTCAGGGTTTTTTCCTCTTTTGAAAGGAACATGACAGTTAAGCAGATAGTACCACCTTAAGATCCTCCCAGAAAAGTTTGTTTTCTCCCTGGTTTCAACTATAGACTTTGCTTGTCCGTACCCTATCACTTGACTTTTGTTTACACAGAAATACAGAACTCTGTCATCAAATGAAGTGCAACCACAGTGCAACCCTTATGTAAGCCTCACCACATGAATAGTTAGCAAGGCCCATAAGAAACTACAAATAGCTTATTTCCCAACTATACTTATCAGAGTTAACCATTTCTAGACCCCTGAATCGAGACAAGTGGCTGAAGGATGGGAACAAGACAGCTGAAACTGTGAGTGAGCGACAGATTGAGGACAGGGAGTGGGATTACCTGGAACTAACAAAGGGAGATTTTCCTGCCTCTTGAAGTTTGAGGTCGGGACTGGCTGCACTTCACATACAATCATGTTTTTTACTAAACACATAATTGGATTCTCAATCAAATCCAGCTGACTGGTGTTACACAATACGTCAGATAATCTTATCAGTGTCAGAATGGAACAAAAAAGTGTAGCCTTTTCTACACTACCCCAACATTATCCTGATCTGAAGGTATCACAAATAGTTTTCAGCCCTCTATTCCCAGGCAGCCATTGCAAAGGAGCACATTTTGGTTGTTGACCTCTAATCTACAGCAGCAGTGTTGGCAGAGGGGTCTTGCAAAGGCAGCAAAATTGGAGCAACACAAAGACTCAGCAGCTGGAAAATGGTACAGCAGTGACACTCCATCTAAAACTTGCTGTCACCGTAGGAACTGCTAGCTTTAGTGCCTCTACCAATTCTTGTTGTAACCATGGCTTTTTTAAAAAAATAAAATCTGATAGTTGAAGTTCTTTAACACAGCCCTTAGCTAACAACTTAAACAAACTAGACCAGGACTCAAACAAGTGAGAAAAACCTGATAAAAAAAAAAATCATTTTTCCTTTTTAAAACACAAAATTCTACACCCTACATAAGAGAGATCCTTGCATAATCTCTAGCTTTCCTGTGGTTTTTGCATCAGTCACAAACACACTGAACTGAACAGGTCTAGTATGTAATGGCACATAGTAAGGATATTGAGACAGACTTGTGGATTAGAATAAAGGAAAAAAGCTGACTATCCTTGAACCCTTCAGACTTCACAATAAAACTAGAAAGTTCCTAGCTCTACACCCTCTTCTCATTCCTACCTAGATGTGGGGGAAGAAAGGGAGAGCTTTGAAAATCTATTTCCTTTAGAAACAAAACCTTTCAGCTATTTCCAAAGTAACTGAAGATACTCCCTACACCTTTGTGCTCCAATTATACCTAGATCAACACACAACAGGAGTCTCCCCAGCACATTAAATACTGAATGAATACTCAGAAGACAGGAGCACTGATACTTCAAAGGACGAGAGGAAACGGCCTTAAATTGCAGCAGGGGAGATTCAGATTGGATATTAGGAAAAATTTCTTCACTGTAAAGGTGATTAGGTATTGGAATAGGTTGCCCAAGGAGGTGGTGGAGTCACCGCCTCTGGAAGTGTTCAAGATGTGGCACTGGGTGATATGGTTTAGTGGTGGTGTAGGCAGGCGGTTGGACTGGATGATCTTGAAGGTCTCTTCCAACCTCAATGATTCTATAATTCTATGAGTCAATACCAAAGCTGACCCTATAAAGAGCAGGAGATGTCCAAGACTTCGTAGCTTAGCCCTGTACCGAAGACAAAAAACCTAAAAGAAGTCATACAGATTATTTAATTTCCAACTTTGGAAACAAGATGGCCAGTGTCCCCTAACCAGGCATTTGCTCACACTGGCACACAGAAGTAGGGACACTGGTGTATGGCATCACCCACTCCAACAGGTAGTAGTATATTCCAAGAATTCCCAGTACTGGTAACAGCAGAGACCCCTTAAACACGGAAATCTCTTTCAGCTATTTCTCCCAGCAGTACCTTGTAAGTCATCCACCCAGTATCACTTTAAATCAACCAACACTAGTGCTTACATATTAATGTCTCCATTTTAGCCTACCAGTTTTCCTTCTGGTGTTTCCTTCATCTGCTTTTAAGATCTGCAGAGATGGAGCTTTCAGTCTCAAAAGAAAAACAGGTAAGGAAAATAAGTCTCAATAACCTAATTTATATATTGCACTTTAAAAGTAAAGTGACTCAGAGCGAAAAGGTCTTGCAATATGTTTAATGTTTTAATACTTAAGACCCTGGGTTACAACATAATTTAAAATCATGCCTTAAATTGATTGGTTTTGAATATTTGAATGCTAGAGCCATTCAGAAGGATTTGACATTCAGAAGCTGGAGGCAGATCTTGCAGAAATGCGAGACAACTAAATGGTCAATGCATTATTAGCTGACAAGGAAGAACCAAACTAAAAGCCCTACACTCTACAGAAAACAGCAAAGTGACTCAAGAAAAACAAATTTATAAATTAAATATTTAAAATTCAGTTACTATCAATGAAAGATGCAATGCAGTAATATACCAAATTTAAATTGTAGCACTGGTGCTCTCTATTTTGAACAGAAAGTGGGTTAACAGTCAGGATCTTACCATTTAATTTTTATTATCGGAATGGAAAAATAACACAATGCCAATTCGTGTAACTTGTGAGCAAAGGAGAGGACCTCTCACACACATTGCTCTGCTGCAGTGACCATTCCCTTCTACACCAAGGAGGCAGCAAAGCAGGAGAGCTATTTTCACTAGAACAGAAGCAGTACATTACAAGCCTTCTGCCCCACTGGATATTCCTTGGTCAGACATACAGCCTTGCACATAAGTTTAATCTTAAGATGAAAAATGCATGTATAAATTACAGAATACGCATATAAATAAAGTGGTCAGTTGTCCAGCTAGACTACAATTAGTTAGATTTCCTTAACATATCTGATAAAACTTTGAATTCAGTAGCAATTCCTAGCTACAGTCTGAGAAATTAAAAGCATTATCTTCAAGAGATGCAGACATCATGAGCTTCAAAGCATTTTCCTCAGTCTACCAATACATTCCTCTGTTTCAAACAAATTGAACTTCAACCAGACAGCTCTTACACAGATACTAGGCAGATATCCAACAACACAAACCAAGCTGAGTATTAACTTTGCCCAGTGCTCCACACACACTATATGAACACAAAAACCCAAAGAAATAAATAAAATTTTAAAATTCATTTTTCATTGACAAGATAACAAGTGATAATGCACAATTTCCAAAAAGTCATAAAATATTGTTCCAAAAAACTGATGCTCAGGGTTGTATTCACAAGATTATCACATGCTTCACATCAGAAAGCACTGACTATTGTACGCATTTCTTTCTGACCTAAAGATATTGTTTGAACAGGCCAGAAGAACTGAAAGAATGAAAGATAAACTGCCACAGCAGGGGACAGGGACACAGACATGACTGTTCTAAGAGATGGCTGAGGAGACCATCAACATCTGAAAAAGCAATGAAACATTAAACAGTGATGGAGGTTAATTATTCTCATTAGTCAGCTTAGCCAAAATAAGTGAGCTTAAACTGTGGCAGAGGAAATGCAAGTAGAAGGTGACTGCCAAGTATTCCTGTTGGAAGAAGAGGAAAGCAGATTGCTACCCATACCTGAATCACAGTCCAAATGTCTTCACAGCTGCAATACTGCACTTGCCATGAAATAGTCTTCAAGACAGGTAGGAAAGGGTTAGATGAGGGGAAGGAATAGACTTTAGAACAGAAAGAATATCAAAACCTCCAGTACTTCATGCTTTGTATGCTTACAACACACTATCTCCTAATAGCAGCCCTGTCACCAGCATGACTGGATGATTGTCAGTCCCCCAAGAATCCACTCTATCATATTCAGAACCCATCTGGAGGAGAGGTATATCCCCCCTTGCTGAAGCTTTCTCCCATATCTCACCCTTTCCCACAGACTGCAGGCACAGAGCTCTTCACTATCTTCCTGGCTTTTAGGCCTTGCCTGCTCTCTTCCAATACAGAAGAGATTACCAAGATGACAGAATCAAACCCCTTACTGAGGTTCACATCAGGAAGACAAGAGGCAGTGGTCATAAGCCAAAGCAAGAGACTTCCCAACTTGGCATAAGGAAAAACATTTGCCCATTAAGACAGTCAAGTATTGGTTGCCCAGAAACTGAGAAATCCCCACCCTCTGAGGTTTTTTCCAAGACCTAACTTTATAGAGCCTTGAGCAACCTCATCTGCATTTAGTTTTGACCTTGCTTTGAATAGAAGGCTGGATCTGACGACCTCCCGAGGTCCCTTGAAACTTGAATTAGTCTAAGCTTACCCTTCCAAATCTGTAAGGCTTTATAGTTCATGTGGACATTGTCACACCCCTGTAAACATGTTCTGACATCTGAATGGGATCAGCTGTGCTGAATTTAGGTCCTGGCACTTGACATGCAGCTTCACAGAATTACAGATAATTGGGATGGAAAAGAGCTAGAAAGGGCAGAGAGTTTACTCACCTACTCCACCTTTCTGGACCAAGGTAATATGAACTGTGACCAAAATGTTCCCAGCAGTTACCAATTTAAACTGTTTCTAAAAGCCTCTTATACAGAATATCACAGAATCGCTTGAGTTGGAAAGGACCTTAAAGGTCATCTAGTCCAACCCCCCTGCCATGGGCAGGGCCATCCTCCACTAGACCAGGTTGCTCACGGGCCCATCTAACCTGGCCTTGGGTGTCTCCAGGGACGGAGAATCCACCACCTCTCTGGGCAAGCTACAGGCAACCTACGGGCAATTCCACATCTACAGAGACAAATCACCCCAGGACATCCATCCTTACAGTAGAAAAATATTTTCTGTCTTTTACTTCTCTTACTGTAATTTAAGACTATTACCATTTATCCATCTCACCTAGAACATGAATAATTTATTCCCTTCTACTTCGTATTTGACTCTAGGTATTTCAAGATATGTCTCTTAGCAATCTTCACTCCTCATATCTCTCACTATGGAACAGGTTATGGTTTCTACACAGTTATTTCCCTTCTCTTGTTAATTCCCCTCAGTTAGTCCACATCTGTCTTGAACTGCAGTAGCCACTAAGACATTAGCTGTACCGAACAAAAGGTATGGATTACTTTGCACCTTACATAAAATCTCCAATTTCTATAAACACATTTTTTTTTCCTTTTGCCACAATACAACACTGCTGTTTCATGCTAAATTTTTATGCATTATTCATAACCACTTGAATTCTTGCCTATGGTAGCAGCAGACAGTGCAGTGGCCCTTTATTTCCAGTCAAGTATCATCCAAGATATAGGCCAACACCTTTTTATGCAAGTCCCCTCTTCCCAAAGAAACATCTCAGCATTCAGCAGTCATGAGAGTTAAAAATAAAAAGAAGCACTGGCCTGGCATGGTCAGGGCTACAAGCACAGAACAAAGTACCTTCATCTGAAGCTCTCAGATGTACAGCATTTCTTCATCTTTGGGGCCTACCAAGGCTTAGCTTGTTGACTTTGAGAGAACAATGAAGAGTCCATCTGTTCCTCAAAAGCGTTGCTAACAATGAGAATGAAACATACCTACAGCTACACTTTAAAATGCAGAGCCAAGACAGCGGGTTGACTAGGTGACCAGCCAATGTAGATCACTTTGGGATCAGGAAGAAAAACAAAGAAGACAAAACAAGAAACACTCACAAAACAAAACAAGCACCAAACAAAACCCTAAAGTCTGAAGTTCTTGGGAGTACAAAAAAAGGACATTATACTGCTTTTTAATTGTCACCTGTCAATACCAGTTCAGCCCTATCTCACACCATTTTTAGAGGTCACTGAACACCAATCCACTTCTGCTGAACTCTTAGTTCTGGTAGTGAAGATAAAAATGGCCATTAAATTGTTCCTGAGTGATGAGCTGACTGATTAGATTAGACAGAAGCATAAGCTGCACCCTAAGTGATACAGATTGAACAGGTGGCCTTCTCTCTGACCTACTACTACCTCTTTAAATAGTCTTAAAAGTAGAATCCTTGTCTTTTCTATCGTGTCTAGAATATATATATTCAGATACTTACTCCCCCTTAACCCTACATGAAAATATTTTTCTGTTCTTTAATGTGTTTCAAACACTGCTCATTAAGCAAATCAATCTTTCCCAAATACAGCAGTTATTCACATACATTCACATTATATAATTGTAACTAGAAAAAAAATACAAGAGATGTTTAGATGGTATCAGTAACTCTAGTCTGCAAAGTAATGTGTATAGATAAGACTTCTTAGGCAGTCAAAGGCATCACGTTACAGAGCCAGAGTCTAAAAATAATGATTTCATATGTACTTAAAATTAAAGACCAGACTTCAAAAAGAATGCATTTGAGACCAAGGAGTGAAATAAACCTTACCTGGACAAGTTCTGTAGAGTGATAACTGAAGCAATGTATGGTTTGCTTAGCAGGTAAAAAAATGAGTAGTCAGCTATTTCCTACAGATCAAAGTGTCTGGTACAGACAATTTTTTTCCTCTTCCCACAGAAACAAATGGTGGAGGGAGGGAGAAAAAGCACCATACACATGCTTTAGCAAAACAATTTTTAATTGTAACACTTTTCATAAAAAGTAATTACTAACTCAGCTGTTTTAGTAGTAGTTGCTTTTCTCATGATACTACATCATGTATTATTTATATCACACCATAAGTGTTTACTATACTTTGAAGCTACATCTTCGGCCTGAGCAGCTTATGACACAATTCTGAGATGGCAATACACAAAGTGCCAGTGCAGTCTGGGGAAGAAAAAGCAGGAAAGGAATATTAAAAAAAAATAAATACAAGACTCACTAACTACACTTACAGACATCTCACGTCCTCATAAAGGTGGAGATGGGGACACAGACATTCTGTCCTAGGACAGAATCAAGCACAAACTAAGAAGCACTGCTGCAGTTGGCAAATATATTTAAACAATACTATTGAGTGAGGGATTAGCAACTCCAAGATCTTGGGATAACGAGCCAGCCAGAGTGACATGAAAGGTCTTTGAACTCATCTCTCAGTCAGTCCCATGCTAAAGGGAAGAAATGTCCAACAAAATGAATGCCAAGAACTACTGGTTTTGAAAAACAAAGTTAATTAGGTAAATAACTTCTTAATTTTCAGTATTTTGAGTAAGTTATATAAACAGACATCTAAAGTCACTCTACCTTCCAATCACTTTATTCCAAGAAAGTGCAGTCTCAGAGGCAACATAGTATCAAATGCCTCAAAGAAAATGGTTTATCTGGGTTCCTATGTCCTACAAAATACTAAGGGCTATACTGTACATGAGACCTTTCTTAGCAATTTTGCTAGTCTCCTCAGAATTATGCAAGACTATTTAATTATTTGCAATATATTTCTAGAGGATACTCTTTTATGTTTTAAACTATTACTGATTACTTGCATAACCTTTTAATCAACATTGCTAACAAGTCACATACTTCAAGAGAGTCTCTTGACCAACATTAATGCTCCACAGCTATATAACTTTTCACTTTAAGATGCCCCCTTTACCTTGTTTTAGCAGTATTAAGCAAAAGACAACTAACGTGGTTAGAAATGGGAGGAAAAAATAGTCAATTAAAACAATGAAAAAAACACACAGGCTTAAACAAAGACAATAACCAAGTGGTTGGAGCATTGACCCATGATGTGGAAGACCTTTGTTCAAGACCCCAAATGAGATCAGACCAGGTAAGCAGAGAAGTCTGTTTGATCAAACTCCTCCATTATCTTTTCTGCCCTGGTTTCTTTTGATAAAGCGACAGACTTTGACACATCTCATGAAAGAGAAATATTTTCTGTCCAGTCCTATTAGCTATAACCTTCCATGTATGCAGCTGTGGTAGTTGAACCATCATGCTATAGAATGCTACAGTCCTTTAACTCTTACCCACCTTGAGAACCATGTTTTATACATGTTTTTAAAGGATCAATTATGTTGAACATAAATGAAAGGGAAAATAAGTGTTCTGCAAAGCTACAGTATGCAAAAGAAAGCATTTCAAGAAACCTGGAGTATTTAAGAGTGAGTATGGAAAAACTACAATCTAAAATGTCCTGCAAAGAGTTAGGTATTTGCTAACTGAACTATGAAGAGTTCCTGTAGCAGCATGAATGCAAGAACCATCGGCGAGATACCAAATATTACCTGGACAACAAATCCTTTAATCCATTTTTAAATCTAACAGTGGAAATGCACTTTTCAACTTGAATTCATATAAGTTGTTGTGTACAGTAGAACAGCAATATCATAGCCTTTTACTAAGGTTTTGTTGCTCCTGGTTTTCTGTGTTGAAACTCCACAGCAAATAGGCTCAAGGGATGCGTCATTCATTTCTGTTAGGTAGAATTAAAGGGTGCATTGATCTGAACAGCAAGCCTAGCAATTTGTCAGCTGATTTAAAGAAAAAGTTCTTTAAACAAAATTAATTATTCCAGCAGTGGCCAACTTTACCAAATCTACTGAGGATACTAACAGAAATAAAGGACCAGATGGTACCCTCCCTTCACTCCTTATTTCCATACCAAGTTTATCCAGGAAATTTTATGCTAGTCAATGTTAGCTCTGAATCAGCAGTTTGTCACATTTTAAAATACATATTGAACAGACCTACTCTACACATCAAACTCCCTTGACCCTAAAATCCTTTCACTGTTCTCCATTTGCATCTTGTTGCTATGGTAAACACATCAAACAAGAGAATATATTACAAAATAAGGCTGCATTTCTTCCTCTAGTCACATTGGAGCAGACACATTTATTCCAGAAAAGTTTCACCAGGGAAAAGTGGAAACAAACATGGAGAACTACAAAAAAGCAGGAAGGATGGAAAAAAGTGATTAAAGATTTAAAATAATTTTAAGAGAAGAGAAGGAAAGCACAAGAAAAAGGTACATCTTGTGCAGTTACTCTTGCTGAACTTGTTCAGATCTGGTTTGATTCTTAATTAAACTTTCTTGTTCGCCAGTTCAAATGATACTTTTAACTTCTTGAAAGTATTTTACATGGGAATAATATTAGCATAACAAAAAATTCTCTGCTCCAGCAGCTGCGGATACAGCAAGATACTAAATATTTTCCTTTAACAGAAAAAATGCACGTAAAATGGCTTTATTTCCCCAGCAGTAATCAGGAAACAGAACATGAAAGCAAGAATTCCAGCAGCCATCTCTGAGTGGGCAGCAAGGGCAATCTATAAAGTGCTTAAAACAAATAAAGAGAAAGCAGAGGGAGGGAGCAAGGCTCCCTTGATCCTGAGCACAAGGACCATTCAACTACTATAGAAGAATTTACAGAAACCACACAGAAAAACTGAAAATGTGAAGCCTTGAGTTCAGTAATAAGGGAATGTCTAGGCCAACAGTATAAATCCCAACTCTTCATAGAGCATAAGTAGTAAAGAAAACATCATTAAATGGAATTTGGTGACTAACTTGATGGATTTTCAAAGCAAAGGAAACTCCCAAGTCTTCCACAAACTTCGGGAAATGCCAAGTTAAAAAAATACAATTCATCCACAAGAATGAACTTGTGCACACCACTCAGTGCTTTTTCTTCTTCCGAAATTCAAGACATATCCATCTTTTGGCAAGGAATACATGACATAAAAGGAAGTGTCCGACTAGGATTTCTTTCCCCTTCATCAAAGAATGAGTTTGTGTTTACATCACATGAGTGGTAGAAAGGGAAGTTTATTTCCTAGAAAGCAAGATCACAGATCTCAGCCTGCCCCAAGCAATATCAGTTACGGATGATCAAGTCAGAGATGATGAAACCAGAATTAATTCAGCAGCAGATGGTGTCATGTCATTTTTTTTTCCAGCCAAAAAGCAAAACATATGGATGGGGTAAAGTTTCAGTGAAGGACAAGGGAATGTTTGTTTAAGTCAGGGAGAAAAGAGAAACATCAAAACTAACAAGAGATAAGCAACACAAGCTTTCCAAAAACAAGATCTCTTTTGTAGCTTTCCACAAACAGACTCTCTCTCCTCAAGAGGTATTTCCCAACACCTAACAGGTCCCCTAAAAAACTTTTTTTTAAACTTTTTTTAAAAACTTTTATTTAATACTGTTGGAACAATTGTCTTTGGTTGGACATAGTTGCATACGGATAGTCTACTGAACTTTGAGTTCAGTTACTTTGAGACACTTTCCCCCCAAATTTCACGGCTTCACATGATTACAGATGGGTAATAAATGCTGGCTAATAAAAGGAAAACTGGCTCATTCTGAGGAGCCAATGGACAGTACTGTCATCTATGAGTTGCTTATCCAGTTACAGATGATTTATGAGAATGCTTAGCACTGTATGGAAAGTGTGAAATTAGTACCTCTGCCTTCCACAGCTTATGATATATACCACGGCATACATGGCCATTCATCTGACATTTGAGAATCAATCCATGGTAGGAAGCTTAAACACAACTGTAAGTGTCTGCAGAACAGCAGCCCAAGAAAGAAAACCAATTTCAACAGCCAAAGTGCTTCAAAACATACCTATCAAAAAAAGATAGGTTCCTTCCACTCAGCTGCTTCTTTCCTAGTATATTTAACAGTAGCTGGATCTAGCACAGAGGGGAACAACTTCAGTGTAAAAGCTATTAGAAAAAAGAATCCTGAAAAAGAGGAACGCAAAAGGTGAAGGGTAGAGGAAGGCACAACAACAAACAGCAGATTCTGTATGGGGAGGAAAAAACACAGAGAAACTAGCAAAGGAGAAAAAAATGCAGAAGTCCAAGTGGTCACATAGTTCAAGAACTAGGGGGTATGAAAAGAAGAAATCCAGTGTTCCCATAACAAACCTGTGCAGTGGAAGGCTAAGGTTACAAGGGATGTTATTGGAAGTTAACACAGTATTCTGATTACAACCCACAAGCAGCTTTATTAGTTACAAAATTCCCTGTTCCTAAATTGAATTAGTAATCAATATGTTCTAGAGTACTTCATCTCCCTTTTGGAATACCAGAAACAGAAGCTGGGTGGTTTTAATTCATCAGCTACGCTTACTACTCCCACTGTTACTAGAAAAGTTTCCTGGTAGATCCATCACATTTTGCACACATAATTTCCATACTTGGCAAACATCAGCATTCCACCTTTGTGAAGCAGTGTCACAACGTATTGCAGACATCCAGGACGAGTATGAGAAGGAAATGTTATGTTTTAGATGATTCACGGAAGAGCTGGGTGGCCAGATCCCACAGCCTCTCTACACACATGAGAAGGACAGTAGCAACACTCCCCTTCTTCGCTTGAGGGATGAAACACAGAGCAGATGTTAATCACAGCAGGTGAAGCAGCAGAAGTAGAGAAGTAGAGAATTCTTGCCAAAGTAGAGAAGAAGGTACGTATACAGAAACATACTGACAATGATGAAATTGTAAACTCTCACAGCTCTGCTCTTCACTGCTCACTGATGTTAAACATATCTGATTATAAAACACCATCCTCAGACTCCTCTCTTCCCTGGTTCATTGTGTTCTGTCCGTTAACACAGCTTCAACCAAGCTCCATCTTTCACAATGACAATGTGCTCAATGCCGAAGTCCTACTTCCTTCAGCTTCACCAACTGGCACTTCATGTCCTATTACTGTCCACTCCACCTGAGGTGTCACTCAAAGCATGTCTGAGCAATTATCCTACATATTTTGACTACTGGTCAGCTTCCACAGCTATTCATCTTTTCACATTGTTCTTCACTATTTCTTCTTCCATTTTCATACATCATCTTAAAGGGCAGCATTATAATCAACACTGAAGCTTATCATCTATATGCCTGGGGCCTCCACTGACTCAACGTGAATCAAGGCCATCTTCCTCCTTTGGAGGACTAGAAGATAGATGTTTACTTCAATGTTCTGTTATGGAGAAGACATAAAACAATGTAGGATCCAAATAACAGACATCCTTCAATGCTTTATCAGAGAGTAGTCCTCCATGCAAGCCTTCTGGTGAGCTCCATCCAAACATTACTGCTCTTCAAGAGTCCCCTTGTTTAGTATGTACCCAAAACCGCAAAGGACCAAAGTCCAATCTTCTTGTCTGCTTAGATCATCACTGCTAGGACATCCTAACCCTACTGTTTCAAGCCATATGGAGTGAGGATAGGCACTAACCTCTCCTGTTGGAGCTATTTCAGCTCCTGTGAGACAGTTCATAGCTGGTAAAAGTAAGCATGACTGACCAAATGGTTATGGGCACTGACTACAGTGACATCATCCAGTCCCTGTGTAGCTCATACAATGACTCTTAAACACAATACTTACATAGACTGCTACCTACTGAGGATCTCAGCCTTCACCTACCCAACATGCCAGAAGCTTACAATGCTGTATTTTAGCTGTGGACACCACTAAAGCTGCAAGACACACAAAAATTAGGAACTATAATAAACATCCTTTTGTGGACTTGGTTCCAGAGACAGTTGCCTATGATGTTTGTATCATTTCATAGCCTTCTCGTCAAAAGTTTGTTTTCTTATGCTGAAAAGACATCTACAAAAGCAAGACAGTAATTTTGGCTTTACAAAAAGGATAGCTTTTCGCATTTAAAAGAAAAAACAGCCATCTGATTAGAGAACTATAGTGGGGTCTCGCTGATTTTATCCAAAAACAGACACACAGAAAGCAAAGCTTTTGTTGAAGTTGCACACCATCATCAAAATTGTAAGTCCACAGTTCTTTCAGTAGTGGACAACAATAGAGAAAGAATTTTTTTCTTAATTGGGGAATTTAACATTAGTTACTGGATTATCTGCCAAACTGTTTTCAGCTTTCATGCTTCACTGAACTGATGTTTGGTTCACAAAACCCATTATTGCACTGAAGAAAATGGGGAGCAATTAGCATACAAGATGATAGCTTAAAGGTGGTGATAATTGGAAAGAATTAAGTATTTTTGAATCCTGTTGTATACAATTAAGTGAGATAAACAGGTTCTGGAAAAACAATTTGTTAAACGATTTCAGTGATGTCTATTCTATAACCTGCGTTTAAAGTTTAAGCAAATTCAGTCTTGCAGTAAGTTCAGTACAATATGCCTTTGTAGTGTCTTACTTCAGTTACTACCACGGGGGTGGCAAACTAAAAGCTGGTCCTGCTGTAGAGCAAGCCTTGTTCAGGCAACTTAGATACAGAAACAACAGCTAATTCAGCACAACAGTGGCGACCAGCATTGAACTAAGCTCAAGTTTCCAAAAAGAACCGAAAAACAAAGCCAACAAGGAAACAGAATGCAATATTCATAATGCACGGTACTGCATGGCACCGATACTCAGTGAGCTGCAAGACCAGTTGAATTACAGGACTGTGCAAAATACACAGCCAGAAATAATAGAAAAAGCATCTAGAAAGAGCTACTGGTGGGGAAAAAAATGTGCATGGTTTTGTTCATGATTGCTAAACAGAGAGGAAGAAATCTTGTACATGAATAGTTAACCTGCCAAAAGGAATAAAGTAGACAGGAGGAAAGATGCAATTCTTCATTACTAGTGAACTGCACTCGGACAGAAGATGTTAGACAATTGTGGTACAAAAATATGCCTTGTAACATTAGGGATTTGTTTTCAAGAGCTACAGCTGGGTGATTTTGATTCACTTTTAAAAATTCTTTGCCATATGTTATTTCTAACCTATTTATCACACACCTACAACTATAAACATAATCGCACTAGTAGGTTTTATACATCTCCAAGCTGCAATAAACCTCTGTATTTGTAAATGAACTTTTACATCCCCGTTTTTCTTGGCTCAGAACATATTTGATATTTTCTTCAAATGACAGAGCAGTCTGGAAACCTGTAACACGCCCTATTTTTAGGATCACACCTGTATCATATTTTCCTTTTTAAAAATACAGCCTAATTATGCTTTGGAATAATACCTCCCTGTACTTCATGTGAAAAATGCTTCAACAGACATCACTCACAAAAGCATCTCTCCCCATAGAAAACACTACTGCTTTCGGCGAGCAGACTTTAATGAACAACTGCAGCATACACCCCATGTTATCATGCAGGGGCAGTGTTTCTCTGTTTACTGAAAATGTTATTGAACTGTTCCCCACACACACACAGCACGCAGCAACATTGCTTATTCCTACACCCTTTGGAGAAAACACAACCCAGCCGCTTTGCCTTCCTGTACAGCCCTGGAATTCTCCCAGGCAGCGAGATGCACGCAGTGGTTCCAAGGACCCACTGGGAGAAACGGACCTTCCCCTGGAGTCTGATCTCTTATGGCGTAATACTCCAGTGTGTCAGCATATAAAGGAACTTCTTCAAAGGAATGACAAAAATCATCACCCAGTATCCCAATTAGAACCCAAATATTGCCATACATACCTATACGCACACCCATATATATATATATTTCTCATGTCTGAATTATGTAAAGACATCTTGAAAATTAAAGCATCCATGGGCTAATCTGGAAGTTCTTCAAAGAATAAAATAATATCTTCACATAGAGAGCCGAGAAGAGCCAGGAGTTCACTGACGAACAACAGATTTTTATCTCTGATAAAACAGTAATTTGAATTAGCTAGTGGTTTAACATGATTTAACCTCCACTCCCATTATGACTCCTGCATATGCCCATTCCCATTTACTGGGAGCAGCCCGTGGAAGCCCATCCCTCCTGGATGCAGGGTTAGACACGACCTCGTGGGATGAAAGCCTTTATCCTTCTAAAAATACCCGTGTGCGCGGCCCCGCGCCGCCAAGGGGGCTGTTCTGTTCCGTGAGCACCCGGCTAGGATGAGTCGGAATATTTTCAGGGTCACTGCTCAAAATCAGAGAGAAATGACAGAGAAATGACTGAGAAAGACCTCGGAATCAGTGGTTTTTTTCTCTCCTGTGGCTATTCCCGAGCACTGCGAGGAGAGAGAGGCTCGGCCGGAGCCGTGGTGCCACCCGGGGCAGATGTCCCTCGCTGCTGGCCCCGTGGCCGGGCTCAGCTCCCCGCGCCGCGCAGCCCCGCACCGCCCGCGGCCGCTCCGCGCACGGG
>VZRW01001043.1:158044-230595 GCA_013398125.1 Aegotheles bennettii | reverse complement strand
TGGGCGCAGGCGGCGCCATTCCTGGCACCCGGCTCCCGCCCGCCTCTCGCCCGGCACGGACGGACCCCGCGGGCACGGCCCGGCCCCCGCAGCTCTCCCGCACGGCTCTCGCTCGCACGCGTGCACAGCCGCACACGGGCGCCGCACGCAGCTCTCGAGGCCTCCCGCCAGGGAAGGGAGCTTAACCCCCTGCCAGGGCTCGGCTTTTGCTCTTCCACCTGTTCCCCTCTCCTGAGCAGTAACGCGGTGTCCTCACTCCTTGTTCCTGCCCGGCCCTGTGCGGCCGTCAAGGCCCCGCACGCCCGCGGGAGCACGCAGCTCTCCCGCGTTTCTGGCCCTACTCAGCAGATCTGTTTCCCTGGGTGCTCCAGCCAGGCATCGCTGTTCTCACTTCGCTAATGAAACGCCTGGTTTTTGGTTGGAAACTGAGTGGGTGGATGACATTAACTTTTGATGCAAATAGTATCCCTGCCAGGAAACAAGCCCGGTTATTTTGCCCAAAACAATTCGCATTCCTAAGGAAGGTTTTACATCAGAATAGGCCCGGGTTTGAATTTGTAATGATATGCTAAAAACCTTGCAGTTCGAGTTGTTTCACTTCTGATAGTGAAGGTCGTTCACGCCCAGGCCCCAGACTCTGTCAGAGGGGGACAAGTGAGCTCCGGGGCAGGATGGGGCCTCCAGCCATGTCCCCAGCTCTCTCAAAGGACAAGTCCTTCCTTCTCAGAAGAAATTTACTGTATTATTGTGACTCTGCATATATCTTGTATTATTTTCTCACCCTTTCCTGTTTTTTCAATTTGTTTTTTTTCCAATGAAGAAATCGGATTGTTTCTGAAAACGGCACCACCTGGGAGCTGCCATGCGGAGTGATGGTCCTCTGCTTTCGACTGAATTACACAGCACCACCTTACAAAGCTCTGACAGCATCTGAAAGAATGGAGGACTTAAACTACGTAGCATATCATTGAGGTATACTGAGATAACGTTTATCTGAAAGGCAGAAAAATGGAGACACGGGCAGTTCAGCCAGCAGTTGCTGAGGAATCTGGTACAGGCAGAACAAAGCCTACGTTTCCCTGGGCTTCCAGGCTCACTATCCTCTAATGCTGTGGTCCAGATGATTTACTTTTCCTTTTTCTTTGCATTATTTTATAGAATGGGCAAGACAGCCAATAAAGAAAAAGCTTTTGCATGTGAATTATGTTAGCATTCATATGAAATAGCCTCAAAATGAAAGTTCAGGGCATTTCCAGCTAGTGGGGGCTGAACATTTGCAATGGTGTCATACATCTGCCAGTATTGTACCGAGCTATTTAAAAATACCTGCAGCCCACCCATGGTGAGTGGCATCCTGTAACAAGATTAGGTTATTGTAATTTATTTATATCAGATTTACAAATCAAGCTAACAATAAAGCTTAAGCAAATATGGAAAAAGCAAAGGTCGCTATGTTTTCACTGTAATAGCTTTAGTAACTTGGATACTGTCTTATTCAAAAGTATCCAATTCATTTTTTCAGCTGACACAGCTACAAAATCAATGTAACAAACACACTCCAGCCAGATCTGTACCTTGGCAGTATCTGCATTTGTTTCACGCAGCACCTTTTGCTGGGTAGGCCCCAGTACAGCAAAGCTCACCCACTTCAGCCTGAGCATGCACACAGAATCCTGCTAAATCAGTGTCTCCAGCTCTACACCGCATAAGCTGTGCTAAAAACACAACGAGGAGTGGCAGCTGCAGGACCTGCCTGTGACTTCCTCAGTCCCGGCTGCTCAGACTCAGGATCACACTCCATATCTTGCCAGGGACATTTCTTTTCTAGTCCTCATGTGCCCCAAGACATTTACCTCAGCCCAACCATATCCACCCCTCTCTCTTCCACATTGAAAATGAAGTTAGCAAATTAAAAAGCCTGGCAGAAGTCCTCCTGATCAGAACATTATATATACAGAGAGGTTGGTATTTACAGGTTTGGGACCTTAATGACAAAGATTTGTTATCCACATTGGGATTAAACAGGAAGCTATAAATTTTGGTGTTATATATATATATGTATATAACTATTCTCTTCTGATTTTTGGTTATTTCAATCCTACAGTATTACATGCCTATCTTCTAGCCGTGCCCATAGTGATAGGACAAGATAGCCATCTATCTTCTGCCATGCCCATAGTGAAAGGACAAGAGGAAACAGCTTTAAATTGCAGCAGGGGAGATTCAGATTGGACATTAGGAAAGTTTTTTTTCACTGTAATGGGGTGTAGGTATTGGAATAGGTTGCCCAGGGTGGTGGTGGAGTCATCATCCCTGGAGGTGTTCAAGATGCGTCTGGATGTGTCACTGGGTGATATGGTTTAGTGGTGATGTAAGTGGGTGATTGGACTGGATGATCTTGAAGGTCTCTTCCAACCTCGATGATTCTATGATTCTAAATATTCCACTCCAGTGCCATACTGCTCTGAAACTGATATGGCAATTTCAGATGTGAAGGAGGAAAAAAGACATGAATGCTGTTTATTTAGTGGCAGATTTTTCCTGTGTTCCCCATTGCCAGGAAGCATACAATCCTTTTGTTAAAATAAGCTGGTTTATTCTGGGTTTTCCCAACTCTTCCAATGGTAACAAACATTCTGCTATACTGTTATCTTGGCTGCTCCAGGAAACTGAAATAAATTCTCTTCATTTCTTATAACGTGGTTCACCTCTGCTCTCCAGCATTCTATTCATTTCATTGCAGGATTAACTTGAATAAATAAGGGCACAATCATTTCCTTTCTTTCATTGTCTAAGTACATAACCATACTGCCAACATCGTGTTTATCTTTAATAAAGCTGTATGGTAACATTTAATGGATTTGTCCAATCTCACAGCTAATGAATGAGGTTTTCCAGAAGGTTCCCTCTCTTCATGCTCCTCAGTCTACAGGTGGGACCTGCAGTAGACCATCCTATCTCTCCTGTTCCTCTGACACCACCAGATACTGGCTACCTCTGGTCACCCCCCGATCAGCTGAAGGTGTTACCAGAGAGGGGACAAATTGCGATGCTGGGGATCAGGAGGGGGGTTCACAGCTCTGGTCTCTGTTCAGTGCTTAGAGGAGGAGTGCTAGGAACATCCACCCTGGCACCAGGTGATGACTGTTGCACTTTCATCTCTTCTATTCTCCTGTCCAACCTCGGAGCACCACCAGCGTGAAGCTGGGGTTGCCCACTGGGGCAACAGAAGATCTGCATTTGAAAGGGTGAGGGCTCTGACTGACACACACACACACCCCTTGCATAGGTGGTCAAGCTGCCCACAGAGTTCCTCAAGTATCAGAAGCTGCTTAAAATCACTGAGCTGTGCACAACTTGGATGAGCTAAGACAAATAAATTTAGAAATCAAAGCTCTGTGTTTTAACCTATGCAATGTTTGCAGTTGCCTAGGCCATGCCTATTCTGTACCTATTGGTTTTGAAATGATCTAATTAAAATTAGCACAAGACCACTTAAAATAATAGGGCACTCACTTCAACTGTTTTAACTGTGATAATTTACCAGTGCTAAATAAGTCAGTTTAATCAAAGATTCAACCTGTCAGTTTGGGCCATGCTTGGGGGTTGCCTATTTCTTCGACCAGCTGAAGATACCATTTAGTTCAGAGAGGATATACTGTTGATGGAAATAGCAGAATAGTGTCAGGAGATACTGGCACTGAGACAATTCATGACCATGAGGATCTATCTCATAATGGTTTGATAATGATCTTTTATTTAAGATTTCACCGTACAAACCTTATCAGGTAACAGCCTGACATTCATTATATAGCTGTGATGTTCTCCAGTGCTTTTTCTGCCGAGTAGTGGAGGGGACACTGTTTCATTGGGACAGGCAATAATATATGAAATCAGTAATTTCTGATTACACCATGACAGATAAAAGGCTTCAAGCAAAATTTGTGGGTTTTGTCAAGTTAAGCACTAGGACCACCACTATGGAAGGCAGATACTTTGTTAGATGCAGACAGAGGAACACGAGATGTTCAAGCAGTATGGAAGAACAGTACTAATGCCTTCTTCTGAAGGTCATTAAATCTCATCATCTGCATAGTTCATGCTCTTGTATCAAATTCACACACATGAAGTAAACAGCTAGTACATCATCTCATTAGTGACTATCATTTTTTTTATACATTAAAAAAAAACTTGTTAGCAACATACAAGCTACAATTTATTCAGTGATTTTGGAACAACACACCATGAAGACTAAATGTATATGCAAATATACATTCTAATATGATAGTTTGAAAAATGTGGAGATTTTTGCTCTTGTAAGTGATCACAGATTTTCTCGATAGTTTTTTCCCTGTTCATTTCTGTCATAATTCTATGAACTGTGTAATCCAAAAACTCCTGTATTCCAGTACCTGTGACACAGGAAGGGTAAGTTGGACTCCTATGGAACTGGGTTTCATGAGCTGATGAATATTAAGTCAGCAACATTCAATCATCAGCAATAATCATCCCTTTTTATCTAATGAACACTAAACTCTTCAACATTAACATATACAGCGATTCCAGGTTTCTACTTGGCAAAGTGAAACTTCTCTGCATTTTCTGTATGAGGCTTTGGGCTTACATGAACCTTAGGCTTTTCCACCATCTTCACTACACACTAAACTAAACTTGTAAAAGCTGTTGCATCTTGATTTTTAAGGACTTTCTAGAAGTAGTTTTTTTCTTCTCTGACTGGCTTCTCATTTCAAACTGCAGGTCTTGGAAAGCAGTCAAGCTTATAAAAGACATTTGAAATGCTTTCGATTTTCTTCCCATCACTCACTGAGGCTTTTGATTAAGTAACAAGGAGGAAAGGAAAGTGTTAAGCCACTCTAAACTGGCAGTCTAAAAAGTGCAACAGGGCAGTATTTGCTTCCAATAAGTGGGAAAGAAAGCAGGCTACTGAAGGAAATTATTGCTTGGCTCGTGATGCGACGGGGGAAGGTAATTTCAAAGTTGAGAAGGAAGAAAGAAGTGCAAGATGATGTTTATATAATCAGAGTAATACCAGATAAGGAAAGGAAACAGACTGGTTTAGTACAGATGACTGTGGAGAGAAGATGGTAGAGAAACCAGAAAGGACGGGGTGGAGAAGGAAGAGGGATCTCTGGAGTCAAAGCCAAGCAGTGGCTCTGCAGGATTGTTTCTGGAGCTGGACAGCACAAGAGGAAAAGCAGCATCAGGCACCTCTGAAGCAAGAAAAAAAGGAGATGGGGTTTTTCCATTCACCTTCCAGAAAATGAATGCACTGTAAAGGGGAAAATATAATGAAAGAAACACATGATTAAGGGATCACATCCGGAGCTGAACAGAGGATTCAATGGGAATAGAACTGCTAGCTACACCACTACAGCTGATGAAGAAAGAAATAAATTCTTTATGTAGTAATGCTTTTCACACAAAAAATTTGTACTGTGTTAACTTTACCCCTGTTAACAAAGCAGTACAGTTTTCCTCTGCTCCTGGCAGCTCAGAGTGTGTTATATGACAAAAATGTGCTTATACCCATACACTTATTTATCTTTCTTCTGGGGCTAATGAGTGCTGCCTACACTAAGATGATTATATCAGGATAAATATTTTGATATAAATATACATGTTCCATTGTATCCCGTGTAGTACATAGATCCCTCCCAAACCAGTGGTTCTAGAGTAGAAGAAAGCGTAAGAAAGAGAACAAGACTAAAACACATCTCTGAGGAATACCTCCCCTACATGATCTTAACAATCTCATGGCTCAAATTAGTGGATTTACACTAAGGATGACAATCCTTTTATGTCACCATGAATTTGTTGGTTAACTGAAAGTTACGATCATCTATTTTGCAGTAAAATCTTCCGAATTTTCTCTGGTATCTGGAAGTCCCTTCAGGTATTGCAGGAAGAATATAAACAATGGAGATGAGGGGGCAAAAAGATCAGAAAGTAGCCTTTACATTAATGTAATTTAGTTTAATAGTTTATGATACCGCTACTCAAATCTAGCAGAATATGAAGAAGAAAATAACTCAAGCCTTAGCAGGATGAGACCTTACTGTGGCTTTGGGCTATTAAATATTTCCTGAGTTGTAGCCAGGTCTTGCAGTTCTTTGCAAGGAACTCCATCCCATGGCTCAGAAACTCGCTCTTCTAAACCTGATCTTTGGGCCTGATTCACTAATACCTTGAAATAAACCCAAAATGCTACTAGATCAAGATGACTGAATGTTATGCTTCCTTCATGCTATTGCAGAAGGCTACAAACTATCTCCAAAGGAACAGAGGAGTAGACCAACTGTTTTACAGATCTGAACAAAAGCAAGTACAGGATGGACCACTCGGTGGATAAGAAATTGTCTGGATGGTTGCACTCAAAGAGTTGTGGACAATGGCTCAATGTCCAGGTGGAAATCAGTGATGAGTGACATTCCTCAGGGATCAGTACTGGGACCAGTTCTCTTTAACATCTTTCTCAGTGACATGGCTAGTGGGATCGAGTGCATTCTCAGCAAGTTTGCCAATGACACCGAGCTGTGTGGTGTGGTCGACATGCTGGAGGGAAGGACCTTGACAGGCTTGAGAGGTGGGCCCCTGCAAACTGCATGAAGTTCAACAAGGCCAAGTTCAAGGTCCTACACTCAGGTTGGGGCAATCCCGTGTACAAATATAGGCTGGGTGAAGAATGGATTGAGAACAGCCCTGAGGAGAAGGACTTGAGGGTGTTGATTGATGAGAAGCTCAACGTGAGCCAGCAGTGTGCTCTTGTAGCTCAAAAAGCCAACGGTATCCTGGGCTGCATCAAAAGAGGTGTGACCAGCAGGTTGAGGGAGGTGATTCTCCCACTGTACTCTGCTCTCCTGAGACCCCACCTGGAGTACTGTTTCCAGCTCTGGAGGCCCCAGCATAAGAAGGACATGGGAGCTGTTGGAGCAAGTCCAGAGGAGGGCCTTGAAGATGATCATGGGGCTGGAGCACCTCTGCTAGTATGACAGGCTGAAAGAGTTGGTGTTGTTCAGTCTGGAGAAGGCTCCAGGGAGACCACATAGCAGCCTTCCGGTACCTGAAAGGGGCCTACGGGAATACTGAAGAGGGACTTTTTACAAGGGCATGTAGTGATAGAACAGGGGGAATGGGTTCAAACGAAGGAAGGTAGATTTAGACTGGACATTAGGAAGACATTCTTGACTGTGCGGGTGGTAAAACACTGGAACAGGTTACCCAGGGAGGTTATGGATGTCCCCTCCCTGGAAGTGTTCAAGACCAGGTTGGATGAGCAACCTGGTCTAGTGGGAGATGTTCCTGCTCATGGCAGGGGGTTGGAACAAGGTGATTTTTCAGGTCCCTTCCAACCCAAACCATTCTATGATTCGATGATTCTAAGTGCAACTCTTCCCCTTTCTTATATGGGGAAATTGAGGCAAGAAGGACATGGGAATTGCAGGTGCTCATAGAAGAAATGGTTGTCAGAACCAGTCTTGGGGCTGATTCCTGTGCCTGTGCAAACACTATTAGACCACACCTTAATGAGATGAATTATTAATACAAAAGCTGCACGGAAAATTAATTTCTGCTGCCTCTCACCAGAACCAGCTGTTCAGACTTGAATGTATCGCAGTTGCACAACACAAATATTGCCTTAAGGATACAGTTACCCAACATGATGGATTTTTCACAATGTCCCGCCCAATAGTATCTTCATCCTTCCTCTGTCCTTCACCATTTCCCCCCTGTCACCACTCTTTCAATTTTTGGTGCAGCTTTGTGAAAGGTACTGAATGACAGAAGTCTGTACGCATACGGTGAGCACGGCAATCACAGTTGCAGGGCAGCCTGCTCTGGGCAGCCTTGCCAATCTGCCCTAGATAAGAGAGAAAAAAAATGGGTTTACTTATTTAAGAATAAAGAAGGGACCTGGGGGTCCTGGTGGACAGGAGGATGACCATGAGCCAGCAATGTGCCCTTGTGGCCAAGAAGGCAAATGGCATCCTGGGGTGCATTAGAAAGGGGGTGGTTAGTAAGTCAAGAGAGGTTCTCCTCCCCCTCTATTCTGCCCTAGTGAGGCCACATCTGGAGTATTGTGTCCAGTTCTGGGCCCCACAGTTCAAGAAGGACATGGAACTGCTTGAGAGAGTCCAGTGCAGAGCCACTAAGATGATTAAGGGAATGGAACATCTCTCTTATGAGGAAAGGCTGAGGAAGCTGGGTCTCTTTAGCTTGGAGAAAAGGAGGCTGAGGGGTGACCTCATCCATATTTACAAATATGTAAAGGGTGAGTGTCAGGATGATGGAGCCAAGCTTTTGTCAGTAATGACCAATGATAGGACAAGGGGCAATGGTTTTAAACTGGAGCATAGGAGGTTCCATGTAAATATCAGGAAAAACTTTTTCACTGTGAGAGTGGCAAAGCACTGGAACAGGCTGCCCAGAGAGGTTGTGGAGTCTCCTTCACTGGAGACATTCAAAACCCGCCTGGATGCGTTCCTGTGTGATGTACTCTAGGTGACCCTGCTCTGGCAGGGGGGGTGGACTAGATGATCTTTCGAGGTCCCTTCCAACCCCTTAGATTCTGTGATTCTGTGATTTAAACAATAAGTATCAAACCCCTACCACTTTCCAGATGAAATAATTTTTAATTTCTCCATCTCTGGTAAAATACACAGATGAAATTAGTTCCAATGAGACCAGGAAATTTTCCATTTCCCTGCAGAGCCTGCTAGTGACTATTGGTAAGCATTAGCCAGTAACCAGGTTTATGATTACTCTGTGTAAACACCTTGTCTTTCTGTATTGTTCTCTCAGGCTTCCTCCCACTTCTCTACATATTCCCTAGCCACAGTGTTCCTAAGCCCCAGATGGTGAGTTCTTGGGGTTAGAGATGTTGTACAGCTTTTCACAATGAAGTCCTATTTCCTAATTGGCATCTTTAGGCATTACCACAACAAAAATAATAAATAGTAATAACAAAATAAGGATAGTAGGTGAGTGAAGACATAACAAATTACCTAAACAATACTGGGACCACAAGCCACAGGCAGCCCGGGAGCCTGGGGAAGGGTGAGTGGGTGGAGAGTCACCTGCATAACAGAGGCTTGGGCGGGTAAAGAATAGGTCTTGCAAGACAAAACTGAGAGTCTCTATTTTGATAGCATCATGGAATTTATAAGTTAAGGGATGACAGCTGTAGATTAAACATGGCTTGAGTTGCTTTACTCTCTATGTTTGTGCAGGCTGGCTTGGCTCTGTCACACAGACTCAGAAAATCAAAAGTGTAGTTGAGCCAGTGATGTAACAGGCCAGGAGATGTGAGAGATGGGAGTTCCCGAACAGGGGTTGCAGAAGGACCACTGCTGTACCACGTGCTGTACCACAGCAGCAGCCAGGGCCACTGCACCAAGCTCTGTGGCAGGCTGCAAGCCTCACTTCCCCTTCCCAGGAGAAAACACACTCGTCCAGGTCTGTGCTGGGCTACACATAACCAGAGAAGAGGCATTCACTTGTTTGGGTAGCAGCCTTGGCTAAACAACCATTCCTTGCCCTTACCAAGAAAAATGCGACAAAATGAGCATTGTTTTCCTTAATATTTATTTGAAGCTGTTTTCATAACACTCACTGTGTATGTATCGCTTGGGAACACTTAAAGGGTAATACTCAGAACAGTGAATAAGCTGAATTTTATGTAAATTTGCATTTATGGACAGGGAGTTTAATATAGTTTGCTCCTGAAATGAAGGAGCGCTTCTTTGCACAACGGGTAATGAACTTCTGGAATTCATTGCCACAGGAGATTGGGGAAGCAGGCTATTAGCAGGCATAGAAAGGGATTAGACAAGATTTGTGAACAATGCCTCTATTAACAGGTAATAAAAGGAACAGGCAGTTCCAATGACTGTGATCTTAGGAGACTGGACCAGAGGAAGAGGCCAGGTACATGAACTCTTCCTGAACATCATCTCTGATTGTTACTTTTCAGCCTTTGCTATCTGGATCTGCCTGCCCTGTCTCAGGTAATGTGTTGGGAGCCTGGGAGACCTTGCAGAGTTGCTGCAGCCTTCAAAACCTGTGACTTGATCAGGGCAGATAGCCAGCACCCATGCAGCCACCCCAAAGCCATCATGGGTGTTGGGCAGCAAAAGAATTTTGACTATTAATCTGATCCACAAGGGTGTTTCTTAATGCTCTGATAGGTTAAGTCCGAAGTGGTGCTGCTTCCACCAAAGAGGCCGGCGGCCAGCAGCCACCACAGTGGGCTTGGAAGGCAGTTATAAAGAACAGAAAGGAATTGGCTTTAACAAACTGTTCACTGAAACTCAGAAAAATATAGACGGAGGAATACAGAAGACTCTGTTAATGCAGGATGAGTCTGATAATTGTTCGGGAGTTCACCCTCCAAAAAGTGCATGGGACAGATACTCCTCCATTTCTGGGGTGATGCTGAAAGGGAGAGTGGACAGCAAACCTTTGCAGCTGTCTCTTTTTCCAGCTGAAGTCTCTAACTCCATTTGATTTCTCCTCAAACCATTTCTGAGCACTTCTACTGCCCTTCTCTGTGCCTCTTCCAGCTCTATTACCTCTTCTCTGAGATCAGGCAACTGCACTGGAAGCTACACTCAAGATTAGGCTGCACCATGGATTCTTTACCCTAGCCAAAAGATGTTCTCTGTTTTTCCCAGTCCTTTTGCAAGTAAGTCCTTAGATTGTGTTTGTCTGCTGGACAGGCATTGAGCTGACATTTGTTATCCACCATCTATCTTCTTCCTGTGTGGTAATAATGATTTTTTTTTCCCTGCGAAATGAAAGACCATTTACTCCTCTGCCTTTGTGCTCTGAATTTCAGTTACTGTTTATTATCACTTGAGTCATTCTGTATTAAGAGATTCTTCTAGATCTTTTCATAACTGTTAAAGTTGTTATCTCGTTGTCTGGCTCTTCATGGAAAATGCAGATCTTAGCAAAGATTCCTATGAGGTTCTGCTAATAAAAACATTGATGAATTTGAGGCTGTTTATAGAGAAATAACAGGAATGAGGAAGATCTGTAGTGACTGGTAGATTGACACAAGGGAGAAGACTTAAAATAACTCCTTTTTTATATTTGTATCTCTAGCTAAATAACAGCTACAGAGCACATAGCTAAAGAACAGAAATACATGGAGGGAATTAATGAAGGATGACTTAGGCTGGAACACAGACTGTCATTGAGAAGAATGCAAAGGTAAAGGGAATATAGACGATCTCGGGAATAAATGTCATGACAGTGACCCATGTACAGATCCAAGAGAATGTCTTTAGGGAAGGTAAGAAATCCCTCACCAGCAGGACACTGCAAAAAGCACTGGGAAAAAAGGACCAGGAGCAATGGCAGTGAGCACTCACAGAAATGGACTGCATGACCTAATATACATCTCCGGGCTTACGGGCGGTGACTAATCAACACAGGAAAGCATTCTGGTTTGCTTTACGTTTTTGCTTTTTAGTTTTCTACTTTAACAAATGGGGCACAGCGTCACGAAAAAAGCCCATTCCTCTCACGACCACTGAATAGTAATTTAGTAGAGAAAAGAGCACCACCTAGTGCTAAATGCCGCTTGTTGAGGCTGAAGTATCTCCACATGCTCTGTCTTCTGGATGTCTTGATTTTAGTGTTTTCCCAGAGTCTATCCAGCCACAAAGGAATTACTCCTTAACAGCAAGGAGCATCATGACTCTCGATAAGAGTAGCTGGTTCATTAATAGCTCAACATCTCTCAGAGTTTTGTGCACACTGAGGTAATGCCTTAGGCACCTAGTTAACATAATTATGGTTATTTGTCTGATTCTTTCAGGCCAGATTCTGCTACTCTTATGCACCCAGTGGAGTTGTGTGCTTCACAGGTAAGCTTTTGCTTGAGTGAAAATTGATCAACATTTACAGGACAGGCTTAAGAAACCAGAAGACCAAACTTCAAATGCTTGCAATTTTAAAACCAGGGAGATTCATTACATTTACTTTCTGATTCTACACTCACATCAAACTTTCAAGCTTTTTTTACAAATACAAAAGCTGTACAGTTTTTTTTGTTGTTTGCTTGTGGGATTTTTTGTTTTTCTTGGGGTTTCTTTTGTTTGTGGTTTTGTTTGTTTGTTTGTTTTAAATTTAAATATCCAAGGAGGAGATCATAGAATCATAGAATACCAGGTTGGCAGGGACCTCAAGGATCATCTGGTCCAACCTTTCTTGGCAAAAGCACAGCAAAAGCAAATTTTTTCTTCTTCAAAGAAAACATTGCTTTACATGGGAGTTGCTTTAATTGCCATGAAGATAAATCACATGTAACCTTAATTATTTTTTCAACATTTATGATTAAAATCCACTATTGACTTTGTTTTCTCCTGATTATCAGTGCATATTATGCAAGTGTTCATATTTTTGGTCTTCAAACCCTTCCACTTCGTCTCACAGCATTGAGTTTTCTGTCATAATATAATTAAAATTTCAAACGAAGACAGGAAACAGGTAAATCAACTTAGAATGATTCTACATTAGCTATCGTTATGTATTATTTAAATAGTTCCAGACATGAAGATACATGTAGCATTGGATATGTGGGTTAATTTACATATGGAAGTCTGTAGTAAAATGTCATTTAAATTTGTGAGTTGCCTAGGTGATCTTCAGTGACACCATGCTACCATGGCGAGATTAAATTTCACTGACAAGGGAATTATTTCTTCTTCCCTTGAAATTATTCAGCATGGCACCACTCAGTTCTTCAAACTCCTTCCACATCCTCTGATTTGCAAAATGTAGGTTAACACATAGAGCTTTTTATTTCTGTTCTTTACAATCCTTCTACATTTTCACCCTACCAGGCAGCATTCACAAAGCGTACTCTTCAACAGTGCAGGAAAGCTCTGGGTTATCTGCAGCTGTTTCTGCCACATTGTATCTGTAGCCTCACTGTTGCAACTATTGCCACGCACTTATGAGCATTTCTTGGAATATTATTTTCCTTTCTAAAATATCAGATAACTTGGTTTGGATTTTTTTTCTTTATGGGAATGTTTTGTTGATTTTGGTTTTTTTTAGTGAGTCTTGATTTATTCTTACACATTTATGCCGTTTACCAAGAAAAGACAGCAGAATTTGCCTGTGTGAGCACATATATGTGAATATAAGCACAGGCCATGGAATAAGGGTGGTACAGGGTGTGGATACTTATAAAACAACCACAGTGCCTGTGTGTGATATGTGGTTGGTGTGCATTGATGTTTCAAAGACCACATGACTGCAGGGCTCTAATTCCCTCTAAAGCTACAGGAGTGCAGACTGTTCGGTGTAGCTGCAAAGGCTGCGGTCTGGGGACTGCTGGTGCTCACCTCTGCCAGAGACGTGGCAGGACCATGCCCAGCTCCATGGGACACTGACACAGAGGCTGGCAAAAAGTCTGATTCAGGATGTCTGTAACCATGCTGGTACCCCACCCTGCTGGGCAGGTCTCAGCCACTTTGTGGTGGAGAAGTTAAAACTGCTGTACAGCTTCTGCTCTCTGGGTCTTGGGATTAGAGTTTCATCTGCACCACACACAGACCTCAGCAGGCAAAGGGGCTTTCTCTTCCCAGTCTTTTGAAAATACACATGTACTATCACATGAAAGACACTCTTGTTATATCAAGATCCCACGGTTCTGAAGTAAAATCATGACAGCGCATGGATACACATACATCTGAGCATGGATACACAGGCCTGATGCCTGTAGCTGTGTGCATCAGTTTCTGGTTCACAGGAACCACCAGCCTGGTATGCTGTACCCTACCGCCAAGGATGCATCACCCCCTCCACAAGCACACACGCAAGATATGCAAAGGAACTGCCACAAGCTGATACTGCAGCATTGCAGGAGCCGTGCAGAGCTGAACAGCTGCAGTTGGGCTGGGGTTTGCTGAAGAAACAATCCTGCCCTGGTGCATCCAAGAAACACCAACCTCCATGGCTGTGGCTGCACTGTTTACTGTGGGTCACGGGTTGGTGTCATCAAGGCTCTTTAAGGGGTATAATTTCAAAATTATGGCATGATATAAAATAGTCTGGAAAAGGCTGGCTTTGCTTTTGCATCTTTTCTGTACTAACATCTGTGGGGAGCATGGGAGAGTCTGTAGAGAGTGTTATCTCATTGCACATGGGTTTAAATCTGTCATCACACTCAGCAATAGAAACCAACATCTATTCATAGCTACACTAGTAACAATGTAATTAACTAATTAGTAGAGACTAATTGTTAAAAATACAGTATTACAACTACACTAAATTAAATAGCCTGTGTACCTCTAACTGGGAGAGTTATGAGTCCATGTTTTTCTCCTTGGGAGACAAACTCCTGAGAAACAAAACCGAGCCCAGCAATTCAAAGCAAATTTATGCTATGACTAAAGCAGGAGCAATAAGAGACTCTGGCAACTGCATAAAGGTCAGATTTATGGCTTCATGCAAGGAGGAGAGTGTGTAGCCATAAGCTCATGGCACCCAGAATCAGATAAGATCCCTGTTGGCACCAAGGGACTGCTGCTCTGCCCTCCCCAGTCTGGCACTTTGGCTTTTTGTTTTAAAAGGAAGCAGAAGTCACCAACCCTACCCTTCAAACTGGGTGGCACTGGGCTCCCTTCACAGCAGTGCAAGGACAGAGCAAGCCCTGCTCAGCTCTGCCTAGCAGCTGTTCAAGCCTCCTTCACCTGCTTGCTCCACACATCAAACCAGAGATGTCAGGGTCTAGGAAAGCAAACCCCCACCTCTTAAAAATAACAGCTGTGTTAACAGTGATTTGGCAGTGTGAGGTGTCCTATGGGGACCTCTTTCTTTTCCCACACCCTGACACAGTGCCCATTCTCAGGAAAGATCAGCAAGGGCAAGGCTAGTTGCAGGCAAGAAACAGGAGTCCAGCTGAGCTTCAAGGATAGATTTTGCAGGAGCGAACAAATGGCACCTATTTAAAAAGTGCCACAGACCAAAGACTTTCTTTTCCCAGACTGTCTATTTGTTCCTAGTTATGGTTTTGTTCTGTGTTTTCAGCAAGCATATAATTACCATGAATTATATAGCAGAACAGGGTGTGTGTAAGGCACACCTTGAACAAGCCGGTTCTCATTGGCTTGAGCAATGGCTTGAGAGGTGCCTGTTTCCCAAGAACATCTTCCAAACCCACGGTCTGGGAGGCCTGTGCGGAAAACTGTCTTGGTTCAAAACTTTTAAAAGTGACATATTTTACTTTCTGCAACATAGAAAGTGGGAGCTATCCTCAGCTCTTGGACTAACTAACCATAGTCCCTCTTTATAGCAAACACAGAAACAGTAAAGCTCACAAACTGGAATGTTGTGAATGCAGATACAGATACTCACTGTCAATTATTTTTAGCAGATGCCTAATAAGTCCTTCTTTTCATGCTTGGGCAGGGAAAAGTATCCATCTTGCAGATTTTGAGCCATCACTGTATTTCAGGTTAGCTCTTAGATTATTCTGCTACAGAAGTCTTTCATGAAGGCATCCTGAAGTCTTCAACACACAAAGTGATTTTAAAATTAGGATGTTATCAAAAACTAAAGTGAAAGGCAAAGCATTGACTAAAATGCTCTATAGCAGAGCATGCTGGTAGAGTGAGGCCACCTGGCTGGAAACCAATGCTGTTGCTCAAGCCAAAATAAGAAGTAACTGATTATTATTGTAGGCACAGGGCTAAAATATATAGGAAATATATGTTGATACTTAGTCCTCCTATAAACTTATTTCTGCATAGACCTGCTCAGTCTAATTTCCCAGTTAGGTGGGTACAGCAGTGATTTAGAAATTTGTCTGAGAACTTGTTATGGTTACTATTTGTCCTCGCTGCTGACAGAGCAAAATGCAGTAAATCCAACCTGCTACCTGTGCAGAGGTTGGCTGGGGTGGTGGGTGAGGGCAGGACATGAAGAAGGCCTGGGGTAGTATACAGAGCATTTCCAGACTGATTTCAACTCCATTATCTTTCACTACTGCAGTTAAGGTTTTCAGATTGAAGACCTTATGTCATTTTTTGTGGTCTTAATTAGCCTATTTACGTGGTAAACAGTGACCACGTTTTACTGCTCAATGAACTGTGGGACAAAGTCCTCCCTTGCTTTCTTTTCTGTTCAAGCTGAAGTGCACGACAAACATGCAGGCCTGGAAATAGGAAATGTGTCCAGCTGAACTGTGAAACTCCCTGCCAGGAGATACCATCAGGTCAAAATCTCCTGTGATGTTCAGAAAAGACCAAGATCTTTCTGGGAGTCCTTGTGAGAGGTGCTCCTATGTTGTACAAGCAGCCATAGTGCTAGTGGCCTGTACTTTGCAATGCAGAGTGATAATTAACAATGAAAAATAAACTCTTCACATACCAAAGTCCAAGCCACACGGTGAATAACTGGGATTATAGGAAACTTCCCCTATGGGCAAATTTTTATATAATTGTCCACTACAGGTACCTGTCCATGCAGATTCTGATCTGTCTGTCAAACTCAAGCTAAAGCACTCAGACATTGATTAGATTCAGCACAGCAGCTCATTCACCCTGCAAACCCTCTTGAGATCCATAGAAGGTTTGGTCTGAAGTTGAGTAGAAACCAAAGAAATTTACATAATACTGCTTTTAATTTAGAAGATAATTCCTACCTTGCCTTGGCCAGACAGTGATTTGGGCAGCCATTTCACTAGAAAGGCAGGATTTGACATGAAAACCTTTGTGCTGCCTTTTCCCTTCAACCCCTAAATTAAGAGGCAACAAGAACAATCAATAAATTGTCCCTAAGGCCTGTAGACCCAGAATCCAGCTACATCCTATGTTAATAGCCACCTCTATCTAATCCACTGTTCAGTCTTTAGCATAACTACACATATTTCTCCAGGATGGTGGTCTGGCCTTCCTGTAAGTTTTCTAACTGTACTGCTACTTACAGTATTTCTTTTAACTTGTGAATTATGTTCTTTCAAATGAATCTGAACTTTAACCTGTGGTACTTTCACCAGCTACACACTTAACTATCTTCTGCTACAGAACATGTTTTATAAATTGATTTTTGGGTAGCAAATACTAAGATTTATGTGCTATGTTACAACTTCCTTTCCAGTTACTAATAAAATCTTTTGAAATCTTTTCTTGGAGGACTTAAATTTTCCGGGCTTGGCTTAGTTCAAAGGTATCCACATGAAAGGAAAACAAAAATATTTTTTTAGGTGACATAAACATAAAATATTTTTTTTATTTTACAAAACTTCCAGTTCTAGTAATTTGATCAAGAATTTGAAAGATTTTAAGTTTTCCATAAAGCCTGAGCTCCTGCACACCCATAATTATGCAAGAGTAAAATCCTTCTGGATTTTCTAATAAGAAAGTATTCAGCATTCATATTTGCAAAGAAAATAGGAAAATTTAGATTAGCCATAACCTAAAGGCTCATAAATCAGAAACACGAAGATAACAACAATCCAATAATTGTTATTTTGCAAAAATATCACTATTTTTAAGCAAAGCTGCTTGAGGTGTGGCATTAACAAACATGAAACCTTGCTCCATTTCTCTTCACGTAAGTATCAGAAATGTTTGAACCCTGTCATTGGAAACAGATTATGCAACTCATCTGCAGCATGTAGCACCTAGTTTTGAAGCATGAAGAAACAGGCTTTGAATCACCAGGGAAATGGTACTGAAATATCTCTCAGTAAGAACAGGCAGAGAAATATTTCGTCACGTTCTGTAACTCGTAGGTCCAGCTGTCTGTGGCACGTGCAGCAGTGCTCCTCAGAAAACACATTTTCCACATTTATTTACGCAATATATGTGGCATGCCTTGACAGCCATACCAGGGCAGTGTCTACTGAATGTAGAGAGAAGACTGTGCTGAAAGGGCACAAACACCATAAAACTTTTCCTGCATATTTCCCAGGCTGCAGCAGCAGCAGTTTAGGAACATTCTGATCTTGCCATTGCGTTCAGGACACATGTTTGGTAAGCACTGGGGAATATACTGAAAGATGTACGTGGCTGTTACTCAGTGCTGGCAACATCGAGTGGTGCTGTATCTACCTGAGGCATAACAATAGCTCCCAAAAGTCTCATTCACAGCAGAAATAAAGGATAATTTCACATCCATGTCAGTTGATTGGCGATTCACCAACACTGCTTTGTGCTTCAGCCACACAACAGCCACCCAGTTTGGCTATTCTACCCTGGGGACAGAGTCCCCTCCTCAGAGTGATGGGGAACTGGCCACTGAGGGTACTTGTGTCAGCATATGCTCCACACAAAGCTCATCACGCTTGTCACAGGTGATATGCTTCTGACCTGGGAAGATTGTCTTCTAGCACGATGGGAGCATGCTGGAAGTGCTGGTGTCCAGGTAGAGAAACCATAGCATGCCAGAAAGACATTTGCATGACCATGGTTGGATGTGGCCAGGGTTCCTGAAGGCATCTGATGTCCCATAAGGACCAGGGGTTTAAAGGTGTTCTACAAATAGGTTAAAAAAAATCAGCATTTAAACTATCTTTGGCCCATACAATGCTGGCTAACATCCCATGGTCTGGGGCTTGCAGTCAGCCAGGCTCTAATTATTTGCTGAAGGTGTGCAGTAACTCTCCTGGCTGTGGTCAGGCTCTTTTGAGATGGGAATGAGGTCTCTCCACAGTGGGAGGAGTGGTTTTCCAGCTGCTCCACCTCACCTTTGCAGCTGGTTAGGGAGTGGGTCCCTGGCTGGCAGTCCCACCCCTCTGCTCTAGCTGGGGAGTGGCTCCTTAGTTTCATTCTTGGTTGACTTCATGGCAGCCCTTGCACAATCCCTGGAACTACTGCCAGGCATCTCTGTTATGTGAACACCCTCAGAGCTCTTACGTACTCAGCTTGAAACAAACTTCAAAGATGCGCTGCTTCTGGTCTTCAAAGAAAGCTGCTGCTGTTCCCAGAGGGGAAGCATTCCCGGGCTTCCCTCCTCCCTGGCTTTCCCTGTCCTCTGCTGCACCACTGGCTTCTCTATCTTCTGAAGTGCAGCTGCCCTTTCAGGCTCCAAGCCTTTAACCTCACCTCATCAGCTGAGGTAGGGACTAATGTATTCCTCCTTTCCCAGTCATTTCCACCATGTTGGGGCCTTCAGCAGAGAGGCGGGGTGCATTGGCAAGGTCTCCTCACCCAGGAGCCCTGCAGGACATCCCGCTCTTGCTGCTGGCCTCGGCCTCGCTCCTTTGCTGGGGCCAGGAGGACATGGTGTTTGGAGAAGCCAGGCTGGCAGCTGTGTTTGCAATACAGAACAAACATTTAAGCTGGAAGGGGCCAGTGGGGACTAAGCTGTTTTCTCAGAAAAGCGAGTTTTCACCACTTTTATCACAATCTCTCAACAGCTGGATTTCCACCTCCCCCAGAATTCCAATTCTATGGAGGTAAGTAAAGAGAAGAAGGCCACAGCTTTTTTTTAAAAAAAATAAAATAAATAAACCCAATCTATTTCTAACTTCATGGTCAGACAGTAAAGCCTGAAAATATGAACCACAGGCAAAGCCAAATACAAAGTGATGCTATGGGTGTGTACGCCAGCCAGACACTGTCAGTGCTGAGCGGCAGCCCCCTGTCCTCATGACTTTCCCCAGCAGATCTTCTTAACTGAGACAGCCCAGGGTGTAAGCAGTTGTGCTCAAAACTCAGTGAACAAATAGAAACACAAGGAGAAAAATCCTTAAATGTTCAAAAGGATCTAACCCCTTATTTCACCACAGAAGGATGGGGCATGTCCCTCTAATCCTGTCTGTCGTCTTCAGATTCTCTGCTCCATGAACAGACAGACAACATCAGTGGAAACACATAGTGCAGATCTGCTCTAATTAAGTAATGGAGCAAAATATGCAAAAGAATGTGGGATGGAATTTAGGATCTGTGGATAATTTTGACTTCAACTCTCACCAATTATATATTCCACAGTGTATTGCATGGTCAGTCATTTCCAAGAGCTACTGAGCACCATAAAATGATATTCATACAAAAGAAACCCTTAAGTGCAGTGGAAACCTGCCTGAAAGTGAGCTCTGACAGTCTCAGATCTGCTTTCTCTGGAAGCCTCTCTGGGCTAACCTCTTCAAAGTGCAGGAGGGAAGCATCATCTGCCTGCTGGATCAGAGGAAGAGTGAATGAGATTTAATTAAGATGATTTTTGCCCTCCAGTCAGGTTGTTTAAAAATAATTTTAGCTCTCCTACCCCTTCAATTAAGCTCATAAGCTAGAGGGAGCAATGCACCCTGAAATATTGATTCTGCCTCTCAGATGGCAGTGACCTACATTGGCAGGTGCTCAGCCCATGACCAAATGCCCAGGATTGTTGCTGCCCTGCCAGACTGCACATAGGAGGAGCAATCCAGGTGCTGGTGTGGAGCAGAGGCAGAGCTTGACATGAATCCTTTAATTTCTTTTAAATGCATCATGATTCATTATCTCAGGCAGAATCCTGTATCAGGTGCATGAAGAAAGCTTTGTGAGAGGCAAGCTGAGGTTGTTTGATCAAAGCTATGCCCTAGGCAACGTGAGAGCACTTCCCAGCCTACTACAGCTGGTTTCTGTAAAGGCAGATGGCACCAGTTCGAGTGCTGGAATTGACTGGAAGGAAACTTAGATGTGTTTCATTTTTTTCTCAGGAGTTTTCCCCCTCAGCTTATCAGTTGTGTCAGTCCTACACATCAAGGCATAACTAAAGGCCAGATTCAACTCAGCTTTCATCTACACCTGCAAAGCTTACATCATCATCACTGAAGGCTTCCGAAGTGTGGCGGATGGGTGTTTGGCTAGTAAAACATCAGCCTGGCAGAGATGAAGTTGTGAAACTGTTGGGAAATGCCATGGTTACTGAGCCCTGCCCATAGCATCACTAATTAGGGTGCAGATCTGCTCTAATTAAATAATGGAGCATGCAAACAATGAGGAAAATAATTTGGGAAGGAATTTAGGATCTGTGGATTATTTTGACTTCAACTCTCACCAGTTATATATTCCACAGTGTGTTGCATAGTCAGTCATTCCCAGGAGCTACTGAGCACCTTAAAACTATATTCATACAAAAGAAACCCTTAAATACCTTCAAAACATTAAGAGTTTTATGCCTCAAAACATTAAGAGTTTAAGAGTTGTGCCTGAAAATAAGGGCAATTTCTTAGCCCACTAAGAGCAAAAGGAGTTGTATATGTCATCATCAGAAGACATTCATTATCAATAATAATTATGGGAGATGTTTGTCAATAATATTATTCTAGCTGTCCCATGAAGGGAGCAAACATGGCTCGGGACCAAACCTTGGCAATGTTATGCTGGTATGAGTCTGCAAACTCAGCAGTAACATGGGCTCTTGCAAGTTCCTCTCTAATAATCTAATCAGCACCGTTAAGGAAACCATTAGAACAGCTGGAGATGCCTGGTGACTCTAGGCTTCGCAGCCCAAATGTTTGTTTTGTTTTCTCTCCCTGACACGTCCTGCCTTTCGCCAGGAATCAGTTTGGCTCCACTACTCAATGTGGTGTTCAACTCAGCATCACCCTTCTTTCCTGCCAGAAGCCCACTGGACTGGAGTTTCAGCAGCACTTTCCAAACAGGATTCCTGAGGCTTAACATTACATGTGAAATGGGAAATCTGAACCTGTAAGACTGCACAAAAGCTTTGGTATTTGTGCCTGAATCTGGTGCTCAGCCAGCAGCAGGAGAAACTGATTGAGGTACATAAAGCCACACATAGGTGATGAAGAGCTCCTACAGCTCTTAAGTACTCCTGCGTGATGATAAAGTGCATTTGTAGTGAAACCCTAAGACCGTGCTGTATTCTCACCCCCACCTGAGCCTGCTGTGGATGAGGACTCAACTTCAAGTGCAACAAAACACGTAGTGTCTGCTCACACACACCTCACTCTTCACAGTGTATGGCTGTGCCTCTCCTGTGTCCAGCCTCAAGAAAATGAAAAAAAACTTGGAAAGACCATGACAGTGAAATGAGATTAGAGCTCAAACCCACATTATGGCCAGTTTCAGACCTGTTTAGGCAGGTGGATGCAGGGTAGGAGCCTGCTCTGACCTGGAGTGCAGCCCAGTGTCGTGTTCAGCCCGGCACTGGGTAATGTGTAAAGTGCTTTTTTGAGGTGGGCAGTGCTGCCTAAATGTGCTTTCATGGGTGCTGGGACAGGGCAGCTTGGGTCTGTCTGTACTTTCCTACCTACAAATGCAGGAAAAGAGCTGGAGAGACTCATCCTTCATGGCTCCAGGTCTTCAGTCTTTCCCTCCCAAACTCACAAGTGGCTTTTCTCAGCATGCTGGCAAAGTTGCCCATGAACTGGGTGCTGCAGCCCTGTTGACTCCAGCAGCACTGGAGTTGCTGCCTTCATAATTACCTGCCAGGCAGGAGGGGCTGTTTTCACACTGCCATACACAGGCCATAGATGCCATCCAACAACGCCCTGTGCCAAACAGGCATTTTCTGCTGGAGCACCCATCAGAAGCAAAACCTGTCCTGGCTTCATTCAAGCCTGAATTTGTCTACTTCCAACTTCTGCATCTCATTTATCCCTTTTGCATCAGCATAAGGCTCTGAGTTAACAAAGTAAACACACATCTTCAAGCACAGCTTCAGCAAACAAAACCAAAATGCTTTGAACATGGCCTTACACTTCACGGCAAGCTAGGCAGGTATTTGATGATACATCCCTGAACTATGTCCTAGGTAAGAGCATGCTTTGGCTCATCTTATCCGGTTTATCTTCAATGTGCCCCTGGGAACTCCAGCTTCCACTGGAAACTTTGAGAGGCAGCACAGGAGTTACAGCTAAGAGAGTGAGATGATTACTTTTTAGGAAATAATCCTTGGTTGGAGGGGAAGGGGTTTGGAAAGGTTGGAGTCCATGCTGGTGCAATAACCTTGGGTTTCCCAGGAGTGGAGGAGCAGGCACTTTGGTGGTGTCCCGCAGGGAGCCAGCCCTCACTGGCATGGTTCCATCCTGGCAGAGTGGCCCAGTCTCAGAGCAGGAGATGGACAAAGCCAGATCAGATTGATTAAGGGAACATGTAGCAGACATTTTTTAACACCTTTAAAACTGATGATGCCACCAGGATTTTCTACCTGGTTGTTAATTAAAACCTCTCTCAGACAAGCAGTTTTCAGCCCAGGACTTGAAAGAGGAATTGAACCTCCCTTCAGAAGTCTCTGAAAGTAAGTCCTTACAAAGGAAGCACAGCCATTCTCCCAGGCTGGAATACCTTGTCTCCACTTTCATCTTGGCATGAAATGCATTAAGCACCCTTTTTTTCACCCACAACAAGGTAATCAAGAAGAGCCTAATAAACAGAGTCCTCATCCTCTGATGCTCAGCAATGAGCCATATGGAACATAAATGAAGATCAGTGATTAGACAGGGACTAAATTCTCTATAACACAATTACAGTACAAAAATAGGCTGACAGGAGCCTGCAACAGCATCTCCCTGTATGCTCATTTTGCACTAGCAAGGAAATGGGGATTTTAATAATTTTGCTTCTGTGCTTGTCGTTTCATACTGGATGTGAAGGGATTTTTGGTTGAATAGCAAAGCTCAGACAAGGCATGGGATTATTTAAGAATTTATTATATTTACAGGTTAAGTAGAAATACTCCAAAGAACATTATGAAAAGCAATTGTGTGCTTCTGCTGACCACTTGCTAGTATTAAAAGATTATTTGTTTTTCACAAGTATGAGCGGTAAAACTTTTAAACCACCCTGGCATTGCAGGTATAAACTGAGAGTGGGAAACATTTGCTCAGTGCAAGAATGTCCTATTATCATGAGGTATTATCATACCTCTAGCAAAGCCCAGCTTTATCACTACTAGTTACTGCACTTCAGTACCTTGCATTAGTACCTTGTTAGCTACTGATCAGTTTAGTTGTACAGATATGATTTCTTAAGACTTTTGCTAAAGGTGTTTGCTGACTACCTTTAGAAAAATTTTCAAGGTCTGGCCATGAGATGCTCATGACTTCTCTTGCTCACACACACATTTGTGCCCTGCATTTGCTGGGGAGGAGGGCACCAGTACCCAGATGTCTCAGCACTGCACCCTTCCCAGCAGGATCAGAAAGCAGGCTAACAGGGTGGGAAGGAAGGCTTAGTGCAACCCATAAAATAGAGATCTCCAAACACACCAGTACAGGA
The DNA here is from genome assembly GCA_013398125.1 of Aegotheles bennettii. Classification (NCBI taxonomy): domain Eukaryota; kingdom Metazoa; phylum Chordata; class Aves; order Caprimulgiformes; family Aegothelidae; genus Aegotheles; species Aegotheles bennettii. Next base: position 206,389 of record VZRW01001043.1, on the reverse strand, counting down.
AACACCAACTGATAGATAAGTCTCTAATAAACTTCATGTATTTATAGCATAGTGTGATATAATTGAGGAGAAAAACATTTGAACTGAGATACAGAGGACAGGAATATTGGAGAATTGGTGCCATTTTGGGGGGCTTGTTTTCAATACTAAATAACTTGGGTTTGCTTCAATAAGTTGCTTGTCATGTATAGTGAAAATAATTTCTGCTTCCCAAAGACATAAATCTTTATGAAAAGCATCATTAATTTGATCTATTTGAAATGTGTCTCTAAAACACAGCAAATATAAAATCAGTATCAAAGACATTTCTATCTGAATAACTTCTATAACAATTTTCTTGCTAAAATTGATCAATAAATGAACTTTTCTGTTGCTTTTGTTGTTCACGTTATCCTACAAATGCTGTGTCAGAGCCAGCTTATCCCTTGTCTCTGTATGTTTGACAACAACAGAAGAAAAGTAATGTGTCATTGCATAATTATCTTATGTCCAAGACAGGTTTCATTATTCCCTCTTCACAACATACAGCTCCTCCCATGGGCTCTCTTGGACTGTTTTTCCCCAGACCTCATCCCAGCCTGGTTTCTCACTGGGGAGCCAGCCCCAGGACCCAGTTGTCTTCTCAGCTCTGCATCAGCCACTATCACAATTTCTTTCTCCCTTTTTAAATTACCTGTTTAAAAACAGATTGTTCATACACATCAAACTTGCACTGGGTGGGTGCAGTATTTTTAATACAACACTGTTACCCTCTCATAGATGGTTTCATTTACATGAAATTATAGACACTAGTTTAAAAAATACAAACCAGGTGCCACAGAATGAGCCATAATCAGAAACAAGGCCATAGAGAGACAGCGTAAGGTCTTCTTCCAGATATTCCCCACTTACCAGCTGTGGGAAACCTTTGAATACCTCTGCTCTGAATATTTCCAGAGTCCATTTTGCTGCTGTGATACGAGCCTTGCTATTTCATCTCTTCTGGGAATACTTAATCCTTGGACAAAGGCTCAGGGTTCCAGCACTTCACAGCAAACACATGGCACCAGTCCTCTAGTGGCCTTATCAGAAAGCAGGAATGCTCTTCAAAAAGCAGACACCAAAGCATGTCTTACCAAAACAAAATGAAACTCAAGTGCAACCTTGCAGCTCTCAGCTCACCTCTCCCACTACAATATAACCTGTCTCCTCCTGGTCTGATACATGAGCCCCAGTGTGGTCCTGCAGCACCCCAGAGACCCCCAAAAATGCATTTCTCAAGTCCAGGTATCCTGACATCACTCTCTGTCAGTGCTCTCTGAGTGGAACGGAGAACAGGCCCTCATGAGGATCCAGTTCTCAAGTTATCACCATCACCATGGGCTCCTCAGCTGCATAACCCAGGATCTGTATCACTACACAGCACCTCACCATCCCCAGCCACACAGCTGGGACATGACTAGACAGAAGACAGCTCTGGGTGCTAAGGAATCAACCAGTGTCCATAGGGTCCTCTTACTCCTGGTAGTCTGCAGGGCTAAAGAGATTGTATTTGTGTAATTTAAACCCTAAGAAAAAAATAATCTCTGCTATTTTAGGCCAATGTGGGCATTTGCTTGTCATATTTGTGACACTGGTGCTTTATGCATAACTCTGTCTTACAAAGACCATAACAAACCTTTGGGAGCGATGCTGCTGAGGCCACCTGATCTTGCACTACTGACACGGTCCTCTGGCATGTAGCTCAGTGCCCAGCCTCCCTGCAGAACTGCCCAGCAAGTGGTGGCAGCTCTTGTCACCCTCTTGTCCCGAATCAGGTCCACACTGAAGTAGATGGAACAAGACATGAGAAACCCCCCAGCAGGCTCTGACGCTAGCCTGATGTAGGAATGAAACACTTGTTTTAACTTGCAAACATACAACATCCACCCCTGACTTTCCTACCTCATCACAGAAACAAGGGATGGGAAGGGGCTCCAGAGCACACACAGGCAGGTCCTGACTGCTTTGGGAATGATTCATAAGAACAGTGTAAGCTCAAAGTAAACGCAACATGTTTTATTTGAGGTTGGAATAAATTACAACTGTAAAGCATAATTTATTGCTTTATAAATTGTCTGCTCTTAAAAGGCATTAATATCAAACATAAACAAAACAAAGACACATTTGATTAGCAGTTCAGTTCTTTTAAGCTTCATGGACAGCTCAGTAGGGGGATTTCATTCTATATACAATTGAAATCTCTGATCACAGGCTTGTAAACTTGACTTTGACATGCATGATCATCATTCAGGCATATTGAGGGACTGCAGATGTGTTCATTTGCTTTAGGATATAATTTTTATTGCAATTTTCCCTAAAATACCCCATTGAATAACCAGTCCTTCATTTTCACTCAAATACAAATTCCGCTGGTTTCAAAAACTCCTTTAAAAGATACATGGGGTTTTCTACCCCTGCAGAGGGAGGGCTTCCACGTCTAAAGCAGGAATGAGTCTGGTCCCAAAACTAAATAAAAAACAAACTCCTCCTAGGTTAAAATACTGAAATCCCATTCACAAAAAATGTTTCCTCCCATCCTGAAGATTCTTGAAAAAAATCCCAACATTACTTAAATGAACTGATGTGGATACTTCATATTGTTATTGTATAACTACCCCATGCCTGAGACTGGTACAAATTTTGCTCAGCACCTGAACTCTTCTAGGATGCAGACCCAGGCAAGTTCACTCTGCCCCGAATCCTGTGGGATGAGAGCATGCTCACAGGAGGTTTTGCAGTATCTGGCCCTGAATGCATATGTGCTGTGACACAACGAGCTGGATCTGGCTGGCTCCAGCTAAATATGGTGGGCAGAAGAAAGGCCAAAAGGTCACTTCCTCGGCCTCCGGGGGAGTCACAGTTGCTGAACCCCAGAAAGGGAATGAACATTGATGAGCAGCTCTCTTTGCACCAAGAAAAAGGATTCTGCTAAGGCACCCTGCCCTGCTCTGACCCTCCAAGTGCTCCCCATGCCTCAGCTCCAGAACAGCATCTCCCTGAGCTATTCCCTGAGCAGGGAGCATGCACCTCTGCTCTTGCTTTTCCGGCTGGGTCCAAAGCAACACAAAATGAGCTGGCTTATGCCCTGTATTACACCAGAGGTAAAACTCTCCAGAAAAAGAACCAGAGAATCCTGTCTTAATTAGCCCTTGGAACAACTCAGAAAGTTTGCAGAGAAAATTTACACAGCAGCTTCTCTGCCAGTCACAAAACTAACGTTGAAAATGAGCCACTGGTACAGAAAATCCTTCTAAAACTGGCTTGTTATGACTCAGAAAGTCTCTGTTTAGAGGAGGGTTTCTTCTCATACCAGACTCTAATGTTCTTGTCATGTCTACACAAATCTAAACAGCTGAGTGAGATGCTAGGATACTTTATGCTATATTACTGAATGGGAATGGTTAAGTCTATTACTGGATTCAAGTTATATGTATATAAACTCAAACTTCAAGGAAAATACTATCACATTGATCCTGGTGTGACTTCAGTTTTCATTAAAATTTCATCAGTAGCGTACATATCTTTTGCATGTTTTATACATAATCACACTTAAAAAAAACAGCAAATAAACTTTCTTCTTCTAAACATGGTTTCCTCACAAGACACGTTTTTGTTGTGCTGTGCGGGATGGCCAGCTTCAACCTCTGCAAGATGGTACAGCAGATTTCAGGTGCTGCACTTGCCCATAGTGGCTCCTAACAAGCCAAGCACCATGGCAGAGCTTTGGTGGGAGGCTGGGAGGGTGCAGGGCCATACCTGGAGCTGTTCTGAATTGGGCCGATTGTTCAATACTTTTCAGTGTCTTCCTCATTCAGGGCCTGGACAACCCTGGTTTAGCTCCCAGCCACATAGTAAAGTAGGGGTGGGGAACACTAACACTCCTTCCTTTACCTCAGCTCCTGCCTTGGGAGAGGCTTGTGGAAAGCTGGCTTTGTGGCTGCTTTGTGCTAGCAGAAGGATACACTGCAGCTGGGACAAGGGCATGCATATGGTGCGTGCCTGATTCATCACCATCTTAGAGAAACATAACTCAGAAATGTGCAAGCCTTTAAAATCATCAGTCATCTCATTCATGCTCACTGAGAACAGATTCTTGGCTGACATTTTTTCCTCAGCAGTTCTGAATTTTTCTTTGAAGATAAGAAGGAGGGAAGCTAGCCTTCAGGGGAGCGACAAGCAGAGACACTTGCAAATTAAAATGCACGCAATGTCATCTACCACAGCAGTGACCTCCACTCTGCACTTTGCAACACAACATCTTATTATCTTGAACCTTAATTTCTTATCCCTTTCAAAGGTTCCCAAGAGCATTCCTTTCTATGTCAGTGAGAGATCCCAGGGGACTCTATGAAAAAAAATAATGAAAGGAAGAAACTGTTGTCACCAGGACAAGTACAGGGTTACGTTCAAGTCAGACTCTGGAGGGGCAGGACAGGGAGCAGATTAACTCCATTTTCTGTTGCAAGTGCCACTGGGGATCTGTAAAACCAGCAAGATGAGCACACACTGAGAAAGAATATGGGCTAATGGTTACTGCACTGGACTGGGAAGTTGGCAGGTGGAGTTAATTCATGTTCCCCTTGCTCATGAAGCAATCAGAAAAAGGAAACAGTTTATATTAACTTCAGGGTGCTCAAACATTCCCAGCTCAGCAAATATCACCAATATATTTCTCTTCTCTTAACAGTTCTAAATAGTTTATGCACTGCCCCTCCCAGACTACATACACCAGACAGAAATCTTCTAAGGAATCATACTTCTACGAAAAAAAGAAGCAACAAACTTCAGGATTGCTACATCTTGGCTAAGGCTCATTTATCCATCGGCAAAGGCTCTTACTCACCCCGATCTTCACTCCCGAGCTGCTCATGTGCAGTGCACTTGCAGTCAGAGAGCAGATCAGGAGCTCTCAACTCCATTCCCATCTTATTTCTAACTCTCTGGGTCTTGCCTCCAGCAAGGCACTCGGGCCAGCACTGTCTTAGGGGTTTCTGTTTAAAGCACCTTCTGACTGACTGTGGCCCAGGTTCCTACTGAACTGAAAAGCAGATTGGACAATCAGTGAGTGTGTCTAAAGGCAAAGCTGTTAACCGGCGCGTTTGCTCATGGGGAGGGCTGTGTTCAGCCACTCTACCAAAATATGGCAGGCATATTAATTAGTGGTTACAAAAGGCTCTAACTTTTCACAGACCTTTATAAGTGCTGAGCATTTTAATTGGCAGGACAGCCATGCCTGAGAATTCAGTGTATTGTTAGAAACAGACATTTTCCTCTCCTACAGTCCTTCCCATCACAAAGTGTCTCATGGAATAAACAAGTGTCTACAATTGTGATTTTACCAACAGAGGAACTGGGTCAGAGATGGATGACGGCTGGATCAGACCCATGGAGCAGATGAATGACTTAGTCAAGCGAAAACTAAGTCACTTGATGCCAGGCCCACTGCTACATTCCTCCCCCCCACCAGAGGTTACTAAATAGAGGACATAAAAAAATCCCCCAAAGGAACTGATGTATCATGAAGGGCAAAGAGCCTCTGAAGCTATGCATAATGGCATAAAGTACAGCACAAGTATATTATATATTTAGCTCTATCTCTGCTTCTCTGTCACGAGGGCAGTGGGTTGCTCAGACAGCTGTCGTCTGGTCAGCCTATTATGTTATTTCCTATGGAAGTGCAGGTAAAGGTGTGCACGTGATTCAGTAGTAGAACAGGAGTTTGATTTTAAATGGGTTGAAAGAATGTTTCTTACACCCAAATAAGATTTTTGCATGCATCTGCATACTTACCCAGATGCTGCCTCTGCCGTGCTCCATGCCTGAGTTTCATGCCAGGTTTGCTCTGCGTAGCAGGCATATCATACGCACACAGTGACCTGGTACAAGAGCACATTCTGCATGCCAAGTCTCAGGCAAAAATTCACCTACAAAACCTAAGCGTGTTGGTAGTATTTTGCAGTGAATTGGGCTTTCACTAGGAATTAACATAAGCTGCAATGACTAATCTTATACTCTGTGCGCTTATTTTCTTTTCACAGTTCAACCACTTTCTTCCTTAATACTAAAACGCTGAAGTCTTACATAGCATTCAGAGCATTATTTTCTGCTGGCTGTGTTTCTCTATGCTCTAAGCCTCTATCACAATGCATGCAAAGGATAATGGCTGAATTTGTAATGCTTTTAACTAAAAAAATACTTTTAAAAACATAAACCATAAATTATTTATTCCTCTTTGTCCATTGTTTTAAGCACTGAATCTTCTCCCAAGATTTTACACAGTTCGTTCAGTCTCTGCTGCATTTTAGGAATTCCTGCAAGTTGTGATTCCAGTCTTTGTTTTTCCTCACTCAGTGATAAACGGATAGCGGTGTCCAACTGCTCGAAACGCCAGCCGCCTTGTCCATCAAACTGCAGCAAGTGACTGTGGTATTTCCTGCAGTAGAAATTAAAACATTAGTAACGGCTCAGGGAACAGATGGTTCATTTTTGCACACAAATTTGGATGTCTCTATCTCTTTTCAATGGTGGCTCCCAGGAAGTTGAGAGTTGTCCAGTTTTGGATCATTGGGCAAGACTTTTTTGGTGACTCATAACCCCAGGACACTCTTTGATAAGGGATTTGGCTATTTCAAAGCCTGTCACCAGGACCTCCCTCAGTCATCCAGTGCAATTCAGCGGCAAGGTGCCAGCTGTAAGCTGTCGGCACTGGTGTGGGTTCCCCGTCTGGGGCGGTCATTGCCTGGAGCAGCCCACACAGCCTGGCTCACCAAGGCCCTCACTTGCCATGATGCTGATGGGAGCAGGCAACCGGGCTGTGGAGAGTCCCCACCATGGCCTGCTGTCCCTGGGTAAGGTGGCAGCCTCCCTCTTAGAAACATTGTCTGTGGCTGCAGTTGCCTTCACTGCAACTCCAACAGACTCCTCTTTCTCCAGGAGCCTGACAAAGAGCAGCAGATAAGGCTCCCTTCTCCCCCAGGAAAGCTACTCCCAGTTAATTTTATTTACCTCACTTTCTGAGAGATCTTTTACCTCCTTAGCAGAAAATACGTTCAGGTAGGCACGGTGCACTTGATGCTACTGATAAAACTCTAGTTTGTTGGAATTACACCTCACTTCTGTTCCCCTCTATCCTATAAGGATGGCTAAAGAAACCTCCAGTCCTAAAACACTGCTCAGTTCACAAGGGCCAAAGTACAAAAAAGTCTGTGTAGGAATCACAGATCTGTCAGTGAGTTTCAGGGTGTGTGCACCAAAAATATTCAAAGGTGTACATGTGGAGTTTGTCAAGACCTGACAAGACATTTATCAGGAGGTGCAAGAGGAAGAGCAGAGTTCCCTCAGAGCTGCTGGTATGACTGTGTAATTTATCACTATAAATTTTAGAAGATGAGATGCACCATAAAACAGTGATTATAAATCCCATCCAGGGAATGTGACAGTTTAATATACTTAATAGCTTATGACATGGGACTCAAAAGAGATTCAACTCCAGGCTTGTATCCACCACTTCTTGTATATTATTCTTTGTGATACCAAATGCCTAACCAACACCTCTATTTTTACCCCACCAAAAAAAAGAAGAAACCAGGAAGCTAAGACAGCTGATTGAGACATCCAGTGTTCGTGGTCTAGGAAAGTAGCCAGTACTTTGTTTAAAAGAGCAAATATTTCCTGGTATAATCTTGAGGAGAAGAAAACAGCATGTGAACCTGTTCATTGTCTACACGCACCTAAGTTAAAGGCACTTGATGCTTATTTCTAAATACTCAGCACTTCTGCTTACTTCTCTAGAACCCCACAAATCACCAGATTTCTGATAATGTCAGTAGTTCTGTGGAGGTTACAAAAGCAATCCCAAAACTTTCTGAATAGCACTAGTACCAGGAAGCCAGAAATGTCAGTAGGAAACTGCACTCAAAAAATCTTTCTCATAAGTTCTTTTTCCTCTCTCTGCATCATTGTTATTTGTGGGTGGGATCATAGAGTCAGAATAAATCATATAATAGTTTGGGTTGGAACGGACCTTTAAAAGTCATCTATTCCAACTCCCCTGCAGTGAGCAGGGACATATTCAACTGGATCAGGTCATTCAGAGCACTGTCCAACCTGACCTTGAATGTTTCCAGGGGAGGGGCTTCCACCACATCTCTGGGCACCCTGTGCCAGTTTTTCACCACCCTCATTGTAAAAAATTTCTTCCTTATATCTAGTCTGAATCTACCCTCTTCCAGTTTAAAATCATTATCCCTGTCCTATCACAACAGGCCCTACTAAGAAGTTTGTCCTCATCTTTCTTATAAGTCCCCTTAAAGTATTGAAAGGCCGCAATAAGGTCTCCTCCGAGCCTTCTCTTTTCCAGCTGAACAACCCCAACTCTCTTGGTCTTTCCTCACAGCAGAGGTGTTCCATGCATCTGATCATTTTTGTGATCTTCCTCTGGACCCACTCCAACAGGTCCATGTCTTTCCTGTGCTGAGGACTCCAGAACTGGACACAGTACTGAAGGTGAGGTCTCACCAGAGCAGAGTAGAGGGGGAGAATCACCTCCCTTGACCTGCTGGTCAAACCTCTCCAATAACTGTGTTCTTGAGGAGTGGTTTTAAAATAATGTCAAACTTAAGAAAAATAAAATAATACTTTTCTTTTTAAGTGTAATTTAAATTCTTTTAAAAACAAATGTCTATGTAACATTTTCTTCCTTATCAGAATACCATTTTTTTCTTAATATTCAGGTCTTGATCCAACAAAAGAGTTTTCCTGTCACTATCTCCACAGGCGAAGGAAGAACAATGGGGAAACTGTTCTTTTTCAGAGAAGCAGACACTGGTACAATTTTTTTCCTTTGAGGCAACGAATTGGTAATGGATTTTTTGTCATTAGCTGAAAAAAGTAAATGCTCTGACAGTAGAGATCAAGGACTTCAGAACAGTCTCTGCTAACGTCAGCTTACACTTCTAGATCTCCTTTTGCCCTTTAAAGTATTTGGTTTTTTAATGTATTCAGCAACTACATTTATTTCCTTTGAGGGACTCTTCCATACGTAGTGCTCCCTCAATAGAATGATGTTTTTCAGAATTCTAATATTTCTTTTTTAATAGACAATCCAATTTTGAAAGTTTATGATCTCTGCAAATAGAGAACACAACCAAAGTTAAAAATACCAGATGTATTATTGCTATGGAAGGAGAAAGAGCAGGTTAACCACTTGCCATGTTTCCCATCTTCTCCTAAACTCTGGTAAACTTCCCCAGGAGAGCTCATGTATCTTGTCACCTTCACAGAATAATCTGGTGATATCTATTGTGGCTGTGGTGTGATGGACTAATTAATTGCCTCTTAGATACCTGCATGTTGCTATTAATAGTTAATAACTGAAACACATTAAAAAAAAAGAAAAAAAGAAGGAGGAATAAATATGTGTAAAGGAACAAAAAAAAGTCAATGCTAAATGCATTTACATTGCTATTATTATAGGCAAGTTATCTTAGAAAGTGTGGTAGATATTGAACAACTGTCCTAGTATGAAGAATAAAGACCAATGCCAATAAAGGCCTGACAGAAAGCTAAAAGCAAGGACCATGATAAATCTGTGAACATACTTACCAAAGAGAAGGTCTGTGTGTTATAGAAAGCAGGGATATCCCAGCAGCTTTTGCAGCTTGAAATATCTTTCCTTCAACATCAATGCTTACAGCACTTGTGCATTCATCCAGCAATGCATATTTTGGCCTTTCAAAAGCAGATAAAGAACATTACTCTTCTATACTTTGGACTGTATTCCCATTATGATGTTTAATTGAAAGAACAACAGAAAGGAGAGAGCTATTTTTGCCATCTCATCTACAGCTGGAAGCTGAATAGCAACAACGCAAAGTTTCCATGCACTATTCAGGTGCAGAGCCAGATTCCAGGAAATATGGGGTTTATTTCCTGGATCATCTGAATACAGAGTGATCTAACATCTGTGTTCTAGTTTCACCTAGCATTATTCTGTCCTTTCATCTAGTCATGCAGCATCCACAGTCAAATGAGAAACTTTCTATCCACTGCTATGTATGGACTGGGCTGCCTTCATGGGCTTGCAGTCTCCAAAATGCAAAAGTTTTGGAGCTTGGATTTCAAACTCCCATAGCCCCTGCAACATGCCATCAAACTTATGCAACATTTGTAGGACAGGTGCAGGGAAGATGCTTGTGCCTGAGATGTTAAAGAAAGGAACATCTGAAAAACATAATGCTATGTTGCCAAAAGCAAAGCTTAAGTAAGAAGCATTGCCCGAACTAAATGCAGAGGATGTGTGAGTGAACAACAAGGTCTGCAGTCCTTCGCAACCATCTAGCAGTATTGCATATTGCATGGAGATTATAATCTACTACTGCTCAAACTGTTGTTACACCAAACCTGCAAAAGTCTTCCTCATTTTCAGATGCTACTTAAAGAACAAACCAAAATGCTTACTTATGGTAAAACATCCGAGCCATGCCCATCCTTTGTTTTTCTCCTCCTGATAAGACATCTTTCCAATCCATGATGGCATCCCAACCTTTTAAAAAAATGCAAACAAAATTAGTCAGGACAATGTAAATTTATAAAGGAAATGCATCTTCACTTGTAACATCTCTGCAATATGCAACCAAAATTATAAAGATCATATCCATTGCAGAAGAGAGAGCTCAGGGTTCTGAATCACATCTTCTGAAATACCTCAATGCCTTTTCACTGGCACTCAGTTGCGAAAATGTCCCAAGTATCATGTCAATTTTGAAAGTGGAATTTAGCTTTCATGGTCATATAAGCATTATCAAAAAACTTTACTTACCTCTTTGGAAAAACACCTTTTACCTATGTATAACTAACCATTTTGTTCTGTCATGTTTGTTTCATAGATCAATTTGCTATTCCTTCTCAAAAGGTGTGAGTGGAAATTTAAAAATAATTCAAAGAAATAAAGTGTAAAAATATAAAAAGCAGTGCCAAACTCCACTCGTTACTGTAGGCAAAGAATCCCCGTCAGCAAATTCACCAGAAACACAGATGCAGACACAGGGATGCATTCTGTGCGCACAGACAAGCAGCTAACATACAAAACTCTATACAGGCAGGAGGATTTTCTGTATAAACTTCCTGCTGCCTTGTCTTTAGAAACAACCCACAACTGTTGCAACATTGGCTATCCTTATTTAATATTCTTCATGGCCTCTAACTGATTTTTTCTTTATCACTTTCAGATACATGCAACAGGAGCATGACATGTTTTATCTGTGATCTTACAACAGACTGGTGTGAGTGATTCATTCCCACTGATGGAAAAGTTCAAATACCTGATGGAAAATGAGTTTCCAATCAAAGAATCCAGATGAAGACAGTAGCAAAATACACGAGTTTTGAAAAGGGAGAGTGTGGATGTAGAGAGATCTGATAAGACATTTCTCTCACTAGATCATCTATTCACAAGACAGGCAGCTGGAGCAGGGCTGAGTGAGGAGAACATTTTTCCAACTCAGCCCAGAAACTCTGTAACTCAAGATGACCAAAACCCCTTTTCTGCCACTGCTCGACTGAAAATAAACATTTGCCAAGACTGTAAACAAGGTCAAGCAAGGACAGCGGCCTGTGTCATTTGTGAAATCTGTACAAAGGTGAGACAAGTGGGACTTGTGACGGTACAGGAGGCTGGGGAGTGCTCTGCCCAGGCTCTGTAGGTCTGAACAAAACCTCAGTGAAGCATCTGGTGAGAGGTTGTGTGAGAATTTTCTCTACATAAAATTGTAAAATATAATGTCACAATTTTTTAACATATATGTAAATAGTTAGATTTAAAAACAAGACATGCACACACCAGAAGCACATCACCTTTAGTGATCCTATCATTTTTCCTTAGTTTCCTTCCATTCTTGTGTAAGGATCCCAGTGGGCACCACTCCGGGGGCACATACAGTGCTTTCTATCAGTGGGCTCCTAGCAAAGATGGAGTTGTGTAATGATTAACTGAATCACCACTTGGATGAACCCTGGTAAAGTGAACGGATGCACAGAGGCTGCTGCAGCTGCTGAGCAGTCCTGGTGCTGGGACCACACAGACAGTGGGAGTGCTGTTCCACCCACACCTTCAGCTTCCAAAAAAGACTGTAAAACACCTGGAACACTCCTTTTTGGCAAAGGGTGCTAGGTGCAAGGGATGGGAATGGTCCTTCATGAAAGCCATAGAAACAACTACACTTCTGATGACAACATTCAGGCTGATGCTTATATTCTATTATTTTCAAGCTGAGAATATAGACAAGCTCCAAGGATCTGCATCGGGGTTAGGGTGTGGGTGGGTGTGCATGTGTACACATGTGCCTGGGGAAGCAACGCCTACGTTCATTCAGTTTCTTCCAGAGCAGCTGGTTTATAAAAACTTACTGAAAGACACCAAGACTAAAGCATCATCTTGTCAGCAAAATCATTCTATTATTTCCTCTAGAGGTGTACGATTTAGCCTGTGCTTATGAGGATACAATGGTCATCTCTGTGGTCTCTTCAACTTACATTCTAACTAAATATTAGAAGTGCATTTTGTCTCTTCCTGCCTAGCTCCCTCCCTCAACTTTCCTATTTGCCACTTGGAATGTCTCAAACAACAGATAAGGAAGGATTCATTTTAATGTTATCACTTTTAAAAATTTTCTAATGTCTGAACAATTTAATCTGAACACTTAGACATTGTAATTCACAATAAACTGACTCCCTACTGTGAATTAACAATAAGGCACCTACTTGTTTCTCTTTTCTTCCTGGTGACATGGCACAGGTCAGTAAAGGTCATTAGTGTTCTGAAAATATCAGCCAAGCCAGTGGCTTACATCGCCTATAGCTACATCCACTTTACAAATGAAGAAATTAAATGGCTTATCCATGAACACAGCACAGTACAAATATAATCCTGGCTTTCAGAGTCCAAATTCCTTGCCCAGCTTCTTGTTACATGTAGCCTTTGATTGCACATGGTAAGATGCAGATGTGATGAACATTAGATGTCACAGAAATGGTCTTTGTAACCAGTAAGACAAAGAGCATGTGTAATGTGCTGGGGCAGAGTAACTGCAGTAGAAATACATACAGCTGTCAGCAGAAACTACTGATAGCCTCATGATAGCAGCATTTCATTTTCTTGCATGGCTTCTTTTATAATTTATTTTACCTCAATTTTCTAAAGGAAAAAACAAGTTAAATCTGACAACAGAAAAGTGTTGCGTCTATAGCACTGTGTAGCCCTCATCCTTGTGAATCTTCACACTTGTGTGCAAGACAGAGCATTCAGCTGCCGTTAAAAGATACACTTAAAAGTTCCTTTTCCAGATCTACCTTCCAGTGAATCTCATCTGACACGGAGCATGCAGCAAACTACATGACATGCAGCAAACTACAGCCAGAGAGTCCACCCCTGGTGAGTTCTTGAAGATGGAAGCCTCTGCACAGCGTACACCCCCAGGCAGTTGTCAAAATGGAAGACAGCCCAGTGGCTGTGCAGGATGAACATGCAAGGGCAACCCTTAGATGAGGAAGGAACAAAGAGACAGTCAATTTTGTCAGCCCCAGCTCAGCATGACACTGCAGGGATTTGTCTCTGGATTTCAGAGCCACTGGAAAAGCCGGCAGAGCATTCCAGAATTCCTGCTGGTACCAGTAACGAGAGCAAACCCAGGGCTAAAACTACCAGATGAAAAAATCTCAGAGAGAGGAAATGTGCTTGTCTGAGTGCTCATAGGTGGCCTAGCACAAAGGTTCCCTGGACAAGACCCAAAGATATGACAAATGTGCACAATAATGAGGAATAATTATAATCTGGCATGCTGATAAACCATAAACAGGTTGAACTTGTTCAGTAATGTCATCAGCCCGAACCTGACAGGCCTGGTCACGCATTCAGCGTGCTGCTACCTGTACTCGCGGCTCCTCTCGTGTGATGGGCTACCACCAGCCTAAGGCTGCATCAAGATTGACACTTGCTAAATATACACAGGTTTTCAAAGCAGGTCAAAAAGGATCAACTTGATGTATATCTGCTGCACGTCTCCACACTATTACCCATGATTTCTGGACATGCCTTTTCAACATCCACGCTGAATACAACCTTCTTTGCTACCCTCATTATATATGAAATTATTGTTCTGGTAGAGCTTACAACTCTGCAGGTGTTGATGGGGGCTCCTTATTGATAACATAAAGGAAAGTAACAAAATGACATTCCTCCAATATCCAGCAGGTGAGAAAAACATTGGTGTGGGCCTCAGTGGGAAGGAAATTCTGCCTCTAGTAGCAAGGGGCAATATGCCAACAGCAATTGCACTGGGTTCTTCTAGGGCTTGGGGACATCAGGAATGGTGGTGGCAGGAAGGAGGGTTGGTGTTTTGGTGTTTTCAGTGTGTTCTGTTGCTACCTGAAAAAAGTTTTGTGAGGGTAACACAGAAGCTAAATGCCAAACTGGGCTACTTATTCCTGTAACCAGTCTATTTACTTCTAACTGGGTCAAACATTGCTAGAAAAAGAGAGGAATTTCTGCCATTGCCAGCAACAAGAACAGTATCAGGCTCTTATTGGCTACTTTACACTTGGGATCTGGTGACCCTTGTACTGATGCAATGTGGAAGTAATTCAGCTAAAGGCAATAAAGTTACGCCAGGACAAATAAATTGAGTCAGAGTTACACACTCCTGGCTCCATCTGTCTTTTTCATAACTGCCCAGAGGGAGCAGAGCACAAAAATGCAAAGCATCATATTATACATGCATGATATTTGTGGTCAATTAAAACTCAACAGGGTCATGCCCTAAGGAGCCTGCTGTCTGGTAGAGGCTTAATACTGATGGGGAGAGGTGATAGGGGAAGAGACAAAGGTAAGGATCTGAAGGAGAAGAGGATCTACAGAAAAAAATACTGAATAATTATATTACATTTCTATAACCTAATGACTGACAGATAGTTAGCTCCACTCTCACAACAGTCATGAAAAAGGTTCAAAATAGCATGGACATATCCCATACATACACAACAATCTGAATAACTAAAAATTATTTAATTGATTTTTTTTTTTCAGATGTAGTACACTTTCAGAAAGTGCAATATAATATATAAATAGAAACTTGGTGGGAATTTTTCAGCCAAGTTTTTCATTTTCTATTGGAAAATGCCAGTGTTTGTCAACCATCAAAGCAGCTTGCAAAAAGGAAAAAGGCAGTTTGGGGCAAATCCCTTGTTCTACAAGCTTTATATGGAATTTTTCATTATTTTGCAAAGAAAAAAGTTCAATTCTTAATAGAAATAATTTTAGTTTAAAAATCTGATTCTAATCAAGAGAATAAAATAAAAATTGGAATTAAAAATAATTTAGCTATGTGTAAACAAAAATGTCAACTGTTCACTTTCAGCAAGTATTTCTCTGGCTTCCTGGTTCAAAAAAATAGAACATGAGTCTTTGTCCCCAGCTGCGGGAGCCCTAAGGAATATGTAAGCATATGAAATCCATGTAACGTGTCAAATCATATGTCATGGATTTCCTCTCTGCTCCTACCTTGGCATTTGTCTCCAGCAAATGCCCAAGAAGAAAAGGGAACAAGTAAGTGTATTATGGTCCTTAAAACTTCCTGGTATGCAGTAATCTCTCCTTCTGTTTTCCGGCTTTACCTACTTCTGTAATTTTGGATTGCCAAGTTCCTAAGACACTTTTTTTTAAAGTTTGTTTGTGCAGACTTTTGCAATGTGCCCTCACCCTGAGTGGAGTTTCAATACAGCACCACTGAACATTAACAGTGTTCCCTAGACCTTGTTATAAATTGTGTGTCCCACATACGCAGTCAGACAGACAGAAAAGCAAGAATGGGGTCAGCAATAAATAATTTCTTTGGCACAGAAAATAGAGCAAGACTAATCTAAATCTGGGTTTTCAGTTTGGCAATACAGAACACTGAAGCAAGCCAACAGCATCCCTGGCAACACTGAGCATGGTAACTGTCCTATCATCAGTTACATGCTCCAGTTGCAGGGTTATAAACCACAACGAAGTGCATTCAGAGACTGCTGGCGATAGGGTTTTTTGTTGCTCAGTACATCTACAAGTACCAGCAGGCTATGAATGCACACTCCACAGTGGCTTCTTGCCACTGACAATTTAACTGCTCCTCCTTCTCCAGTTCCCCATTCCAACACATCTGCTTGTTCTTCTGCAATCTCCGTACTTCACTTAGTGAAGTAAGTGACTCGGGAATACTAACAGGAATTGTTATAACATCAGCGTAGGAAGTAGAGGCCTTCTCTGCAATTATTCCAGTCACTGAGTTTAGCTCTCTGCCTGCTTTTTCAATACTTGTGTCATAGTATCAGATCTGAATAATAATCATTTTCTCTTGCAATTCCAGGGCGAACAGTCATTACGACATCCTTAACAAAGAAGCCATAACCCATGGAGAGGTAAGAGTCTATCAACAGGACTGTGAGGTGGAGAAGTACCTGTAAGTATACAATTGCTGCTGAAAATGATTGCTACTCCCCACCCTAAAATGTGCAGAAAAGACACCAAAGGAGTGTCCTTCAAAAATAAAATATAACTTCTGCCCATTGAACAGAACAACAGGCTGACCTCCAGGAATGGGAATTTAGATGTTGCCTTGGGATTCCCTATGGCTGAGGCACTACTCTCTGTTGTCAGAATGACCCTGAGAGATGCCAAGCACACACGTTACAAGGCAACGCACCCAAAGTACCCTCTCAAAAAGGAGCATCGACAGCTGGCAAGGAGAGGCAGGGTACATCCAGCACTCCCAATATCAGCTCCTTAAAGGGGTTTGAAGAGCCTCCTTGAAGATCCTTCTAAATGTTACCAACTTCGTCCTGCATCTGTTTTAAAAGCATAATGATGGGGAGGAAATTCAAACTAGAGAGTAGTGACTGGTGGGAACAAAAGGATGAAAATTACTGCTATGCTTGGAAAAAAAAAACCCCAACACAAAATGCTACAATTGCCTAGGCACGACAGAAGTCTTTAGCATCTTGACATTTACTGTGCCAGTTTATTTACCCTGTCCCCTACTCTTAGGACTAACAACGCTGAGAACAAATGGCAACTTAAACAGCAAGTGGTAGATGGCAACATTCTACTGCCAGCTAGTGTCACCTGGTTATTTTTAACTTGTTCACCCTGGTGATGTGGTATCAGACAACCCTTCCCACGGCACATAGTCCCGCTGATCCCACAAACCAAGGAGGTGAAAACAGACCTGACTTTCATTCACATGCTTTCAAGTTGATGTAATCAGTTACAAGGTTTTAAGCCAGGTCACATTTTCTAAAAAAATGAAGGAAGGTCATTGATCTTGCAATATCATTAAAAGTCTGGCCATTACAAGAAAACAAGGATTTTCACTTGAGCATGGATTTAATGGGGAGGAGAGGAGCATTTAGGTCTTCTCCCTCTGTTAGCATCAGGAGCAACAACTATGTGGTTGTGCAGCTCCCATAACCACAAAAGTTCTGAATCCAGTTTTGCCAGTTCAGTAAATAAAAGTCAGTCACACTAAGACACACACACGAGGAATGGATTTTGTAAACCTTTTTTGCAAAAATATCCAGTTTACCTCCTTCTCTTTGAACTATGTGGTACAGATGAACTGTATGCAGGATAGACTCCAGATCTTGGTCTTGGTAGCCTTTCCCGTGCATGTCATCCACTGAATCTGGATAGATGACTTGATCACGTAGCGTTCCAATGGACATGTAGGGCCTGAGAAACAATACAAAGAAACTGGTAATCCAGGCTGGCTCCAATTAACACATCTTGCTGATGCTCTATAAGCAGAGTATAATGCTTTAAACACCATGTTGCTAAAACTGGATTTATCTGTGGGTGCATTGTGGGTGAACGTTTTTCTAAACTTACACTAGGGACAATGTATGGTTTCCATAACAGCTGATTACAGCATAGCAACGGAGGTGGTATTAGAATGAAAACAAAACAACAGATCAGGCAGAATAAACATCCTCTTCATAGCCCATTCGGAATGCTTTGCTTGGAAACAGGGAAACTCTATGCTGTATTCAAGGTTTGGTACTCTTAGAGATTTAGAAATTGACTTAAACACTCACATGTTAAAAGTGAATTCTAACAAAAACATTGCAGCTTACACTGGGAAAGACTTCCGTGGTGCAGCAGGAAACACCAAGTCAGGCAGGAGAGCATTGAAAACCTCCCTTTCACACTACCACTCTGGACTGCAGAACTGGGACCAGACCTAACTTAGCTGGCTCTAGAAGCCAGGGTAACACTTCTGACTTGCAAAAAAACACACGAGAGACGCTGATCAGCTTAAAACTCCCAGCACCAGCTTCCCTTTGTCAAACACAAAGCTAAGCTGTATGTGAAGCAGCTTCTGAATCACCATGTTCCCAGACAGGTAATACCACCCGTCTTACTAAAACAAGCTGTCTCCAGAGTCCTCAGTCATGACCATGCCCCTGGAATGCCTATGGACAGTCTCTGCAATGTCATGAGCTGTGCCCAGTGTCTGGTATAGCTCAGACCCCAAAAATCCTCCTAGTCTCTACACAAAGTCAGCTCAAAGAACAGTTTTACAGCTCTCTAAAAGATACCAGACCATTCAGGCTAGGGTAGCAAAGGCAATCTAAGACACATTTATTTGACTGTCTCTTTTGCTGCTCTTGTTATAAGGACTTCTTGTGAAGGACAAATCACAGAATCACAGAATTCTAGGGGTTGGAAGGGACCTCGAAAGATCATCTAGTCCAACCCCCCTGCCAGAGCAGGGTCACCTAGAGTACATCACACAGGAACGCATCCAGGCGGGTTTTGAATGTCTCCAGCGAAGGAGACTCCACAACCTCTCTGGGCAGCCTGTTCCAGTGCTCTGTCACTCTCACAGTGAAAAAGTTTCTCCTTATATTCACATGGAACCTCCTATGCTCCAGTTTGCAACCACTGTCCCTTGTCCTATCATTGGTCATATCCATCCTGTCCCACAAACACTGCTGATAGCTCTTGGAAGTAGGAAACCCCAGGAATGATCTGCGATATTTTGAGTTTGAAAAGGAAGGCCAGAGCCTGTTTCCCGTGCCAAGAGTTGCACTAATTCCCTCAGGGTTCATCTGCCCAAACAATACTAGTCTTACTAAAGCTGTGGTGCCAGGGGATGATGACAGAGAGGAGCAGTTAAAATTGGGCCAGCAATGAGGAGGCTTCCAGGCAGCCTGCCCTTGCCACAGAGAACTGCTCCAAACAACTTCACAGCACGGTGACAAGGAGGCAGTTTTCTTCCCTAAAGAGTTCTGGACCTGCAAGGTGGGAAGGTCTCAGCCACGCAGAGGCTTTCACTGACAGATACGTGTAATACCTTAAGCAAACTTCTTCCTTTGTCTTGGAGGTGGATCTACACATTGCTATTCTGAGAGTCCCTCAAATGCACCACAGAGTAATTTGGGGAAAGTCATAATATAACAGATGTACAATTACAGAACTAAAGCTGCAGTGTGAACTGAAAGTCACATTCAAGCTGGCATCAGCTGCATTGGTTTAGTGCTGCAGACATCCATGGTGAACTGTCTGTACCCACCCATAGTTCAATTACTTTCACCACCAGCCGTGTGATGGTGAGAAGGGCAGGGGATCTGAACTGCTTGGAAATATTTGGTCATCTCCCTGCTGTGGGTAGGCACCCAGATGGAGCAAAACCATAACCACAAGTCAAATACAAGCACTGCTGCTCCTCTTTGCTCATTGTTCTACTTTGCTTATTGTGGGAGGAGTGCTGCTCTGAGCCACTGCATGAACACTAGCATGAAGTACAGTGAACCATTTATACTAATGGGGATATTGCAAAATCTCAACTCTAAAAATGATGTAACCTCATGAAGTAACAATATATTACATTTCCATAGCGCTCTCTATCGAAAGTCTGAAAGGGCTTTACTTCTTGCACATACAGAAATCATTCCATTCACTCCAGACTGCTGCCATCTCTGGGAGAGAGGACAGCAACTCCACCTGGGCTCAGAAAAGTTGAGATCAGGTCGTACATAAGACACATTAGGTGAAGCTGTGAGTAAGGACAAGGGGGACAAAGTTACCCGTCATATAATTTGTCTGGGGTTTAATACCTTACTCTTGTGAAGTATGATCCTGTAATGACTAGCAGCTCTGAGATTTAACCTACAGCACAACTGGGAAGGCAATGCTCAGCACCGCACCAGAACTTACTGCTGTGCTGTTTTATTGAGTCACCAGCACTGCTTCCTGGTACAACTGGATTTTCCTTGTGGCCTCCCATCTAAACACACCAGTACTACCAAGCACACTTCTCCCCACCATTTTGTAAAAATGAAAGAAAAGCCCAGCCTGCAGTGGAATAGCAAACCCCGTCAATTACTGACTAATTAGCAGAGAGGAAGAATGGCTTGCGGTTACGCGTCTGTCTTGGGAGGAAGGAGAGCACGTTTTGCTTCTCCCATCGTATAGGGAGCCACTCATGTCCCTGAGGGGACATTTCATCTTTCTTGGCATGAGATGCTCCGTGTGGGGCTCCGATTCTTGACAACAAAGAGAGGCACCTCTGTGGCTGGTTTATTTCATTTATTTTAGGGTGAGGATGGATTGCCTCCTGGGGGTGTCTTCTCACTCAATATGGGATGGAGATCAGACAACTAACTCAGATAACCACTAAAGCACTAAAGTTAGATGAGATGTCATCTAAGTCATACTCTCATAATCTCATACTAGCCCAGATTTCCCTACTAAACCTACCTACCTACCATGGGAGACACAAAGTCAAACACACTAAAATCTGTTAAACTTCAGACGTTATTGTAATTGAGGTTACATGTGTGTGACAGCTAGACATTAAGCAGTAATAAGTATGGGTAACTGGACACAGAAATAGTGAAATTTTGGCTTTGCCAGTAAGCTCCTTGTTAAAATACTCTTTTAATTAAATTTTTAGCAGTTCAAACAACAAAACCAATCTTTCTGTCCTGAAGTAATGCTCGAATTTATGGATATAATTCATTTCTGATGAAGTTTTTCCTTTCAGCCAGAGTGTCTGGGTTCCAATCTCAGAAAAAGCACTTACAGACTCCAAAAGCAACTCCTCTGCCATGCAGACATCATGTCTTTGACGGTAATAGTTCTGCAATTGTTTTCGTTCTTTCTCTGCTCTCTGAAAAGAGATCCCTACACTGGTTTTGAGAGAGAGGATTTAAGACCAGTTTTAAAGCTTTGGTATCAAACCCTCAGAAAGCTAAGAAAATTTGCTGATTCTTGCCTGATTTTCTGGAATTTCAAGGCATTTATTGGAAGAGATACTTTCAGTTCACACAAACGGATCTTTTTCCAGTCAGTTTGATGGTTTTATTCCATCACCATTTTCTGTTTGGTGCACTTAGTGTTTCACTTTGCAGAGTTGTAACTTCATTCTGCTAGTAACAAGCCACCATCCCTTAGACTTCCAACTTCCTCCTTGCAGAGCAGGCTTTAAAGAAAAATTATATCAAGGCACACTGCAATCTGAAGCCTGTGGTGTGGACAATTCCCCAGTGCCCTATTGACACATGACATTGTGTACCATGTTGGCAAAATATTAGAGAAATCATATGGGGAGTAAGGGCAAGTATTGCTAATTATATGGTCTCTTTATTGCTGGTTTCTTTTATCTCATTTATAATGAAATATATTGGAGTGTATACCAGTTATTTGTCTTTCCAAACAGAGGACTTACATGCTGATGCCAGTTAAAAGGGATTGTAGATTAACACTGCACACTGTAACCAGGCAGTACTAACATCTATTAATTCACTGATGCCTTGAAGAGTAGAAGGCTTCACTTGCTTGGGTAGTAAGTTAAAGAAGATGGCTTGCTTAGATGTCAAGAAATTTCTGTTCCAAAATCAGAACAAGCCACTGTGTTTACAAATATGGGATGTATTCAAAGGTGATTTCATCTTTCATGCAAAATAAACGGTACTGTCAGGACTGACAACCTGTTCTTATATCAGAATAGAATAGTAATAAGAATAAGAATTATTCCAGTTGGAAGTGACCTACAATGACCATCTTGTCCAACTGTCTGACCACTTCAGTCAGAGCTGACCAAAAGTTAAAGTATGTTATTAAGGGCATTGTCCAAATGCCTCTCTAACACTGACAGGCTTGGGGCAAGGAAGCTTGTTCCAGTGTTTGATCACCCTCTCACTAAAGAAATGCTTCCTAATGTCCAGTCTGAACCTCTCCGGCATAGCTTTGAACCATTCCTGAATGTCCTGTCAGTGGATCCCCAGGAGAAGAGATCAGCACCTCCCTCTCCACCTCCCCTCCTCAGGAAGCTATAGAGAGCAATAAGGTTGCCCTTCAGCCTCCTTCTCTCCAAACTAGACAAGCCTGAAGTCCCCAGTTGCTCCTCACAGGACATTACTTCCAGATCTTTCACCAACTTTGTTGCCCTCTTCTGGACACATTCAAGTATTCTTCTGAACATCCTTTTTAAATTGTGGGGCCCAGAACTACACACAGTACTCAAGGTAAGGCCACACCAACTTATTTTAAAGAATCATAGCAACTAATCAGTATGCATTTTGAGAGTTTATAAAGCAATCTGAATGATCAGAGCCTTAATTATAAGCACCCTGGAATAAAGAAGGGACCAAAAACGTATCTTAATTAAATGGCTGGCATCAGAAGTTAAGGGAGATTCATCCAATGTAAGTGCCCAAAGAACTGCTTCCAGGTATAGTCTGAAGCTCTCCTTGCCTTCCTCAGCACAGGCTGTGATTAACACTTCCTCCATGGAAGGTGAAGTCTAAAAACAGGTGGCTTGTGATTCTGAAAATGACCAGGTGCAAGGTGGTTTCTAGAATCACAAGCCACATGTGACTGAGTAATCAGGACCTGACTTGTTACTTGCTGTCCAAGTGTGTTTGAAGTTATTACTGCACTATTATTCTCACAGACATGCAAAGTTTTGTTCTAAAAGCTTTATCTTCTAGAAAATTACCTGTGATGAAACTATAAACTCTTGACCCATCTTTTAAGTTTCTGTCTCTGGCTGACAAGATGACTCTCTAACATACCCAAGAAGGAGACAGAAAGGGAAACACTACACCTGGGATTCTCCATTTCAGATAAACTGCAGCTTGGACTTTCAAAGGAGATTTGGATGGTTTCAGAGTGCAACCCAGAGTGCCTGTTTTGGCATCTAAACCAACACATATTCCAAATTCAGGCACCTCTATTTAAGATGATGATACTGGAGCCCAAGCTCCAGCCATGGAGGCATCTTCCAAAAAAAAAATGAAAGATCTTAAGGAGTCAGTGCTTGCACTGAAGAATCTCCAGTTCAGAAGGCTAAGGGCACACCTCACACCTACAGATGTGCCTAAGTGCTGTCTAATTCCCCAGAGCTCCAGTACAGCATGGGATATGAAAGCAACAGTTTTAAGTTCAGGACAAAACACAGCAGCTATTAGAGATGTAAAATGAGGGGGTGTATTACAAGCTAACAGTTAGGAAATCTCTTCCAAGAACTGGGTTCAGGCTAAGTTCTTCTCAACTTGCAGGGCATTACATTCCTGTTTTTCTAGGCTAGCATCCAGGCTAAAGAGGAGTCAAAGGGAGGGCACCTTCTAATCTTCCCACTGAAGCAAGGAAACTGCTGCTAAGAGGCAGGAATCATGGGACTGAAGAAAGAGTTATTGGAAAGAGCCTCAAGTTGTAAAGAGGAGACTTCAGTACCAGTCCTTTTGCCACGTATTATTTATGTTATTCCTATTTTTCTTAATGCTCTTTAATATAAAACACAGTAACTGTCCTAATCTTTCAGTAGCACTGTAAAAATATACTAAAGAGAGTTCTAACATTATTTAGGTGACTGCTCTTAGGAGAGGGCTTGTTACAGATAAATAGGCTTAACGTTTAACTCTCAGTTTGGCACCTAAGCTGCAGTAAGAGGCAGGAGTTGAGACACACATTTATACTTACAGATTCCTATAGATTAACTGTAGGTGGCTCCCTTTACCTACTACACAAATTTTTTTGATAATTTTCCAAAAGCCCTAAATCTCTGTCTGACTATCTAAGGAATCCATCTATATTTAGAACTTTCCATCACCTTGCTGGTGCCAAGATCCTAATTTTTAGGTGCTGTAATACCTTGGTTAGAATCACCTCAGCAGAACTCTGGCTCTTGCCATGTTCCTGATTTAAATCAATAGTAAAAACTCCACAGTTTTCAACAGCAGCAAAACTTGATCAACAGTGTTGCTCAAGAAATGCCAACCTCCTCCCTAGTAGTTCTTTGATGACATTAATAAAATAGAAAAAAATAAAATCATGGAGGCACCACCACTACAACTTTGAAAAAATAAAATGTCTTGAATGAATGTGAATTCAGTTCTTTTTAACTAGTGTTGCATCCACTACTCTCACACAGAAGGTGGTATCACTGAAGAGTTAAAAAATAATAAATAATGCAGTATTTAACAAAATGTTTAAAAAGCACCAGGCTCAATTTGTTGCATTGTCTCTAGTTCAAGGGATTTTAGGATCAGCTAAAGTTTCAGCAACTCTTCTAAAGATATAAATAATTGATCTGTCTTTAAAATACCCTACACTGAACCCTCCTCTCCCCTCATACAGAACTAGCCATGAACATCCTCTAAATATTTCAGATGGATCAGTTACCAGAGTGCAATCTAATCAGCCTATAGCCATTAACATAGTTAACAAACAGAAATGCACAGTATGGAAGACTGAGTTCTCAATGCATATAATTAGAATTTGATATCAAAGGTTGAAAAAACAAACAAATAAACAAACAAAAAACCAAAACCTCACTAATCACTCCATGGCTTTCTTTGCAAAGAAGCTATGCACATCTCTGCAAGAAAATAATCTGGGAGGAAATAATCAGAAAAGTAAAAGAAGCCTTTAATTTAAAGTGCTATTTGTGCTCAGATAGCATCTCATCTCATTTACTTATTCACCATAACCAAGATATCTTACAATTTAACTAGAATTGGTCAGATGGCATAAAAGTTTAAGGTGAACAATTCACAAAATGATCCAGTTCAGTCTATTTGTATCTCATGATAGGCAGAGACAACAGAAAGAACACAAGAACACATGTATAATTTAAACCAAGACCCAGACAATTTCTACAAATACAAGCAGCTAATGCAATAAAAAATAATTAGACCTCCTGTAATGAATCAAATCAACCAGTCAGACAAGTGAAGGAAAAATACTCCCCTTGTCTTAAACATCCAACTTTTGCAGGCCCAAGTTTTTCATACCTCTGGCAGTTCTGATGATAAAAGGATCATCATGAAGATCAGTGAATTGAAGAAATAACAATGAGCTGTTCTGGACAAGAGTCTAGCCTGCCAGTCCCACCAGTCTCACCCCAGCCTAAGAGGGGTTTCTGATTTTTACCACAGCAATGTAACACAATGAACAAGGCAGTTTCCCTCTTATAGAAAGATCCCAAATTATTCATGGTTTTGCAGATGAGAAGTGACACCTTACTTCACAGAGAAGAGGAAGTGTAGACAATGAAGCCTCCAGAGCAGAAGCTGCTTTTGCTCTAGGTTTATACAATGCTTAGTTATCCATGGCAACATTTTTGCATGCACTGGGATATGAATACGCAAGTAACACTAGAGCAATAGTGTGTCTCCAGTAAGACACCCTGGCAACAAGTGGGAAGTCACACACTGCAGTGAGTTTCCTCTCAAATCCTCTGTGTAACACTGCATTACACCGGACCAAACACGGCCGCACAGAATACAGAGGTGTGCTGTGTATATGGATACACGGAATGTTATTATAGCCGTTTTATAAACATTATAGGTACCTGAAGTGGCCACAAGGGAGCTGTAGTAATCTTTAGCAGAAACTAAAGTTGACAGGGTATAATTACTGCAAAGCGCAAGGCAGATAAACAAGTTTGGAAGAGCCCTCTGTCTTGGGGAAGACATGCTCCCATCTAAGCTAGGCTAGCATACACACGCTGAACTGCAGAAAGAAACCCACCCGATACATGCTCCCACAAGACCAGGACATAATGGCTCAAGAACAAAGAACTCCAGTGTTCTGAGGACTACTCAACATTACTTGTAGAAGAGACTCATCTCACCTAAACTCATTGAAATCTGAGTTAATTACCCTAAGCTCTCTTTGTAGTCAGTGAAGTCCTCTAGGGAACTGGTACCTCCAGTAGGTCTCATATGTCTTAGATGTTTGTTATAGGACAGAGGACAAACAGCTGCAGTGGTCTGAACTGGAAGACTGCTGTGCATTGAAGAGGTAGCAATCCAGGTAACAGTTGACTTGAGTGGGCACAGGCTATACTTTGCGTGCTACACTTTGCTGCACCATGTTGGGCTGTGCTGCACATATAAATTGGTCTTCAGGCCTGTGCTGTGCTGCACTTATCACTTGGCTGCAGGATAAACTTTGCCAGCTAATCATAACAGAGGAGCCTGCAGGCAGCTCCTACTTGGCATTGGAAATTACTCCACCTGTGCGTCCTTGCCTTTATCTTGAAGCGACGCAGCATGTTCTCATGCCAACATCCTTTAGCTTGATAGTAGAAATGATAAATGGAATTGTTTACTTCTAAGAAAATCCTATCAGAGCGCTGAAGACCATAATGCTAATGAACCTTAGCTTGGATGGGATCAGTGCGGTGGGCCATGTTGCAACTAGAGGTCCATCTCATGCTGCACAACACTGAGTTCCTAGCCTCTGATGTGCCACAAAGTGCCACAAAGATGATGAATGGACTGGGGCATCTCTCCAATGTGAAAAGGCTGAGAGCTGAGCCTGTTCAGCCTGGAGAAGAGGAGGCTCAGGGGGATCTCAATAATGTATATAAATACCTGAAGGGAGGGTGCAAAGAAGGTGAAGCCAGGAAGTGGTGCTCACTGGCAGGAGCAGGTGCAATGGGCGCAAACTGAAACACAGGAGAATCTGAGAATCAGGAAACAATTTTTCACTGTGAGGCTGATCAAGCACTGGAATAAGTTGCCCAGAAAAGTTGTGGAGTCTCAATCCTTGGAGATACTAAAAAGCCATCTGTACATGGTCAGGGACAAACAGCTCTAGGTGGCCCTGCTCGACCAGGGGGGTTGGACCAGATGACCTTCAGAGGTCCCTTATAACCTCAACCATTTTATGGTTTTGTGATTATCTATACTATCAACTTATTCCTTATCTCTAATAAAAGGAATTTTAATTATACATTACAGAGTTCAAGTATCTTTCTTATTGGGATTGACAATGACCATTTTCATTGGTGTACTGCAACACCCTCCAGTGAATCACACTCCAGAGGTAGACAGTTCATGCAAGGATGCCTAACTTTCAGCTGCCTAAAAGAATGCAGACAAATTCTGCTTTCAGTGCACGAGTTGAAGGTTTATTGTTTTAACTTGCTGGGGGTTAAACACTTGTATACAAAAATAGCTACTAGTCTTCTCTCTGGAAGGTGGGTAGTTACTAGTGAATACTGCGTTGTCTCTAAGAAATGCAGAACAGAATCACTATGGTGAATAAAACTTACATTTACCTCAGAAACCACAGTGAGTTGGAGGACAGACAGAAGGCGAAATCCTCAGCCTGCAGGCAGGCAAACACAGGACTGGACCCTAAGAAAGGTATCTGAGTAAACAGATCATGGAGAAGATGGGAGAGGGCTGAAGGTCCAGTTCACTTTGGAGCTGGGACACAGTTCTAGAGCCCTAGACACAGAGGCAGACATAAGGCAGAGCCTATAGTGCATGGGAAGGACTACCACTTTCTCCTCAAGAGAAAGGTGTTGACTATGTCTTCTATGTGGGTATTTAAAAGCACAGGGCATTGTAATGAGAGTTCCTGATTGAAGGAGGAGAAAGGACTTCTTCCCAGGAAAGATGACACAGTTGTTAAGAGATTTCAGCTGTCCTTCCCTCACAAAAGCCAGCATTCTTTCAGTCTCTTCATATCAAGCTTTTTATGTCAGGCAGGTTTTGTAATTCATTGTTCCCAGCGCTATGTAGCCAAGTTGTTTCTCATTATTTGATATGCATAAGGCATTTGAAGCATGTTTTTTGACATTTCTAGGTAAAATATTATTGAAATAATACTGAAATTTACCATTCTGTTCATCTATCAAAGATCCTTTCCTGCAAAGTTGCAATGTAGAGCATTAAGCTGGAGGTAACTGCTCAAGCTGGACACAGTAATGGCACTTCTCTGCAGAAACTAGGTCATGTAAATGCAACCACCAGATTACCCCCTAACATGTATATTTGTCCATACAACCGTAGGTGAATTTGTTCCCCTGGCAAAACTAAATTTTAAAGGTAAGTGAGCTGTTTGTCTAAGCAAAATGAGCCTAGCACAGATTAAATAGATTGTCAGTTGCTTTGCTGGATGGATCCTATAAATACTAACCACGGACTTAGTTCTTATAATCTCTTAGTGACTTCATATTTATCAAATGTTTGTCAAGCTTAACCTGACAATGTACCTTAAAAAAAATTCAAAGCCTAGTTTTCCCAGCTTTTAAATGAAGTTCCATAAACAGTCTGGCACATACATGGACACCTGGAAAGGTCGTACAGGCAACATGTAATTATCAGTGCTGAATGAGCATCAAAAAGAAGCAAGTGCAGGGTGGAAGCATTGCAAGCTCATGCTGCCAAGAAGATGATGTCCAAAATATGTTAGGAAACACAAAGCAGCTGATTGCCAGCAATCCTAATAGAAGTATTCCTGCAATTGAGCATCCCCACAGATAAAAACTTAGCTCTTCTGTAACATTGAGGAAAACATCTCAAAATAATGTAAAGGAGGAAGTTCTGCATATTAGTGACACCTACTTTTGTGCAGAAGCCAAAACAGTATTTATGTGCTTAGTACTGAAGCAATATTCAAAATAGGAAGGATGCTGCTTTGATTACAGCAATGGATTTCACCTTTTAGTTGAAAATGTATCATAGTATTTAATCAACCATGCAGCTGACAGCACTTTAACATTATACCTCTGTGTATCTGTGACTTGGTAGGCATGCAATGAGTTACTGAATGGATGTTAATCCTCTGAATATTCAAGTTCTTTTATGGATCACAAATAAAAGGGACTTGACTTGCACCAAGTGACCACATCGTGCTTTAAGTGAGCCATCTCCATGAGTCTGGAGAGAGAAGTCTCTCCATCCACCTATACAGAAGGCAGTAATAATAGAATCTGCTTCAATTGAGAAGGCCATCTGTAGATAAGAGATGATACTGTCTGGCCAGTAAGGAAGGCACCTTGCATGGCTTGAGAGAGAGTAGCAGTTAATCCATAAAGCCATTATCCACCTCTGACTATTAGTGTAGGTGAATCTTGTTCCCAGGGTGGTACCAAGAGGTCCTGCCATTACTTGCAATCAGCCAGGACACAGACCTAATTAAAAACCTTCATACTGCTGGAAGTGAGCCTTCAGTGGAAACAGAGAGGCCGCTCGGTGATCCTGGCAGGCAAAGCTCTAGCTAACCTACAGGTAGCAAGACATGAACTTTTCTGTTCTGGGTGAGACAAGACAGGACTTCCTTCAGTCAGGATGGAGAAGTGCAAGCATTTCTGTATGAGTAAGATGAACTGAGAAAAGCTGTGCCCTGGCTGAGGGGTAGCTTAACAGCCCTCTCAGATGCAAGGCCACACTTTTTAATGAACAGCAGAATACTGACTTAACCTGATTAATTTAAAAAAAAACCAAAAAACAAGATACAAAGTAGCAGCCAAATTGTTAAACCTATATCAAAATAGCACACATAACTGAAGCACGTTGTTCTGTTTCATGTTAATGCTATCTACCACAGACCTTCTCATCTGCCAGATAAACGGTGAACTTTGGAAATAAACATGTTTAAAAGGAGCACCATGAACTTGATAACAACAAGCATGACAAATAGATACAGTGTGCAAGAGAATAGATATCTATACAGCATGACATGAACTGATGACAAAGTACTGAAGGAATAAGTCGATGTGGTGGTGCACTATCAGCAAAATGCTGAAGGGCAATGACAATTGCTAGTGCAGTGTTGGCATACGCAGTCAGAGTACAGTCCAGCTCCAGCGGGCGCAACTAAAGGGACCATAGTTAAAGACAGAGCAGCATGAGCTGACGAACCAGGATGTGCAAAATCCAACATAGCATGGAGACATCTGGGCCAATCTAAATGAGCTGAGGCAACAGATCCTGCACAGGCATATTTGCACAGCACTTCACTCGGGCTACTTCTCTAACAGACTACGCGCTAACAAGAAAGTAGTCTAATACAGAAGAACCATATATATGCATACTACATATGTACATGTTTTCATATGTAATATAGGGTATCTGAAAGTGAACACAATAATTCTCCAAGATTAAATTGTTTAGGTAATCAAGAATTGTCTTAGGAAGCAACCACATTTTAATGACAATGGCAATCACTAACTACCTTCATGCTTAAGATAACAGTTGAGTCATGCTATAATCTTGAAAATTTCATGTTCTAATAATGTAAAAATAACATTCATTTTATCACTTTATTATTTATATAATTTAGAACTGAAATATTCTTGCTTGGTTTCATTCAAATGATGAATATCCTTGGACTATTTGAGGCAAATCACATCAGACATTTGGATTACTCAATAGAGCTAAGGAGAGGAAATATATCTTCGTAGCTGAAGCAGTTTTGTTTAGTAGCCAAGAACATTTTTAGAATACAGAAGGAAAAACACCAGACAGGAAAAGACTTGTAAAGGAACCCCAGATAGAGCAGACATATGCAAAACCAAACAGATTAGGAGGGCCACATAAACCTTTAAACTGTTATGTCCCATACTGTCCCAGCATTAATAAGAAGGCAGCAAGAAATAGGTATATAAATCTTAAATTATGAAGAACAACCAACATTTGATACTACTGCATCTTTGGTTGCCTCCATTTTAGTATCTGACAGGCCTGGTGTTGAAGGAAAGAAGTATTAGAGGTCTGCTTGAATGAGAAATAGAAAGGGAGAGAGAATACAGAATTGGACTGTCACTGTGACTACTGAGAAAGTGAAGGGTTGGTCTTCTACCAGAACGGCACACAGAATTACAGAGAAACTATGCATGCTACTGGAGAAACACACCTCTCTCACAAAAACACCAAAATTACAGTAGAAGCAATCTGGAGAGAAAAAAAAACAGTAACAATGGACCAGAAAAAGAAGTATAAGTGGGTTAACAACTACTCCAGACTCTACGAATGTGAATCAGTGAATCAATCCTCCAGAAAGACAGAAAACGCTGACGGATGTTTTAGGTATGTGCTGCACTAAAAAACTGGAGAGTGATGATAGATGGTTATGGAACCAACAAGGACTGCATGAGACTTTCCTCAATGCAAATAAGACAGTAAGCCACAGATGGCAGAAAATGATGAACCATTTATATCAATAACCCCATGGTGATTACAGCTTTACTGCAGCTTTATGGTACGACGTTGAGGAATATTCCTGTGGTGTTGTCAAGGTAACATGCAAGCAATAAGGTGTGCAGTTGTCTTGGTGTTTATATCAAATGAGGGAGAACTAAAAAATGAGACTCAACATGTGCAGAATCTGTGTTTCCTTACAACTGAAAAAGCTGACACTTTCAGTTGGAGAGCAAGGAGAACTGGAGTAAGTGTTAGGAGGAATTGTACACTAGAACTCATCAATTCTACAGAGATGGAGTCTTCTCCCATGTTTAAGTTGATTTTGGCATCCATATGATGCTGGACCACTTAAAGCCTCTTAAAGCCTCCCTCTCTTCTGCCTAACCTCCTCTTTCACAAGCCTGTTATGGACAGCAGCAGAGCCACAGTCACAGAAACCCCTGGGCTTCTCTGTCCCTGCCTCCCAAAAGAACAGTTTGTCCCATCAGCATCCACCAGGACTGTGACTGATTAAGGACAAATTCTGCCTGGCATGGCCCTATATAAGGGCAGAAAATAAAATCTCATGATTATTCACAGAGATAAAATCTAAAAAAAGCCATATAATGATGCTAAGCAATCTAAAAAGATAGGGGCTCTTAATGCACTGTTTTAAAGCCTACATACTGCTACATAAAGCTAACTACAAAGTGTTTGCTGTGCTGATTAAATTTGGAGTATACCATGAGATAATTCACACAGCTGAGCTATGGCAACGTCACTTAGATGTCCTGAAGACACCATGGCAGCACCCTTTCTCCCAGTGGATGCTTGCAGTAGAGAGTGCATACAAGTGATACCTTCAGGGTACACTGCAAAGATGATATGCCAATCCCTACATGGCTTTGGTCACAGAGGGCTTCAAAGACACTGGTTGAATCTCAGTTTCTGACCAAGAGTTTTGAAACGTTCCAAAGAAGAGGTGTGCTGGTCAAACTCCCCCAGCACTGCAGAATTAGGGGAAACAGCTAACAAGGAACTATGTTTATGGAAATGAAGCCCCAGCAGGTGTGATTCAATCCCCTCAACCATCACCATGGCAAACCTGCTTGAATGCAATGTGAGTCTGTTTGCCTTCACAGAATAAAGAGAGCATAAGTAAAGGCGGAGCCAGCCTCAAATGTTGATCTTAGAAGGGGCTGGGACCACACAGGGGACAGAAATGGCTGAAATTCAAGATTTTCTGCCAGAAGAAAGTTCAGAATAGCTTTTTTCTGCCTAAGAATTAAACTGATTTTAATTATGTCCTGCACAGTGGGAATTCTGAAATACTGTTTTGAAAAACATTAAATAAAGCATTTTGCTCCAAATTCCTGAATGAAACCCTCAAGTTGCTCAGAAAAATAACAATGGTTAGAAATAAATTATACATATATTTGAAAAAAATATATAGATAAATGTTCTTTGTTACCTTTACCTATAGCAAGGAAAATCTACTCATCAGTTAATATTTTCCATTCAGCTTAATAGCTTGTACTTCTTAAACAAGACTACAAACTGTCCCATGAATACTTCTTTTGCAGAAAACAATCAAAGATTCTCAGTGTTTGATTTTGCTTTTGCAGAAGAACCTAGTTAGAAGTCTCTAAGGAGATAGTCTAGAATCAATTGCATTAAATTATGTTCTGAGAGTCCAACAGCAAGGCAGAATACAAACAAAGCGCAAAGAAGCCATGTTTACCTTAGTGAAATGAGCACATATTATTGAAAAGCAATTTGCAGTTAATATTGGATTGGATTCTGGTCTTGCAGTATGAAAGTTGAAGTTTTGAAAATTATTTTGAAAAACTCAACATTTAGGAACCAAAACAATCTCATTTGTTTTGATCTTTGGTTTTAAAGTGAAATCAGGATTAAGATCTATTAGGTCTATTTCAAATTTTTTTGAGATTCTATTCTGCTCTCCTGATCCAAATCATCCAGGACTTTAGCCATCAGGGGAGTATAGTGTATGTGAGTCCTTTCCAGTGACTGAAGATTTGCATCATCAAAGAGAAGGGATCTTTTTTTATTATTTTTAGCTCTCTCCACACAGCTGAGGTTGTGCTTACCTCTTTTTAACTTGGCTGTACATATCACAGATTGAAAACAAGAGAAGCAGGGTCAAAATTCATGTAAACAGAAAAAAGGTATCACCTTGAGCAAAACACATACCTTTGTGGTATATAAAACATGTGCTCTGGAGGGGGTTTGTAGAGAACTCCTTCATACACAGGCCACAAACCACTTAAAATTCTGAAGAGTGAACTCTTTCCACAGCCATTGGGTCCAGTGATTAAAAGATTCATCCCCTCCTCAACCTACAGTAGCAATGAAAATGCAAATATTACTGTGCAGTATATATATGGCACAGACAGTCTAAGACCCCTACAGGGAGTTACATGAGCATTTATATCAAATTATCAATCCATTTCATTAATTACCAGCACATATTTATGCAACTATTCTGGAAACAGTGGCATTAGATATAATATGTGGTCTGAAATAATGAAAACAATTTCTATAACATCTGAATATTTCTATAAACTACACTGATTATATCACAATGTCAATACACCACAGTCAGGATCAATTATTCTAATGCAGATTAGGTCCAAAGGTCTTAAGGGCATATAGAGCAGTGCTATGCCCATCAGTGATATTAATTTAAGCTATGGGAGCCTGATCAAATGATTTGGAAAAATTACTTCACACTGGCCTTTCCTGCTTAATTACCAGTGTTATTTTGGCTGTAACGCACTTGGTTCTATTCATTTCAATATCACCCTGTGTATATATGAGTGTACATTTATGCATAATCACAATGTCATTGTCCATGCTTTACATAAATATATTGATTATGTTATATTTTCAGTTGGTTTTGTCTCTTGAGCCAAGTAAATAAATGTAATTGTCTCCCCGACCATAAAGTTATAATTTTACAAATCTGAATTCCTACACCAAAGCCATTGCAAGTTTTGCCATAGCTAGGACCTTGTCCTCCTAGATGCTAATTCGTGTAACATCAGAGGTGACAAGAGGAACACTCTGCTTTAGCTAAAATAAAGGACCTGCTGGATGGAATGCTCATGTTAGTGTTCTGATAACTTCAACTGTTTTTCAAAATAATAACATCTGCAGTGGAACATAAAATCAGGATATATGTGGCAGTAATTGAGTAAAGGTAATTCAGTAATTCATGCATTAAAATTGTGAGCAGGTACCAAGTGGTATCTGGAATAGCTTTTTAAAATCAATACGAGTTTTTACTGAGTAAAGACGCCATGGTTGGGCTTGCAAACTATGCTGTCAACTATCAGTTAGTACTGCTCTTTGTGGTGATTAAGCAAAACTATGGACTCAATTTTTTCACTTTTGCCGTGGACTCAGAATTTTAAAGGAGCCTGTGTGAGCAAAGCATCCTAATTTCATTGAAATTAAGTAAAGATGGATGCAGACACCCATATGCACCTTGAAAATCTCAGGTTGGTTTTTCACCTGGCAACAGCACCAGAAATCCTTTCTTCTTTCTCTGAGCAGGATAAACTACATATGTCTGCCTCTATTGAGCTACTATGCCTACCTTTCTGGACTTTCCCTTTTATCCATATGCTCCTCCAAGTACTTAACATAAGGTATATGAATTCTGTGCTGTTTATGTTAATGTGATGGCAACAATCAGAAGATTCTTGCATATCATCTTACTTTGAAGTTTAGTCTGGAAACCACCACGTCGCCATTCGGAGTAATAATAGGAACATTTTCACAAATAATTCCATGATTAACATCAATAACTTTCCCTAGAAAGGAAAAACAAAGTAAGGTTATGAAACCTTCCATTAAGCAATGGCATATGAGTCTCTGTGCACGACTGAGAAGTAGATATGGTGACTTTCAAACAACTTTTTTATGTGGTTCAGGTTCTCCTAGTGGAAAATCTGGATAATAAATCTTAGGTAGTCAGAAAGACACTGTCAGCAGTAGCCAAGAGCGCATGACGAATCTCAGATTTGATCATAAATATAATGCACAATATGCATCATAAACATATATAATGCACTGTAAAGACATGTTTATTCATCTCAAGTTTAAATAGGTGGTCAATAACAACCAGTAAAAAATCTCAGGGACAGCCTTAGCCACAGGCAGACAAATTTTCCTTCTCTTGAGTATTTCATTAGAAAATACTTTCTCTGAAACTCTGAGCCCAGTTCAGTTTCCTCCACAATGACAGTAAAGGAGGAAACATTTAATGACTTCCTTCCATCTCTTTTTGAAGCCACAGACACTATAAACATGTCTGGTAAGTATTTGAGAAAACCCATATAACATATTTCACTCCAGTAGCTTCACTTACTATTTGGATTTCTGGCAAATTTAAATACACAACTCAATTGGACATTTGGATACTCTGTAACACAAGAACCTAGAAATAAAATCTTGAAACAGTAAAAAAATGAAACCAACTCTAACTTCTCAGTTGCCTGTTAAGGGGCTTCTCTAACAGAATCCAAACAGCTGGGCTCCTAGGCAAGTCTCGGGAATTGCCTTTACAGACAAGATGCAAAGGAAAGAGATTTCTCTTTGTATTAGAATGCTGCTTATTTTATAATTTACACTAATCTGAACAAAGGAAATGGAACTAAGGAAAAGTTGAGTTTATTACAGAACAACCTGATAGCATTTCCTTCAGTTCACGTTGGTCTTATATTTTCATTAAGAAGCCCTTTTTTTCAATTACTTCCAACTTTGTCAAACTATAACAACCTGGAGAAAAGTTTCTGTGCCATGCATCAGCCCAAGGGTTCTTTTTTTCCCCAAAAATAAATTTTATTTAAAACAGTTCTGTGGTATCCAACACAAGATTATGAAAAACAAAAGTGTTTTGCTGTTAAAAAAAACCCAACAGAGTGCAGCCTTATAACACTGACAGGCTCTATTGCCTTCAGACTCCTACAAAGGCACCTGATACGCAACTGGGAAATCAGCCCCACCACAACAGGCATGTGGTTTTTGATGGGTTCACCAAAATGCAAACAAATTTGGCCAAGACATACTTTTGTGAAAAAGGGTCATACCAGTCACTTCAATCGCATGAACACTTGCAAGGGACTTGGCATTCATCTGACTATGCCTCCACAGAAAACTGTCCTTCACAATCTCAAGCAAATTCTGCAAAATTCGCTCCTGTTTTTGAAGCACTTGTATACAGTGGAGAAATTCTAGTTAAAATAAATCTATGATATAAAATAGTAAGCTAAGTAAGTACTAAGTAAACTCAATTCTCATTTCCTAACTTTGCAGTGTTCAATTGCAACTTCAGGGTGCTTTTAAAGCATTTTAATGCGTAATCGGAAATACTATTTGACAGTATTTGTACAAGACATACAAAATTATATTTCAACTTTTAAATTCTGAATTATTAGATACACTATGTATATGGCAATATTCTATCTGTTAAAAATATTCTAATACTCTTCATATTTTGAGTGTTCTTATTGACAACAGTAAATGCAAGGCACAGCACAGACATCCCTTAGTTACTTAAACTTATATTAAATGACTTAAAAGGAAATGAGTAGTATGTGTTGAAAAAGCATCTGGGGAAGCTGAATATTAGGACTTTTTTCTTCTGAAAATGCAGACACATACACACATGTGAGTATATGTACTGTAATCCACATACAAATCTACTCTGCAGGGATTTCTAAAGTATCAAGGCTAAAAGAAAGGAGGAAAAACAGTAAAACAGAAAAACAATGGGGCGTGTCATAAAAAGTGTGGAGACTGTGGCCTAGATTCATCTGGCCTAAATTCTACTTAAGTCCTTGTGCACAATG
Organism: Aegotheles bennettii; assembly: GCA_013398125.1. Lineage (NCBI taxonomy): Eukaryota > Metazoa > Chordata > Aves > Caprimulgiformes > Aegothelidae > Aegotheles > Aegotheles bennettii. The sequence goes on along the minus strand of VZRW01001043.1, from coordinate 169,034 downwards.
CTTGGTATTGGCTAGCTGCCTCTGAGAGCCTAAAACCACTGTGGAGCAAATGCGAGCCACTGCGACTTAGGAGGAACTCAGGCTGGATGAAATGTGTGACTGTAGGGGAATCAAATCTTGGGAAAAGGCTGCAGAGGAAAAAAAAAAGGAGTGGCGTATAAGTATACTAGATTAAAAGGGAATGTTATCAGCATGCTTGTATATCTGAACCGTATTTTGTTTGGTTTTTAAAACACGGTTATTTAAAAAGTGCCCCAAAATTACTTTGTCGCTCCAGGAACTACAAACCTTTTCTCTTGTATATGACAAAATGTAATAGATATAAAATGACATTTCTTTTAATGTCACCCAAATATTACCAAGATCTACAAGATTAAGACATCAGCTATTTCCACAGCTCTCCACCACACTGCATCAGGCTGTTTGTTATGAAGAACCTTGTCAGAAGACCTTTGAGAAATCCGTGCTGAAGGGCAGCACTGTTGAAATTGTTGAAAGAAGTTATTTCATAAAGCACACTCTAGTGCCTTCAACTCTACCAAGGTTTAAGTTTTCAGAGGCCAAAGGGAGGGAATGAGGCTTTTCAACACCACAGAGGGGAGAAGCAGAAGGGGTCTGTTGGGAATATTGGGAAAAGCTACCATTGAGTACCTCAGGGAAAAGCTAGACACAGGAGGAAACGAAATAATGTACACAGAAAATGCTCTGGGGAGGGTGGAGACAGAAAGATAGTGGCACCAGAACGATACAGGCTGGGGACACAAATTTTCAGCTGAAAATTTTCACTAAATTATGAAAAAATGAGCACGGGCTGATATTTCGTCACTGGTAACAAAGTAGTATTTTTGTCAAAAACTGCTGAACCAATCTGTCTTTCTTTCCTACCCCAAACAAAATAATGTGGTATTTGAAGATGAAAATGTTAGTCTGTTTTCTGAAAAAAATTGAATGTCTGAGGAAAGTGGATGCTGTCCATGTAAGAATAATAATACCACTACCACCAAAACCAGTATAGTTGAAATGCCTTTTTCATTGAAAGTTTTACAGAAAACACTTGAGCAATTTTTCTGTAGTAGAAAAGCACTGCATAAGCACAGAGTTAAAAAACAGCAGGAGTTTAAAATTGAAGGCAACATGGTCTCAGGGGTATTAAGGCTGGGAGGCTGATTTGTTGTAGAAACAAAACCTCTGTTCACCACCTGTCCTATTGCACCAGTCCCACACATAGGGAAATACATACAAATCTGAATTAATTACCTTTAATTTCTAAGGGCCCATCAATGTGTGATTCTGCTTTATCTTCATTCTTGCTCTTGTTTTCAGACCCTTGAATAACAGCAGTCCTTTTGTAGATGCCTCTCCTCACTTCATCAAAGACTGAAAACATACTGTAGACACGGGCGGTGTAGCCTGCTAGCTCAGTAACCTGAGAAACAAAAAATGCCTCATTTCAATTACACTTCACAAATTCTATAAATGAAATGTTTGGCCAAAAACATTCCCAGCTATTCTGAGTCTCAGTGCTTCTCAAACATTATTCTGGGAGGATCAACGATGCATCTTTAGATGCCTATCAGTTTTCATTACTTGAGATTCTGTGCTAACCCCCCACAGCTCCTACCAGCCAGCAGACAGAGATTATTTGAGGGGGACAGATTTCAGCTATGATAGTGCCAGTAAATGAGGAGTTTGAAGGGACTGCTCTTCTCTGTGGATCAGTAGAGTCTTCAACCAGCAGAGAATAGCTATTAGCATATCTGAAAATAGAGAGCCTATCATACAAGAGAAAAACAAAATTTCTGCATTTCTCAGCAAAATAAAGGTCCACAGAAGTGAGAAAATCTGGCTTTTATAATTATTTATGTTTACTTCCCTGTATTCCCAAAACCTTCTGTGGGAAAGCTGTGCTTTTGTGTGCAAAACACGCAGCACCAGGGCTCCCTAATCTAAAACACAGTACAAAAAATAAATTACTCTTCTGTCAAATGCGGACTACAGTACCAGAGCTTAATCTGAGACCTTGGGTTAAAAATGGGCGTTTTTAAGATGGTGAAGTCTCTTAAAAGGATTTTTTTTTTGCCACAATTTCCACATAGTGAAGACAGAAACAACAGATCTCTGAACATGATAACTTCCTATTCGTGGGCAGTGACACTATCAAGAGCTCCCAAAAAACTGCCTCCATCTGCTGGCAGCAAAGAATTAAACCCTTATTATAAATGTATTGTTAGATGGTTTTAAAAGGCTGAATTTTTATACTAAATGCAGAGAGCAAGACAAGAATAGCAAGAAAGTGAGTTCAAGATTGTAAAATCATTAGCTTGCTGTGGTTAAACACATACACTCCATAACTGAGTTCACTTGCTATGGGGGTACATAGTTACAATATAAAATCCTCTATAAATTTCACTATTTATGCCAGATTCAGAAGTGAGTGGCACTGGCCACATGGTCATGACTCCACTGGAGGTTAACAGTATACAACGTCTCAAAAAACTCAGTTTAAGAGGAGCAATCACTCAGTGTTTCACCTCCATCACCCGTACAGAGTTTAGCACTATTGGTAATTGCATGAACAGCTGTGAAAAGCATTATGCTAACAGCACTCGAGGCAGTAGGTAGCACATAGGAGCTGTATCATCATTCTCCACACTGGAGTCTTTTTAGCAATTTCAGCGGAAGCTCATGCCAGGACTGAGGGCTCCACACTGCATTGGCAGTAGCATTTGATGGAGAGAATCTTGCATGTGATGAATGAAACTTGTACCAAATGTGCCCCAGAGAAACAGAACTTGTGGTAAGTTTATAACCCACGACCCTATAAACTCGCTTTATCAAAACACTAGATACTACCATCTAAACTATTGACCTGCGAAGAAAAGTTGAGTCCACCTCATCTGCATGCTGAATTACATTGACTGGAAGGAAGCTGCTCTGATGGATTGGGTAGGCAAAAACTGAAACTCCACTACCACTTGAAGTGGATTGAAATGCACTGTCCTGTGGAAACTGCCTGAATCAGGAAATGGGAATAACAATGAAGTTGAAGTACTGTAGTGTCTCTTGAAGAGAAGTATATACTTAAAATTCGGATGGAAGTTCATAGAACTGGTCTTTGATCTCATGCTGTCTGGATTGAAATCTTGCCATGTTATAAACAAAGTGAGTTTGTTCAATTGTTCCTACTACTTTGTGGGTATTTGTGTTTTCAAAAAAATAAACCCACAATGTTTGTAAGACAACACATACATTACATAAATGACTTAAATGTTGAAAATAAAACAGAAATGTCACCAGTGTATAACAGGTTATCTGGCAGTAACTTTAGCGCAGAGGCTAAGCAGTGGAACAGCTATGGAAGCACAGGTCAGAATCACAGTCCATTGGAAGAACTTCCAAAAAAAGCACAGACTCTGGATTTGTCAGAGTTCATATCTGAAGGTGCCAAACTACCCCTCCTCCTCCAATTTACAAAGCTGTAGCTATTATGGATGGATTCCAAGTAACGGAATCCATAGCTTTTGATTTGCTGCCTAGCTAATGCGTGCTGTCTCGCTCTGCACTGGAAAAATGGGTTGCCACCAAAGGGATGAGCAAAAACCAATTAACAAACGCAGAACCCACGTTCAGGAGGAAATGTTGAGGAGAATAATGGCGCTGCCTCATTTTTCTTTTGCTTAACAGCCAGCATCTAGAGAAACCCCTGACAGACCACAGATGAAAGCCCAACTTGACCAGGATTTGGGTAAGGACCTGAAATAATGTCTCTGATCTTCCAGATGAACATCCCATAATTCTAGACTATTTGGTGTCCCAAGATGGACTTTTTCCTGCTAAAGTTTCCCTACTTTGCAAAATTACTTACAATTTAACAGGTTCACAAAATACTGAAAACAGCCCTACAGTTTAGGTGGCCAGGAATTCAATTCTCTTTGTATTTCATACAAAACATGACACTTCCAACAGAAGAGTCTCAATACAATGGAGGTAGAGAGCCTGAATTCAGGTCTGTGCTCTGAACAGGGGAGGAATTTGAACCTTTATCACTCACTTTCCAGGAACTTCTATTGCTCTCTTATTGCATCTGAACACGTGTATCAAAAATGAGATTTACATATTGCACCATACTGGCAGCTGTGCATAGCTTAGATTGTTTGTGGACTTAACTCTAAAGATCAAACTATCATTTCAAAGATCAGCATCTATTTAGGTGCAACAGAACTTGCCTTTCAAAATTGCACTTCTTTTTTTTACATTTTATATTTAATACAAATTCTGTTTTACTTTTTTTCCTCTTCTGTTTTATGTATGAAAGATGTACTACAGTACCTCTTTGTAGGAAGACATAATCCTTTCAATAGCATCTGCTCCAGAGATCAGCAAGTTTCGTGATGTAGTAAAAGCTTCTGTTCTTTCACTAACCATTTCCTGTTTCTGGCCATCTTCCAATTCTAAAAGTAAAAAAAAAAAGTTTTCTGTTAAAATATTCTCATGAAAATTATCTCTACAAATTAAATTACAATTAGAATGCAAGTCATTATAGAGCGGCTTTTAAATTAAGAAGTTAACTCTACAAAGACAACCTTTCAAAAAGAATTGGTGAACGTAACTAGCATAGATATCTTGGTAACAAAGAATTAGTGGCAGTATTATGGAATTCATCTTCTTACACAAAACATGCTATTCTTTTATACTATTTGTCTACCTAGATAATTTTTCTTTTAATATATCATTACTCAATCTCAAAATATGAAAAAAGTGAAACCTAAGCAATGATCTGAAACATATTTTTTATATGATTTTTAGTACTTTTGCAATTTTTCATCTTCAGCCTTACTTACTGACTTCATGTAAAAGGAAACATTCATATTGATGGAAATTTGGCAACATGATTATATTTCTATAAGAAAGGAATAAGCACATTTATTATCATAGACATGTTTTAAGTAGGATATCTCTCTCCCAAAACACAGTTTCTCTCTTCATCTGACCCCTGAACAAAGTTGTGATGCTTTGTTTATGTCACTATATCCTATTAGCAAGAAAACTCTTGCTCCAAAGGAGTTGTCTCAAGAACATGTCAGTAGCAACAGGCAAGGAGAAAATAGCAGCTGAAATTATAGAAGATATGTGAAAAATAAATACATTAAATGTAAACATATCTACATACGCTTGTTATCATGTGACCTACAGATTTATACAGCATAGTCAACTTGCAACGTTTGCTTCTTGAAGGAATCAAGATTTAAAAAGAAGCGGCTGAATATTTTAAGACTGAACAGTGTTTTAGTGTTAAGAGTTGCATCTACAAAAAAGACAACTATGTGTAGTAAATCACTCTTATAAGATATTTCACATATAACATTAAGAATGAAAGGTCTCAAGGGTTTTTTATGTCACATAACTTTGTATATATCTCTATATATTGCTTAAGTCTGTTGCAAAATGGGGTCTAGATATTTTTTTTCTTAAGTTTGTAAAGGTTTTTTAAAGTTTCTTTTTTAAGCTAAGCTGCTGCTAGGCATCAGGTTAGGCAGGGTAATACTCCTGCATTAGTAATTGTTATTAACATCCTCTGTGATGTTTGCACAGTGCTTATAGTCAAGAAAATCTAGGAGAAATACCCTGCAGGTGTAATGTGATTGGAAACGTTATGGGCTAAGTCAAGCAATGCAAGAGTAAAGCAAACTATATTTTTTTACTTGATAACAGTCTCACTTTCCTGACAAGACCTGATTCTAGAAATCTCATATCTAGACATCTACATGCAGTAGCAAAGCCAAATATATCTTTCTGGCTTTGCTAGTTAAATCTAAATGTTATTTTGTTTTCATTTACCCATCTATAAGGTTTATCACTACATAACTGCATCTGAATCACTGAATATACTATGGATCATTTTTAAATTCTTACATGATAATTTTTCATATATATATATATACATACACTATCTGCATGTTACTCTTTCTGGACTCAGATTTTTTTTATAATAATTTTAATTAATTGAGATACATGTTCAATTTTTTTAGCTTAAATTATACAACATCAGTACACTGTCAACTAGCTGCATGTAATCTAGCCACCTGAGACACCACAAGAGAAATGCTTTTTAAAATAAAATAAAGACAGAAAACCTCTTGCAAAGGGAGAAGTTACAAAACTCTTGCTCATGCAGTTCTCACTTATTTAAAAAGTCATTTCCACTCCAAGAACATTAAAGTTAGGGGACAGAGAGAACTCAGTTCATTCATTAAAAAAATTAAATTGAAATTTGTTTCTTACTTCTCAGAGAAACAATTTTTGCTGATCTTGCTGGGATTACAGCCCACGTTATGTAGAACCACCAAAATTAAATCATTTAGGAATCAGCTATGGTGTAACTACACTAATGCAGCTCTCCTCCTGTATGTAAATGCAGGCTTTCCCAAGGGCTGCTGCCAGTACCCAGGCTAGCTCATCTAGCAAGAGTCCAGGGATCTCTACAAACCACTGCCTCAGTCATTTTAGGCATACTTCTAGGGGTATTTGAAAAATTAAAATTATACAGATTTACAAGCACTTCACTGCTCCAAAACACAAGCTCTTGTATTACATGCCTAACCCACCAAGATTACTTTTCTTGAACTTTTCATCCAAAACGTTCTTCATATTGCTAGCCTCCTGTGTTGGAAGAAGTAGTGCATTGTAACAGGGCAGACAGACTGTCTCTGTTGCATACAGAATCTGACATTTCCCTTTTTGTCTTCATTTATGTAAATGATAGTCATACTTGGTTTATAAACAAAGATAAGTGTTCACTGTGTCTAGAGAAATCAAAGCCTTGCTTCCAAAAATAGTTACTTTCCAGAAACTGATGAGAGACACCACATTTGGAACACCAATTGTTTAATACAAAAAGAATGAGAAACATTATCAAATGCGAATCTTGGCCTTGCCGGTTAATTTCTTCCCTGAAATATGTAACAGAATCAGCAAATTGCAGTCAAAAATATCACCATCATAGAAGATTCTTTTTTTATTTTTATTGCAGGACTATTTTTTTACTCTCCCCCTCCCTCCCGTCCCCTCCTCCAAAGAAGTGTGCAAAATCTATTGCTTTACACCTTTAGTCTCAGGTCTGGTCATGGTACCAATTTTGTGCATATCCTCAATTCTGGTGATTTATCCTAAAGTAACAAACCCACTATCTGTTCCTTCAGATATGAATCTATTCCTTCAGATATGAACAAACTTGCATCTGACCTGCTGAGGCACAAAGTGCTGTTTTCCCAAGCAGGGAAGTTCAGATCTGCTTGATTCTTTGAATACTTGTTATACTTCAAACTGGTCTTGACAGTGTTGATTTGTCAGTATTTGTGATCCATCACCATGGTGTGCCTCAGGTCTCCGCAATAAGCCCCGTGCTTTAATGCTTTATATTGATAGAGAAAAATATTCTTCTGCTTTACAACATGAGCCATCGCTGTGTCTTTCTTTTCTCCCACATTTGAAAAGTATTTATGAAAACAATATGCACGAGTAACAGGAATGTTATTTAGTTTAGCATAAATGCAAGTCTTTTTTCTTTTAATCATGCTGTAATATCAAGGAGATATTTACAATGTGTAACTAAACCATCTTTTTCTTGACTGTACTCCTGTGATAGCAGAAAGACTCATTACTTTTTCTGTTGTGCTAATAACCTTCACTGTGAGGTGAAATGGCTCTGTACAAACTCTTCTGTTGGGAATAGGACCTCCTGATATTTTTGAAGCTGTTACAGGATGCCAGCCAGAGTCCTGATATAGTGCCCTCCCGAGCCACGTGGTGGGCATCGGCTCAGACAGCTGAACACCCAGCCATGTACCGATACAATTGCACGTAAGCTAAACCATGTTGAGGCTGCACAAAGTCACCCTACAAACTGAATCGAGCTTGTTCAGTTGGACAACCCTGATTTGGAATATAACTACCCAGACCTGCACTGAAAACAACTCACTCATTCTGGATTAAATGTACCCAACTTAGAATTGATCCTTCTGCAGACACTGTAGAATCCGTGCTTGAAGAATTCACGTGGAATATGTAATATATTCTATGGTTCTAATTGTGCATAAGGAAGCCTATTGAAGCGAGCTTCCCCACTGTTTCTCATTATCCCTCCTTAATTACATTTTATTCTGCTCTCTTTTTTTGTTTTAAATAGCATCTGCAATGATAACACTACTTGAGTCTTGTTTCTCTTCCTGGAAAGTTCTGATAAGATGCAAAAAATTATACCATCCAAGCCTGGAATCTGAATTTCACCTGCTCTTCTCCCAGGTAGTCAGGGAAAACCAGTGGTTCTTAACATGTCAACTCATAAGAGAATAATTACCTATAATTGCCCTATGGTTTATGGAAGGAGGAGATAATGATACTATTAACTTTCCTAGAGTGCTTTTGTAAAGCAGCAGGAGACGCTGAAAAAAATCAGTCTGAAAAAAATCAATCCTCTGTGTCCTGAATTTACACTGTTACATTCAAAGTTAGATCTTTTGTGTTGCTCTATCCTCAGCTGACTTGCTATGCAAGAAAGTTACGCACAAGACACAAATGTTGTAATAAAGTCTGTGAATAATAGATAAATATAGATGGCATTCAGGGGAAGTACAGTCTTTTAAGGATGTAACTTTAAAGAAAAATTTAGAAATAAAGTAAAAAAATGTTATTACCTCCATCTGCAAATCCTGTTGCGGTGATGATGGGCACAGCGACCATAATCATACCACAGCTACTCCAGACATACTTCATCAGGAACTGCTCTATCATGATGTACCACAAACGCTTGGACAAAATGAGATTCATTTGATCTGCCAAAGCCTTGTAGCTTTTTTGCAGTTGTTTCATTTCTACCTACAGGTGAAAAATAAAACATTTATACAAGGCAACAAGGATGCACATGTCATACAAGATACATTCGCATACGTGCATGAAATAATCAGGTACCCAGAGCTGTGACTTCTGAGTCACATCTGCTGTGTGGTACTTCATTTTCACAGTGCTGCAGGCTCACAGCAAAAGTGCGGGGAAAACTCTGGGGAAGCCAGTGGACACGGCTCTTATTTATGCCATCATTGCTCAATAGCACACTGACCGGTTTTCAGCTCTTCAGCTCTTTCAGGTTGTCTGATATATACAAGAACAACACACAAAGCAGTCACAACAGCTGATTCTAGCAATCAAAATAAGATTGATTCCACATTCCTTTAATGAAGCTGCAGCTGTAGAGTTTCACAGCAACTGAAACTCCACCTACTGGAAAGTGTTTGGGGATCAATTATCTCCAATGACTTCAAGTTGCAGAGCTGATCCCTGAAATACAACGCTGCTTGTTTTTTGCAAGCAATCTGGAGGAAGAGAGAACTGTCCCAAGAGGTTTAACAAGTCAAAGACAGTTGCCAGTCAATATAATGCATTCAGTTCAAGCCAGTATTTGTGAGAATTTAGCTGCACTTAAAACATGGCTATAGGCAGCTTTTGAGAAAGATTGCTTCTACCAAAATAAACAATTTACTTTATATAATCACTGCTTGGACTGCAAGAGTAACACTTCAGGCCGGTTTCCAGCTTTCATTTTCACCTTACATGAAACACTTTTTTTTTCCAAATCGTGTTTGAAAGCTGTGACAGCCAAAATTCACTTCTAATAAAAATATTAAGACTTCTTTAATAAGGTGGCTTTAAAACAAGCCAGTAGTTTATGTAACTGTGACTGCTGAAGTGCCGTACTTAAGCTATTTTAAGACTCTGATGGCTGCATCTTTGCTTAGCTATGTAAAAGTGTCAAAGGTTGCAGTGCTCTCTGTGCTATCAACAGTTTTCCCCTAGACTTTCCAGCGTGCCCTGGCTGCTATTTCTGCAGCATTAAATCTGGCAATTCAAACACGGGTGAAAAAAAAAACGAAAGAGCCTAGAAAAGTTAAGCGGAACGGACTGGGTGGGGAAAAAACAAGAACGGCGATTAGCTTCCTAGAAAAGATCCAGCTGCAAAACAGGAACACTGTCAGAGCACAAGGGAACCACGGTCCGCTCGCCCTGATACCGGCTGTGAGATGGCATTTCCCTAGGAAACGGGAAGTGCTTGCTGTAAACAGGTTAAATAGCAGAGGGACCCAAAGTGCTTGGGGAGGGCAGCAGGGGAAGCGTGGGTTGGCGCCAGCACTGCAGAAGCAACCCAAACACCCTCCTCCTTCTCTCCCCCTTACCTTGTGCCCTCGGTAAAAGGCGATCTCTTCCACGTTGGCAATGATGCGCGAATGCATGAAGCGCAGGTAGCCCTTCTTGTGTGCCTCCTCAGCCACCAGCTTGCCAAACTTGGGCGAGCAGGCTTTGAGCACGCGGGCCGTCGCGTAGACGACGAGGCCAGCCAGGAGCGTGGGCCCGATGGGGTTTGCGCCCCGGGACCGCGCCGTGCGGATGAGGGTGTAGGAGGTGAGCACCACATCCAGGATGGGCTTGGTGAGGTTGGAGTAGAGATGCGCCACAGACTGCGAGAACATCATGATGTCCTCGGTGAGGGACTGGTCGGGGTTGGCCAGCCGCCCATCCATGCTGATCACCCTGTAGTAAGTCTGGTTGGCAAAGTAGGTCTCATAGGCGTGATCCACCAGGCGCGTGCGGAAGGCGAGGGCCAGCTTGCACTCCAGGTACCGTATGGTGCTGTTCACAAACGTGGCCGGGATTGCAATCATCAGCCATTTGATTAATTGGAAAACAAAGCTCCTGGGCTTTTTTTCCACGATGCTTTTCACAATCTTCCCGTCGAGGGCGGCCACATAGATGGAGAGGAAGGTCCTGGAGACCAGAGCGACCGAGTGGAGGCAGAGCAAGCCCAGCTCGGTGCTCACCAGCTTTGGGAAGAACAGCTTGCGAAGTTCCAGCAGCTGCTTGAAAAATTCCGCGTTGACGGCCGGGGAGGCTCTGCCCCGGCTGCCGGCGCGGCGCGGCGCCGCCCGGCTCCCCTCGGCAT
>VZRW01001043.1:146636-157274 GCA_013398125.1 Aegotheles bennettii | reverse complement strand
GACCCGGGCGTCGCGGCGTCGCCGGGGCAGCGCTTTCCAAATCGGCGGAATTTCTTTCCTGTGCTCTGGCCGAAAGGAAGCAGGTATTGTGCTGCTGCAGCGTTATCAGACTGAAACCACCCCGGACGGTGCCTGCAGCAAAACCGGCCTAAACTCGCACAAAGGAATTAGCGGCAAAGGCTGTTGTCTTGCTGCTTTGTTTTTCTCTGCCCGCTAACTTCTGATTCCTACCTCACTTGTTCGGGAAAGTATTTGAAGTTACAGGGGGAGGATCAGAGTACTTAAAAAAAAAAGACTGAGTCCTTTCACACTTTGAAAATGAAGTAACAAGGTAACTGTATCAGCTGGTATGTGATAAAGCATTACTTTGGGATGTGTGTCAAAGCAGATTTGGAAAATGTGCTATTAGGCATTAGAGGAGAGCTGAGGATTCCAGCCTGCTCCTGGAAATGGCGAGTGAGGCCACTGCCTCGCCATGACTCGCTGTAGGCAGAGTTACACCAAGTCACTGGTACGGAACAGCCCTCTTCGGACAGGGTGCAGGGATGATGTTCAGACAGCAACACGAACTTCAGGATAAAGAAGTAGCATCTTTGCTTGTGAAAATCAGGCACCACTTATGGAAACAGCCAGGTGTCTTCCAAAAAGCCCAATAAACCACGACCAGCAAGACAAGACCAAGTGAGATCTCACATCTTCCTAGGAGGTCACGCAAACTGTGTCCACAGTGGCCTGCTGGAAAGTTATGTAGAAAAGATGTATGGTAATCTTGGAGTTTGTTAGACTTTCTGCCAGTGAGGGCAGGATAGAGATCTGGACAGAGATCCTTTTAGCTTTTTTTTTATTATTATCATTTAATACACAACTCAAAGCTAGGAAAACGTCAGAATCTGACACAGAGTGGTACAGCTAACTCCTAGTTATTAGGTAGGCCTGGTTTCACTGCAGATTATTTTGTCAGTAAAATAGGTTTTTCAGCCCAGATTATTTTGTCAGTAAAATAGGTTTTTCAGCCCACAAAGGCACTGATGAGATACACTGGCTGAGAAATGGCTTTGTTTAGGGTTTGTTACTTTTTAATCGTGTCTCCGGTTGGATACTTCACATTCCGGCTTGTGTGTATGGCAGCATACTCTTACGTTTTGCCAAACCACAGTTATTTGCAATATGCCATTACTCTAGCATTTTCTTACCAAGGGGAAAGTTCACAGATCTCTTTCAGTTCTGCATATCTGCTGACCTTTCACTTCACAAGATCCTGGAGGACTGAAGCTGTTGGTGATCACAGTCAGATCTGTGGGAACATTTAAAAGTGAAGCAAATCTGACTGTGTGGTGTTTCAATCAATAAAAGCAATGTATTTTCTTCCTTTGAAGGTGTGGAGAAAAGCCTAAACTGTTGTTTTAAATGCACCCTTTCTTCTGTTCTTGCTGCCTCAAGAGCTTTGCTCTGCCACAGTCCTGCTCTGTAATCCATGCACAAACTCCTCTTTGTGGAACATGGCCTTAGGTGATTTTTTTTTCTTTAGCAGTGAAGGCAGCAATTTAACTACATTTAGTCGTAATAAAATTTCTCAGTGTTACTGGAAAAATAGTTACCAAAGCTGCAGTGATATTGGTGCAGTGTTCAGTACTCTGTTGTCTGCATGATTTCTGTTGACTTTATTTTAATAAACTTTTGAAGATAAGTGCAATCAAGTAAGTTCAAGTAAGGGGTTGGGGGATATTGATTTTAGAACCAGAATATTTGAAGGTTTATCCTCTCTTAAGGAGATCCAGATACTTGTTTTTTTTTTAGTGTCATATGTTGGTTTTCAGTCATACGGTTAATTTTCCTCAAACACATTAAAATAACTTGTGTGCATTTTCTGAATATAGGAACCAATAACTGAAGAGGAAGAGGAACTTACCCTATTTTTATAACTATTTAATATTCTATAGTAATTTTTCACTATTTTAAGTCAATATTCCAGCATAACAGAATGCCATAATTCTGCTCCCAACTGCAAAAATAAAATTGTTAATTATCGAAACAGTGCTTGTCTGTTGAGTGAAGTAACAGAACCACTGTCTATAGAAATGATTTGTGCTTGGATACAGCCACAAAGCAGAAATAGAAACAATGAATAGCAGGCTGACTAAACTCCATGAATGTTTGAATATGTAGAACTCAAGTGTAATCATGGCAACACTGATGCCTCTTTTTTCTCTCCTATTTTTTGCCCGCTGGCTCCCACTCCAGAGCTTTGTCCTTGCACAACTTTGTGACTGCAATGGATATAGTGGAATGGGAACATGCAGGTTATGTGAGAGGTATCAGTCAGCCTTCACTCGATCATTTTTAAAAACTTTTGGTTTAATGTTTGAAAAAAAATAATGCTCTTAACAGAGTCCAAAGGCTGTAACATCAATTCTTGTGGAAAACTAGAATTTCCTCACTGCTTACAGAGTTTACCACCATACCATAAAGACATACAAAATAAAAAAGAAAGCTATGGGAAAATAGATTTAACTTACGCCTCTTGTATCATTGCTATTTGAGATATTGGTTTAAATACGTGTATGTAGTGCATAAAGTACATAACTTTTTATATGTGTATGAAATATATGTACAATACATAAAATATGAATCCACACAGTGTCTGTTGTTTTCAATTACATGCTAATAATGAACTGTAAATCATTTCTAAAATATGATGTACTGTAATATGGTGAGCTAGGAATTTCTGGTTTTATCTTTAATTTTGAGCTGCGTGCTTACATACTGTTGTGGGAATAGTAGGCCTTGATTTGAGCCAAATTCAACAGAGGATGGTCACACAAACCCTTATTCAAGTAAATACCTTACGCTGAAGTACTTCCAAAGTTTCTATTGACTTTAATGTAATCACTTACATAAGTACAGAAATACACCCCCAGAACTAGTTTGCAACATCAAGGCAAACCAATTACAAATTAGACTTTTTCATCAGAAAAGGGTGATAAGATTTGACCTTTGATTTCAAATTCATAGCAGCAGAAATTGTCTGCTTATTTTGCCTGATTTGGAGAAGCTACTGGCTGTGATAATATATCTCAGTAGAATATCCACACACTGTAATTCATTTAGGATCTGGAGGTCTGAGCCAAGCAAGAACTTTCAGTTTTAGGGTGACAGATGTGGAAGCCTATTGACTAAGTGTCACTGTGGTGAGACTGGCGTGATCCTACCAAGCAGTTGGTTCCAACTGTTTAAGTCCTAATGGGGCAGTATGTTGCCCAGACAAGGCAAAGATATCTTATGGCAAGAGGGTAAAGAGCAGAAGGGAAATGGGAAGGTCCTACTCTGTTCTGTTGTTTGGGTCCCGAGTGTAGGCACCACAGAGATGGTGTAAATGGGGGATGTTCCTGCACCAGTAGTCCTCTTCCCCGTATTCTGTCTTCTGTAAATTTAAATCCTGCATGTCTCGTAGATTATGAGAATTTATCCATAAGGGATTTGAGTAGTCTGGCTGATGGCACAAAGAATAGCAGATCACAAACAATTCTGACTTCTGAGAACAGCGTGCTTCTACACAGAATACGGCTCTAGAAAGGAGTGTAAACAAGTTGTTTTCCCTTTACAGAGAGAGAAGGGGAGGGAAAAGGCCAAGGATAGAGAAGGTCAGTGTCAGCTGCTCCAACCACAGTGAACTGCTAACTAATGATATCAGGCGAAGAATTGCACTTTTAATATTTATGCTTTAATACTTAAAAACTTTGATATCTGGATTTTTAAGACATTTGTTTTGTTAAATTTATTTCTTATTTCTTATATACTCAGCTGAATCCAGAAATTCTGGAAAAATGCCGTTATGGGAAGCACGTGTCTATTTTATGCCTTCAGAAGTCTCAAAACACATTATGTTTTTCAGTTTTTGCTTTAAATCTGTAAGGGTTTCTGTTCTCAGATCACCTGAAGAAAATGCTAACTTGTTTTATTAACCCTTTGCTCAAATGCATTGTAAACACTTAAACAGCTGCAGCAGTACAGGTATAAGTGGTAAAATCATGTAGCTGGTGTCAATGAGCAATGCTTATATTGGCACTGCCAGCAGCAGAGCCAGTGCTCTACTCTGCAAAAGTGCAGGCAGGAATAAACCCACAAAAATAATCTATCCTACTCATGCACCCCGAACACGAGATCTGCTGCCATCCTTTTGTCATGCCTCAAGAATTTATTTGAGGGGTTTGCAGCTGGTAGATATGTCAACAAAAAGATCGTTTGCTGCACTCTGTTAATTAACTCTTATTTGGGAGGTTTCTAAGTATTAAGAATAAGCAACCTGGTGCAGTCCAGTGCTCCACTGAGCACAGTATGCTGTCTCTTAACAACAGCTCTAAGCAGATGTCCAGGGAAGA
This sequence comes from Aegotheles bennettii, assembly GCA_013398125.1. NCBI lineage: Eukaryota > Metazoa > Chordata > Aves > Caprimulgiformes > Aegothelidae > Aegotheles > Aegotheles bennettii. The sequence continues at coordinate 152,895 of VZRW01001043.1, read as the reverse complement.
ATAAGATTTGGAATTGCCTATAATGCTACCTCCCCTGCTGTAGCTTTATACTCCCAACCTCTGGCCATTTTCAGCTCTAAGTATTTCATAAGACTGACAGGTTTTACTGTGAAATATTCCACTCTTACAAGTACTTGTGCAGTCTCTCTTGAACTCATGTAAACTCTTACATAAATAATAACGTTCTTTGGCAAGCAACGCCTCAAATCTACTACCGTCCTGTATGTGAAGAACCACTCCTTTCTGCTTGTTTCAATGCCAATTCTCACAGGCTCCACTTTAAGGCATCCCTTGCATGTTCTGGAGAAGACATGCAACAACATGGTGCACTTGCTCTCTCCCTGCCCCCTTCCCAGCCTTTCCATACCACTCAGGAGTTTGCCAGCCTCCATTCCATATCCCCCCCCAGCCTCTGAGTGCAGCGATACAAGAACTAAATATTCTCTCTACTGTCTTGTATTTTAGCCAATGGCAGGATCTTTCCTTTTATTTCATGGCTTCTTAGTTTCCTTAAAACCTTCAGTAATGGATTTTATCAACAGACTTAATTAAATCCATCAAGACTACAGCAAGTGGGAGGTGTCCCTGCCCATGGCAGGGGGGTTGGAACCAGATGATCTTTAAGGTCGCTTCCAACCCAAACTGTTCTACGATTCTATGAATCATTTTTTATTACATGCTCATGAGGCAACATCTACAGAAGCCATGCTGGCTCTTCACATACCAGCTTATGTTACAGTTCCTGTTATTTTTTGTGATAACAAAAATAGGCTTTGTAGATTTCCACAGAATCTTCTTTCTTTCACTTTTTTTTTTCTATCTTCTAGTCTCCAAAACCAAGGAAGTTTGAAGCATCTTGTTATACACTACTGCATTAAAGAACTCTCCAGTGAATACCATTTAGTCTTGAGGGTATGCTACTTACTGTTCATTCTGTCTTGGTCCATTTTGACCTTTAAGGACAACAAAGCTGGTGAAGGGATTAGAAAATACATCTTATGGAGAACGACTGAGAGAGCTGGGGTTGTTCAGTCTGGAGAAGAGGAGGCTCAGGGGGGGCCTCATCACTCTCTACAATTACCTAAAAGAAGGTTGCAGTGAGGCGGTGCTTGGTCTCTTCTGCTGTGCTCATAGTGAAATCAAAACAGGAAACAGCTTTAAATTGCAGCAGGGGAGATTCAGATTGGACATTAGGAAAAATTTTTTCACTGTAAGGGTGATTAGGTATTGGAACAGGTTGCCCAGGGAGGTGGGTGAGTCACATCTCTGGAGGTGTTCAAGAGGCGTCTGGATGTGGAGCTGGGTGATATGGCTTAGTGGTGATGTAGGTAGGCGGTTGGACTGGATGATCTTAAAAGTGTCTTCCAACCTCGATGATTCTATGATTCTATGACCATTTTTTGTTATTTCCACTTTGGACAGATCCACTGGTGAGTTCCCCAGATTCCTGTATAAACTTCTCCCCAGTTTCCTGTTCAATGAATACTGATACAAATACCTAACTTAAGTTTCCTTCAACATCTGTGCCTCTTCTGGGCACTCATGTTGTACCTTGGTCATCAGCTGGCTCTATAGACACTCTAGCAAGATTTTGCTCCTGGTTGATGTGTAAGAAGGATGATTTAGTAGATTGGTTCCTTTGCCTAGTTGTTCCCCAAATTCTTTTTGGCCTATCTAATCATATTTTTATTTTTATCAAAGTTCACGTTCCTTTCTGTTATGTTCTTTTGAGTGCAGTATAGCTTTTTACAATGGTTCAGACTGCCTCGAAGTTTGCTTAAAGTCTAGTATCATTCAGCTTTCTCCTAGCCACATGTAAGGATTTAATTCTTTTAGCTCCCTCTCCTAACTTGTTTTTAACAAGCCTCACATTGTTCCCTTATTGGAGTTTAACATGACTATAGAGGATTCTTTGATCTTTGTTGCTCTTTATTTTTATAAAGTGGGGATTCCATTGAGAGATTCTGAACCATATCTTATGCTTTGTTCTCCATCAAGCCAAGGACTGTGCTTTGTTTTGAAGGCTTGCTCATGCTGTGAAAAATAATTCCATCTAAATAATACCACCTGAGAATGGCATCTGCGTCATATAACAGTGTGTCAATATACTGTTGTGAGTGGCAGTGTTCTGGCTGGTGGTTTGACATGTAGATCTAATCCCACGTTCTTCCCAACTGCGATTTGAATTTCAACCCATGTAGAATATGTGCTTCTCTCTGTGCTTCTCTCATTGCTGGTTTGCAATGTTTGGAAGTTATTTAGCCTCTCTACTATCTAGGCTTTGGACCAATGGCATCACCCCCTTTCATTTGTGCTTGCTCCTAACTCCTTCAAACCTCATGTAATGAATCCACCTCAGCAAGGAGTGCATATGAGGAACAACCAGAAGAGGTGGTCTCTTTATTTCACTGTTTACAACACGGCAGGGGCAAAACTGAGCTGCTATTAAATGCATAGGTAGTCATTGATTTCAGTGTATGTTACAGGTATTTAGACTGGGGTTTCACACCAAATGAATGCTGCTCATCTCATACAGCAGTTTACTATCATTTTACTAATCTAATGCTGATACCTTGTACACAAACATAAGGAAGTCCACTGTGGTTTTCTTCAGATGTCTGACTGAAGATTAGTGTTTTGTGGTAAAATATAAAATTCCTTGGGCTTTCTGCAGTTTCTAGAATTCTTTGAACCAATGCACTTAGAGTAAATAAAAAAAAGCCTCTCTCCTGTCAACATGAATAGGGGAAAGACTTTACATTAAATTAATTGAAGGATAGTTCCATCTTTCAAGAGGAACTATTTTTTAAAGGAGAAACTTCATTTTTTAAACAAGTTTTGTCTTCTCTTTTAAACCTCCTTTGATTCTATCATGACTTTGTAATATCACAGCCATCTTTTTAAAATAACTCTTTTAGGGCAAAACTACCAATTAGGTTTCTATAGAACACTACAACGATAGTATTACTTTATTTCTCCATAAGCTGGTCTCTCGAGGGGAATGGGCAGAGGAGCATTGAATGGGAGACAACCATGCAACTCTGTAAATGAAATTTAAGGACTGGGTTTGCCAGACAAAAGCTTTCACTTGGAACAGACTCAGATTTTTTCAGTCATGCATTCCTAGCACTAGATAATTAGATCAATATTTAGGCACCTAAATAAATGTAAATTGGCATTTAAAAGTACCAGAAATTCCCACCCTGGACAGAGGATTCAAAAGCATTTCAGTTACTCTGCATCTTTTATATAGTTGTCTACAGTGGATTTAGTTGCCTAATGCTAGCTATCAAGATCAAACATTTTGGACAAAAATCAAAGTTAAAATATGTTAAATTAACACACACAAAAAAAGGTAATGTTACAAAATACTTAAACTAAACTGCGAGAATCACCAGGGTTTTTTTACTACACATTTATCTGTTTAGTAATTCCTTCTTTTGTTATAATAATCATTAGAGAAGGACACTTGCTGGGAGGTAATGTTATAATGGAAGATTAATTAAGAAACATGAGAACCATTTGCAGTTAGTTCTAAGAAGTTATTTGGAAACACATCGTTTCTCTCTTTCTGTCTCACTGTCTCAAGTGAGTAGATTTTGCATAAGCAGTGTTAGTCCACTCAAGGGAAAGACTGTCCTGCTTAGGGAAAGAAGGGTATTCAAATCTTCAGGATAAACTAGTGCTGCAGACAGTGGTACACACTTTCACTTCATGCAGTTTCAGTTATCTAACATAGCTGCTTCCTCTTTGGGTGTTGGGACCTAGAGAAGGAACCTAAATTAGGTCCTCTGAGTCACGCATCAGAAGACCCCTCCGCCCCCTTATCTGATTATATAGGAGTTCCGTGAGGACTTACTCAAAGCTGGCTGCCAAAAGTTGCACAATGTTTCAACACCAGCCTTCATGGGGGAATGCAGTCTTAACATCAGATAGATAGTACACTGCTTTGGACTGCTTTGCTATGTGGCTTATATCTAGAGCTGATCTGATAATGAAGAAGCATTGAAGGGGAAAACTCAAGTGCTGACGGACTGCAGCTGCAACAATTATTTTAACAATGGTTGGAAAGCTGTTCTGAAGAAGATGCTGTATAGTACTTCTTAACAAAGGAACATGAGATCTAGTTACTCTGAAGAGTCAGTGTTAAAAACTTACAAAAAAGGGAAATCTTCAAGGCATTTTTCTTTAAATTTCAGTTTCTGACACATGGAGGAAGTCTCCTTGCTCTATACATATGTCACTTCCCAGAGAAGCAACTAAGTTCCATAAAACTAGTTTTCATGACCTTTTAAAAATTAATAAGAATGTCCTGCAATTCTTTGAAATTATGACATCACTTAGAAATTCAAATTATTTATTTCGAAGATTTCAAATGTTGAAAATTAAGGTGCAGTAACACTGGAAACTAGAGTCATGTGCATCTCAGGTCTTATTTCACTGTTTACTTTGTCTTCATCAAAGAAAGAACTGATTCTTTATTTTATGACTATTTGAAATGTGGTTTAGCCTTATCTGCATAAAATAATTTTACGGGGGGAAGATTTCTTATCTTGAAAATAATTAATTGAAGCTGCCACATCACTTTTCCTGGATTATATGAACTACTGCTAATTACCAGATTCAGTGAATCGAACATAAAAGTGCAGTCTTTTCCTTTAAATCCAGATAATGCTGCGGAAGGGTAAGGGTGGTACAGAAAATATTTTATGTTAGAAAAACAAAAGTAAAAGGGATTTGATTATGTCATGCCTAGAACTACCACTTAGGCATAGTATTAACAAGTTAAACATTTACACTAGGTGGAAATGCAAACAAAATAAAAAGGATTATTTCAAGTGATTAAATTAATTAAATAGTCTTTCAGTCTGACATCTGTCTTACTAGCTATGATATTTTAAAATAAATAGTTATATTTTTCTGTGAAGTTTTTATTCTAGTTTTGTTACAAGAAACAATTATGCATACTAATCAGAAATACTGGGGATATCTCAGCAATAAAACATTCTGTCTAATAATTTTATTCAGTATAATTGGTGATCTTTTAGAGAAGTAGATCTTCTCACTTCTATGATCTTTTAGCTGTGGATTCTATAAACACCTTAGCAAAATTAAAAATATTAGAAAGAAGAAAACTTGGGTAATTTTTAATATTGGTCTCCTAATATCTGCTCTGAGCGCTCTCCACATTGTTGTGCTACTGACAATCAAATGTTAGTACCCTGAAAAAAGTTAGGCTAAAGATAACTCAGTAAATACACACTACAGAACAAGACTCATAGAATTTTAATTATTGTTTTGTGAATGGGTGCCTTTGCTTGCTGAAATCATGGCAGTGAGTTGCAGGGAGGGGAGCTGTGTTGCTGCAGAGATGCCCCGGGAGCACCCTCAGCTCTTCATCCCTCCTCAAGGGTCTGTCACTATTTTCACACAAAAGCTCATCAGGCAGCTCCAAGGGCAACAACTCCTGCTAGTGGAAAATGCTTGTTGATTCCCCCATTTCCTCTCAAATAACTGAGGAAGAGCAGGATGAGTAGGAAGGTGTTTCTCTTTTGCCCTAAAAATTACGGTAATTGTAGCAGTGACAAGCTGGGCCAGAAAAGACAAAACATCAACAGCTGTGCAACTCACTGCAATAACTGTGAATTTGATTCACCTGGGACAGCAAAAGGTTCGTGATTCCCTTGCAAAAGAGTAATGGCTCTGGCAGCAGCCTGTATGGAAATGTCAGTGGTAGAGGAAGGATGGCAGCAACCAGACCATTGTCTCTTTCCCATCAGCCTGTCCTGCTTGGCTTTCTGCATCCTTCTTCTTCTGCTGTCTGTCCCTCTACCACCCTCTCCCTCTTCTCTGCCAGCATTGGGCAGCCTGGGCGCATGGAGAGTGGCTGCCTTGGCGCTCCCAGGGAGGAGGAGGCCCTGAAGGAGGGCCTTGTGGCCCTGCCGGGAGGTTGAAAAAACATCCCTTTGGTGGCTGTTGCCTCTCCTCTCCGACTCCAGCACCATACACAGTAGCCCTTGCTCCTTCCTCAGCAGCAGAAAATGAATTGGGTCGGTGGCAGCCGGTGAGTTAAACTCTTCAAAGTCTTCCAGAAATGGCTTCATGCTGACAGCCCCAGTGTCCCCTCACAGACCGGGCACAGCCATGGTGTGTGTGACAGCCCCAGTGTCCCCTCACAGACAGGTACAGCCATGGTGTGTGTGACAGCCCCAGTGTCCCCTCACAGACCGGGCACAGCCATGGTGTGTGTGACAGCCCC
>VZRW01001043.1:82647-146533 GCA_013398125.1 Aegotheles bennettii | reverse complement strand
CCCCTCCCAGGCCGGCCACAGCCATCGTGTGTGTGACAGACCCTGTGTCCCCTCACAGACCGGGCACAGCCATGGTGTGTGTGACAGCCCCAGTGTCCCCTCACAGATAGGTACAGCCATGGTGTGTGTGACAGACCCTGTGTCCCCTCACAGACTGGGCACAGCCATGGTGTGTGTGACAGCCCCAGTGTCCCCTCACAGACCAGGCACAGCCATGGTGTGTGTGACAGAACTGGTGTATCCTCACAGACAAGAAGGCCACGGTGTGCGTGACAGTCCCAGTGTCCCCTCCGGAACCAGTCTGTGTGAGGAGACGCAGATGCCTCCCACACTAGGCAGGGTGGATCACATTTGGGACTAACATCTCTCCGCAGACTGGGGCTGGGTGAGGCTCTCCTGCCTGGGCCTTTCCTCACATCATCACACATGGCAGTGATTACCACTTGGGGAAAAAGATGTATCGTTATGGAGATGCACTGGAATAGTAAAATGATCACCAACTGAGTTGTAATGTAAAAAAATCCAATAATTCAGTTTCTTTAGGTGCTGTGATACCTGCCTATCTACTAGAAATTTAAACGCCACAAGTTTTGTCAGCCATTTCAAAGTAGCATTGCTGAACACAGCTGTATAATCATCCTGACTCTATGCAGAACCAAACTCAAATAATGCCTTACCCATCTGGAAGTCTTCCCAGCAAAGCGAGGTTTCTGAAAGCTGCCTATCTCAAGCAGGGTGCAGGGAGAGCTTCAGTTTGGAAAAAAAAAAAGAGCCCACAAGCCCAACTTTGCCCTGAATGCCCATCTGTCACAATATTCTGTCTGCAAGAAAAAGCAGCGTGTAGGAGTTTTGCACTTATTTAGCAAATAGCAAATTGTCCTTCTGCATTCTGCTGCTGTTGATTATTGGTCAGGATTTCTTGGGTGAGTCTGGAATTTGCATTTCAGGTATCAGAATGATTATCCATTACTGGGGCTTCCACTGCAGGGGTAAATGTTATGTGCGTATGTTTAGAGTGTTCTAACTTCAAGGACAGGAAAAAAAAATTAATTCCAAGGGGAAACTTCATATTTATAACTCTCAAAGAACTCCCTGGTCTTACTGACCCAAGGCTTGCAGCCATGCTCACCCTGCTCACAGCAGTGACCCAGAGCTCCAATTTTATGCACCATGTCCTGTAGGCAATGCATTTAAGGCTGTCTTTAACCAGTGAGATATGTAGTTTAAGTTATAACTGTCTCTTATATTGCACAAACAACAGCAGCTCAATAAAACTCATCATGACCATCTATTTTTCCTACTTTTTTTACAAAATGTTCACAATATTCTGTGAAGTCCCAAGAGGTAGAGACTTTATTTTCTTTGCTAATGTGCTTTATTTTCTTTGCTAATGCTGCTATGCTGCAGCATGACAAAGAAAATTAGGATAACTGAATATACTGACAAAGATTCCTTGTAATGTTTTAAGAGATTAAGAATTGATGAAATGTTGCATTGCAGGTAAAATGTCTAAAAGCTTTTCCTTCCGAATGTTTGATGTATTTGATAGCCCTAAGATAGAATGTGGTCCTATCCCTACCTGAGTAAACCAGGATCAAAGTGGCTTCAACAGAGATATGTTGGCTTTACTACTTGAAGGATTGATCCATTATAACGCAATGTAACATAACATATTTGTGTCCTAAATTCTCAATACCATTTATGAGAAATTCAGGCCATGACTCAAGATTATACTCTTACAATTAAAACAATAATTATTTGCATCTTTCAGAAGCAGAATCATATTAAAGCAGGAAAGAAGAAAGCAAAAGGTAAACAGTTCTTGCCATCTTGGATTTTATATTGTTATATAAATGCTTTAATTGATTCACTTAGGAAAAACTTTCAAAGCGTTTGGAGTGAGACTTGAAACTGTAGCCTAACACTTTTAATTTGGATGCCTGACTACAAGTAACTTCTAGGGCAGAAGTTTTGTTTAGGTTTGTTACACTGAATACCAGCGGGAAGAGGAGAGAGTAGGAGAGGGCATGAATGAATGAATGTGCCCGATTTAAGTTTTACTGAATTATTTCTGTTACTATATTTTGTTGGTATGTGCTGACACACAGGATTGCTTGAAGCCTCACAGTGACAACCACGTGGTCAGCTAGCCTAGCACACATATACACAGCTATTTTTCTGGGCTACATAAAAGAATACTAGGCTCGTTGAAGTATTTTATTCTGGCATTTGCAAAAGTAGGGCAGCTTATTTGTATTTTGAATCTGAAAGTGAAATAACAGAATCAATTTTATGCCTGGCATAGCAGAAGGTGTTTCAAACAGGAAAAAGAAAAACAGTTAAGAGAAGATAGTTATAACTGTGGAGAAGTCAGTTACCTCCTCAGCAGCTGGGAAAAAAGAGACAGTATAGGGAAGATCCATCACTGAATCTGGTACGCCCCAGTGCTCAAAGCAGAGACACTGGCATATACAGGAGGAGGAAAAACAGGCTGACAGTACAGAGACAATCTCTGAAATGAAAACCTTTACTTAAGGGAATGTGGGAGCAAACAGCAGCTTGTTGCACCCAACGCTTTCCCAGTCTCCTGGAGGTCTGTGAGTTCTCAAAATATGTTTTCTCAGGGTTTTATTGATCTAAGCCACATAATTTGAATTACAACCATGCAATTTGCTTTGTGGAGGAGAGAAAACACAAAGGTATCCAAGACAGGATTGTGTTTAGTAATTTAGTACTAAATTACTAAACACAGTGGTAATTTTGTAATTCCTATTACACAATTAATAGTAATTTAGTAATTTAGAGGTAATGGGAAGAAAATAAGTGGGCCATTGAAAGGACATAGATACATTTTGGGAGTGTGGACTCCCAAGCAATATGAATTTTGAAGTGTTGATTCGTAAAGAGGCTGGATTTACCTTACTGCAGATATTCTTCTTAACTGAAAACCAGGTATTTTCCATAGATTATAACATCCTGGAAAGCTAAAGATTGTGATATAATGAATTATACTGGAAAATAGTTGCCAACAAATATGTTGGGTGTATTAGTTACAAGTAACCTGAAATCATGAGAGGAATTACATTTCAGAAGAAAAAACAATGCTGTTTTGTCTTTTGGCATAGCTTTCAGTTTTCAATATCCTTCTTGTGGTTAAAATAAAGAAATCTTACTGTTTTGATTTATTCATCTCCTGTGTTTGATGCCTATGATTTTAGGATGATTATTAATAGTCTCCTACAAAATGGAGATTTTTGTTTCCTAAATTTTCCAGAATTATCTGCCTGATATATTCAAATTGTCGCCCATATTTCTTTTTGCTCCTTGCAACAAAAAGTCTTTCTGAAGTCCCAGTCCTAAAGATTTTTCTGCTTTACTTTTTTCTTTTTTTTTTTTTTTGTCACAAGACTATTTTGTATGTCAAGAAAGACAAGTTTTGAGAACAATAAACTCTTTGTGTCATTATAGATGGCAGTGTGTATGTAATCCTCCTGATTTATTTGCCTACTAGCTTATAAGCTGCCTGAAAGGCCAAGTTTAAATTTTTTAAAGACTTTCTCCTTGCAGCATTTAAATACACAAAGTTTGAGGCATGAGTGTTTAAGGACTAAGTTTTGGGCATCAAGAGAACAATGATTTATTTTTAATATGATCAAACTATACTTGCAGTCTTTTTCAAGGCAGTAAAAGTAAATTAAATAATAGTAGACGGTGTGAGAATTCAGATTTGATAATTTGTTTCTATTAGGAATTATTTACTAAATCTTGCATGCTCATTACAAAAGAATTATATAAACTGCTAGCGTGTTGTTGAAGCCTCTGTATAAAACTTATTCTCTCTATTAAAAAATTTAGGAATTTTTTGAAAAGAAGAAACTTAAATCAAAGATGAAGCTTCTGGGAGTATCATCTCCTAAAAGTTCAGCAGTCAGTTTAGATCTCCTCAATCTGTATGTTGTTAACCAGATATCAACTAAAAAAGACAACAATGGTGAGTTTAGCGTAACAGTGTACAGCTTTTGTACTCTAACAAAAATTCAGGATGCTCAAAACTTTCTCCAAGCCCAGTGCTGACATTCCAAATACTTTCATTGCAGAGAATACAAGGAAGCCAGTGCACATTGATATCACTGAGAATGTAAAAATACCTGTTAAGAGACACAACATAGAGCTTCCCACGACACCACCACGTACCCAACATATGTCAAACTTAGATGACATCCAGAACAGGTACTTGTATAAAATAGGCAGTAGTTATGCTACAGCGAAGTTCTGGAGAAGGTATTTAGTCATGGCCTTATGTTTGGGGTATTAGCTAAACATAAATACACCATTCTAAGATGGAAAAAAATCACAATCCCTCCTGTCATTACAGTGATACTCTTACTATGACAGAGTCAATAAATGTATTCTAAATAAAAAACTCTACCCGAAGCTGAGATATTTTTTAAAAAATGCGTCTTCACTCATGTCAGGTACATACACTAAGTTTATCTCACGGAGGAGGATATTCAAACACCATTTTCCGCTTACACTGTTTCCCCATCCGACTTCAGACACCCTGAAGTGACTGACTCGCACACTGACTGTTCATAACTGCTTAAGAATCAGGTCTTTTTAAGATGTGTGGAAAAATAATATTAAATTATTGTCAAATTAATACTCAGAAAGTTTTAAATCTTATAGATCTTATACCTTGTATTTCATAGTCTGTTTTTATTCATTTTACAAGGTTACAACAGCAAGTATTGGACAGCAGAAGGCAGCACCTCTCAGAGAAAGTAAAATACCAGCATAATGTAAGTAAGTTTATTCTTCTCGTGTAAAGCTAAAAATGTGCAGCAATGACTGTATTTTTAAATATTTTTTTCAGAGTGACCAAATCTCATGGATACTGAAACATGAAGTCTTACTCTTTAAAGCTATACTGATATGTTATTTGTCAGTCATATTTTTTATTTGTTCCTGCTTCTTCTTATGTATTTCTTGAAAGACTTATCTTGTTTTATGCATTTTCCAAAATACTGAAGGATATCTGTGCTCTAAGCTAGTCAAAAAGGACAGAGATTATAGGAAAGAGACTGAGGCCAACAGTAGGTGAATTAAGAAAATATGCAGAAATGTGAAATGATGAAATGTGAGAAGCATAGACAGGAGTCTTTAAAAGGAATAAGCCCTTATGTTTTTCATTTAAAAGCTGAGAATATTCTCCTGCATGTGGTATATGTACAGAGATGTAAAAGACATAGAAAGATTTGATTACTTTCAACTTCATGCTTACATCAAAAATGTTTTAGATAAATAAAATATCTCTTTGCTATGTTTTGTCTAGTTACCACAAGTAACAGAATTAAGGTATGCTGACTCTAGTATGGAACATGAAGACAACATAGCAAGAGCTTTTAGTGCCTGTCCATTGTCCTCTTCAGTTTTTTGGTCCTCTAACTGTACACAATTCTCAGAAGAAAATTTCAACACAAACATAACATGTAACACTTGGGAACAGACCTATGAAGAGAAGCTGCAAAACCAGGTTTGATTAATATTTTGTCATTTCAGCAGAATTATTTCATACAAACTTTCATTTATTTGGGGTGTAGAATTAGTGTAATGGTGAAGATAATTATGAATTATCAACATTTCTTGTAGGCTAGTGGCAATGAATATTCCATATATACAAATATATTTCTTTTATTGTTATGAAATGTACTTAACTTGAGCTTTTGTTCACTGAGCTCTCATTATTGCTGATATCTGCAGAAAGACATACAACTGGCTTTCTTTTGTTTCTGGCTTGTGAAGTTGGTTAAAGAAAGCTGAAATGTATTACAGTTATAAATACAGCTTTCTTAAATGTACAGTTAGTATAACTGGGTATCGTATAATCCCAGGTGATCACCGTGACTCAGTTTGTAATCATTCAGTAAGTGAGTCCTTACAGCATTCTCAATGCTCCTAAAAGCCTGCTGTTTAATTCAAGTTAAGTTTAAGAAATGATTGAAAGTTATTTGTTCTGATGCATGTTACTATTTTTTTTCTTTTTGTTAACTTTGGGGTTCTTAAAAGAATAATTCTTAGAAGAGTAATAGAAAATATAAGTGGGCTCTCATAATGTGCTTTATTTTTAGAAAATATATTGTTTATTGAAAATAATAAAACAAATTCTACGTCTATCACCAGTGGTATTTTACAATCTTGAGGTAAGTGAGGAAGGAGTATTTCAAGGCTTCAGAAGGGGAGATATTGAGTTGTTCAAGAAGTGGGTAGGTAGAAACTCACAGGAAGCTGACCTGAAGGACAAAGGAGCCCAAGGAAGATGTTTTCAAAACACAGGGACAGTCCACCTCAATGTGCAAGAGAATGGGTAGGCCCTGGAGGCCAGTTTGGCTGAATCAGGGAACTCCTGACTGAGCTCAAATGCAAAAAGGAAGTGTGGAAGTAGGGATGGGCCACCCAGGAATAAAATAGAAGCATCCCCTGTGGTTAGAGGGGTGGCATTAGTATGGCCACAGTTGAAATTCACAAGACATGAGAAAGTCAGCAAGGAGGACTTCTATAGTTATATTATCAGCAAAAGGAAACCAAGGAAAATGCTGTTAAACAGAATTGATGACCTAGTAAAAAATGACATGGAAAAGTCTGAGGAACTTGAGATCTACTTTGCTTCAGGCTTTTCTGACAAGGTCTGCTCTCTGGCACATCTTCAAGCTCAGTAGAGAGTTTGAGGGAAAGTGGTACAAAACAGTAGTGAAGGATCAAGTTAGGGAATCCTTTGTAACCTGGACATCAAGAAATACATGGGACTGGACAGGGTGAATCCAAGAATATTGAGGGAGTTGGATGACACCACTGCAGGGCAGATGTCTGTCATCTTTGAAAGACTATGGTGATCAGGAAAGTTTCTCAGTGGCAAGAAATACACAAATGTTATGCACATCTGCAAAAACATAAGCATAATCGAGGGATGCATTATCTTGCCTCTGTCCCTGAAAGGATTATGGAACTAGACCTCCCAGAGACAATTCCAAGGTACATGAAGAACAAGAAAGTGACTGGGAACAGCCAGTGTAGATTTATCAAGGCCATACTGTGCCTGATGAACCTGATCACCTTATGTGATGAAGTGACTAGCACTATGAATAAGGGAGAGCAGCAGATGTTATTTACCTCAATGTTAGGAAAGCTTTTGACAAGGTTTTCCATGGGATCCTAGTAGCCAAAGTGGGGATGTATGAACCAGATGAGTGGACAATAAGATGGGTAAAAATCTGGCTGTTGCCATCATGCTTAAAGTGGTTGTCTGTGGCTAATTGGCAACAGGTAGATGGCAGAGATTAATACCAAACCTGGTACACCTTCATTGGAGAGCTGCACCATGAGACAGAACCTCAGCACCTCAGCAGGTCCATGTATGACATCAAATTGGCAGAGTGATCATTACAGCAGCAGGGCTGCTACTCAGAAGAACCTTGAAAACCAGAAGACCACCAGGAACTTCACAGAGTTTAACAAAGAGAAACACAAAGCCCTGCAGCTCAGAAGAAATAACCCCACATATTAGTGCAGGGTGGGGACTGACTGAGTAGGCAGCAAAGGCAGAGAAGGACCTGAGGGTGCTGGTGGACAAGAAGTAGTACATGAATTAGCAGTGTGCCCTTGTAGCAGTGAAGGTCAACTATGTAGAAGGCTGTATTAGAAAGACCATACCCAGCTGTCAAAGGCAAGTAATTATTTCCCTCTGGGCAGCATATGTAAGAACACACCTGAAATACTGTGTCCAGTTTTTGGACCCCCAGTACAAGAGAGAGGTCAATAAATCATAGCAAGACCAATGAAACACCACAAAAATTGTTAGGGGATTGAAACACATGATGAGTGTGGAGAGACTGAGTGAAGAGGGCTTTCACAGCCTGGGAAAAAGAAGGCTGTCTTCCACAGTCTGTGCAGAGTTACAGACAGGACAGAGCCAGAGGTACACAATGAAATGGCAAGAAGTAAAATTCACAGTTTTCAACAATGGACATTCTGTTTGTATAGGAAAAAAATTTTGTCACAACAGTAGCTAAGCAGCAGGAAAGGCCATCCAAACTGGCTATGGAATCTCAGTCCTGAACAGTCCTGAACAATCTGGCCTAACATCGAAGCCAGCCCTGCTTTGAGCAGATTGGACTAGGTAGTTCTTGAGATCCCCTCCAGACAACAGCTTTCTATGATTATGTGATCTTCAGCGGAACTTCAGCTTGTTATAGTCTAACAAGCCTGTTCATACTATGGGAGGATGATGTGCTGTAAGGACATTTTCCATATTGACAGTGATATGCAAATATGGAAACGTATGAGTTCTACAGAACCCAGCTGGGTTGTAGGGGGGTTTTGGCTTCTATTGTGAAGATAAAAAGAAGTAAAAACACTGGGAAAGCACATATATTGTTTGCAAACCCAACCTTAAATTTTAAAACATTGTAACTATTATATATATCCAGAGTTTGACAGATTCTACTGTATTCTCAGCCAGGAGATAGTTCTGATCAAGATCCTTGGATTACAAAACCTCCAAGCCAGTGTGTTTTCGGGAAGTCTGATGCAGTGTCTCAGGAACTGTTTAAGCCATTGCACAGGTAGGCAGTGATTTTACATTAAAGAGAGATATAACAGTCAAGTTTAAGTAAGAAAAACACTAAGATAATCTGAAACTACTGCTACTTGATTTTTCACTTACTTTTGGTGCTTTTCAAATAGAAATTAAATGGAAACACTGAATATACCGAGCTATTCAAATTTGCTTGAAAAGCAGCAAAATGAGAATTTTAGGAAGGCACTTGGAACCATGATCTAGTTTTTGCAACATCACACAGGAGGTGTACTGAATTCACCCTGAGTGAGAAGCACAGATTTACTGAGAGACCAGGGTGGGTAGCTGCCCCAGCTCGCACTAGGTTTGGTCACTGTTGCAAGTGCCTTTCTGATGACCTTGATACTGTAGCAATTGAGCAACTTCTCCACCTACGTTGTTTACATTTGGGATTCCAGGAACAAACCATTTTCTCTCTTTTTTTCTTTTTTTCTTTTTTTTTTTTTTTAAGAATTGGTTCAATAATACTTTTATGAGAATATACGCTTCTAAAAAACAGGGTGGATAGAAATATAGAATATATTTCTTTTTGTATGTGTTGATTAAAAATCTTTTTAATCCCAGAGGGTTTAGGACCAGACTTATTTATACTGAACATTTTATTTCAGTTTCTTTCCTAGAGCTTTTGCCCTGGATCTAGAGGACTTACAGAGCTAATCTTCCTTTACTCTTTTTGTTCTGTCAGACTGCCATCTCATTGAAATTTCTTATCAGTCTCTAGCTTTGCCTGGATAGAGCCATAAAAAAGGCCATATATTATTTTGCTGTTCCTGAAGTACCTATGGCCTGTTTGCCTGGGGAGTCAAGTGACTGATAAGCTCACTGACCACATGATAACTACATGAACATATCAGCTCTCAGTCTTAGTTTCCGTAACTTTCTCTTTCTCTCCTCTCCTAGCTTCTCCTGGCTTTCTCCAGCAAAAACCTAAAATGAAGATAACATTCACCTTGATGTATATCTTGGTGAATTCCCGATGAATGTCTTTACCTTAAAGCCCTATGTAATCTTATCTCATTTACATCTTCCCTTTAATTTCTCCACAGGCTTTCAGGCCTGTACTCATCTGCTTATGGCAGCTTCCTTAGTCCTCTGCTGACTAACAGCATCTCCTTTCCAACTGTTCTTCCAATCCATTTCTTTGTATCATCCTTGTTTTGTTTTCTTCTGTTATAGCCATGAATTCTTATACCTCGAGAGCTGGCAGTTCTCCTGGGAAGGCAGTTTCTTTCACTGTGTGTGAAAAGTAGAGTATAAACTTGTATGATCTTTTAGTGTAATTGTAACATGCTGTTGGTGTAATCAATGTGCATACATCTGACAGCTGTGGCATCTCAAGATCATTAAATACTAACTAAAAATTTTAGATGTCTTATAAAGATATCAGATGTCTCTCACTCTGAATAGTGCTTAGCTATTTCCCCATCTACTATTAATTTTACTTAGCATTATCAAATATTCAGTGATGAGGGAGCACCTGAACTGCTTTACAAAATGTTTTTACCTTCCTCGTGTAGATGTATCCAAGTTTCTCCAGAAACAAACTCTAGTGTGTTTAGCCTTTTAAGGGTGTTTCCATAAGTAAAGGACACTACTTTCTCATTTAAGTTCTCTAGGATCTTTATCCAGTTCCAAGTATTTGCTGATCAAAACATTACAGAATTTTTCTCCAGTAAGTTTTCTGTACTGCATTCCAGTTTTCAAGTTCCGTTGATACCATTGCTCAAAATTTTTTTAAAGAAAGGGTGTTTTTTCAACAACCACCTTTGCAGTTTCTCTGTGCTTCAGAAGCCTCTCAAATATTTGGTCAGATTTTCTGAAAGGTTAGTCAGCATATCGAGCCTAGAAGAAAGCAGCAAAAATGTTAGATTAAGAGCTAAGTAAGTGAAAGCATGATGGCTTTCATGCTAATGACACTAACACAATAGCATCTTCAGAACCACTTCTGTCAGAAGTGGGGTAGGGAAGTATGGGCAAGACAAAATGTCTGACCTGGTTCCTGACAGTGGAGCAGAGAATTCTGTGCTGAATCAGGATTACTGACCCGAAGTACAAATGGGAGTTACTTGCAAAAGAGACCACAAATTAAGCAGTACACAGATCTTATTATGGGCTTTCATTACAGGAGAGAAATGTAGTCTGAAAGAACAAACTATTTTTATGAACAGAAGATGCTGTCTTCGTCTTTTTTCTTTTTTTTTTTTCAAAGCGGCCACTTTTGGTCAGCTGGTGGAGCAGCAGTGACATACTGTGGCAGATTTTACAAATCACAGTTCCCTACTCAGGAGGATGTGCTCCATGTTTTTATATGTTTGGAGACATCATGAAACACAGCTCCTTTTAAATCAACCTTACTATAAAGGGGACATAAATTACAGGACACTTTTTCACGTGAAATAATGTATGTTTGGGACAAAAGCAAGTGTGATGAGCAATAGTCTTTGAGATTTTCATAATCCAGTTATCATGATTTGTTGTGTTAGCGTTAATATTTTGTCTATTTATGTACTGAGCAAACTGTTTCTTCCTTTCTAACCCACCTGCCACACCCTCCCTCACCTCTTACCTCCAGGCTCGACAATATGAATTCTTCCAGGAAAAATCCAGTGATAATGACCAGTAATGAAAGAGCAAACAATGAAGGAATAAAAGAACTGTTGTTCAATGTTGTGAAAGAAACTGCAGAACCGAAAGCTCCCCAAGATGGAAGTGATTGTTCCTTGCTGGCTCTGTTTGAAGATGAGAGCAAACCTATCCATAATATTCCTTCCACAAAGCATTTTAATCCTTTTGTTAACCAAAGCAGTACTGCCATTTTTTCCATTGATCCTGATGATAGAAGTCAAATGACAAACAGAAATTATCTGTACCATACTAGAGAGGCTTATCCTGCAACCTGTGCAAAGAACAGTTATGTAGACAGACACCTTGAGGGCATTTTCACAGCTCCTGAACAGCTTTTATTTAGAAGTAACAATGTCTCAAATGCAAGCCACAAGAAAGCCGGTGGTCTTCATAAAACCCACCTGCAGGACTGCCATGAGGGACAGCACTACTTCATACCCTCTGAAAACAAAGAAAAACCTGCAAACCTTAAAAAAATTCGTGAGTGTCAATATTTTAAGGACATATATATTGCTTTTTGTTCTTCTTTTATAGACTTATATTTTCATAACCAGGGATGTGTCCATCCTGACAAAAAACCATCTTCAGAATGCAGTTATTTAATTTTAAATCCAGTTATTCAAATGATTTTTTAAAGTTGACATAAGCATTTATTTTTAAATTGCAATTATGCTATAGCATTTAAAAATCAAGGTTTACTTTCTTATTTTAGAGGCATCTGCTTATCACCATGATCAGCAGATTGACTTAAAGGAAAAGGTACTGAACTGTTCAAGCAAAAAAAGGTAAGTGCCACAGAAATTACCAATCTATTAACTAGTGATAACTTCAGAGACCTTGCTGAATTGGAAAAATCCTGCTAAGAGGACATGAAGGCAAAATTCTAAACCGTGAGGATCCAAGCATTCCCAGTGAAAATAATAGTGAGTAATGTGAATAAATTTACATGCATGTAAGCCCTTTGTATCATTGTTCATCTGCCCATAATAAGTACAGAGAAAGACTGATTCATGGAACAATTTTGAGCCCCTGCAGTTAATTTGTTTCTCTGACTTGCCCTCTAAGATACCGTCTACTTCCACTGACTACAGAGGAAGTTAGTGTCTTCCCTGGGCTAAAGTTAGCATATGCGAGTGCCCCATGTCTTGCAAAAGACTCCAATCCATAACACTTCCCATTTTACTAAGCAGCACTGTGTTCTGTCATCTTTCATGCAACATTTTGCATTTCAACAGAAGTGAATTTTGTGGAAAATGGATTCTTGGTGTTAAATCTCAGGTTCAGAAGCAAGTTTGGTGACCTTAATAGTGGGAAGCATTTCATGGTTACTGAAGAAAAAATTAAAAATTGAAGACAAAAATGTAACCAGTAATTTTTCAAAGCCAGAAATAAAATGGTACAGGAAGGTATGGTACAGGAAGGGAAATCACTTACCAGAGAACTCTGTGTTTGCATCCCATAGTGATGATGAGTCTGTGAAAGAATCAGCCTGGAGACAGAACCAGCTCTTTGGATTTGAAGGGGTAAATTTTAAAGAGGTATATTTTTTGTCAAATCTACTATTTGCACCATTCATTTGAGGCGGAGAAGGAATGTCCACAAAAATTAGAAACTGAATTTAGCTTCACTGAATTAACTTCTGTGGAAGCTTCTTTTCCATCATGGTTTATATAAGGAAACCAGAAAAAAACAGCTTCGAGTTTAGTTCAGGTAGTCCTTTCGAGTCCATAGTTTATATGGTTTGATTCACACCTCAGCTGATGCCTGAAATATATAGTGTAAGCTACCCACTAACCCTTAGGATCCAATTCTGCAGGCAGTGCCCAGACACTATATGCAGAACACTTCAGTATTATAAAGGAGCTTTATGCCAATATACATATAAAAAAAGTCTTTTAGGTATTTTGCCTGTAGAAGTCACTAGGGTACATACAGTATTGCTCAGAGGTTTTCTACCTCTTAAAATAATTTGCAGTACAGTACAGTGATGCCTTTATGTAATATAGAAATTGAATGTTCCTCATTTAATGCAAGGTGCTGATCCAGCTGAACCCTCACTATTAACACTTAATTATTTTTAAAAGTTCACAACAGCACAAGAGAGAGAGTGTAAGTCTGGAGTGAGTTCAAATCTTCACAAGACGGAGAAGGGTTAGTACCATTTATATATTACTCATTAAAAAATAGGATTTTTCTCTACATGTGAAACTGAAACAGTTATTTTTAAAGCCAGAGAGAAGTGTTTTGGTCTTTTTAGGAGGTTACATTTAATGAAGACTTGTGTTTTTGATTCATGCAGCACTGTGTAAAGAAGACTGGCATTATCAGGTAACTAAGAACTATCTGTATTTGATTTTCCTTGAAGACATAAATTCGGGTTAACCTCTCTCTGTGAGTATTACACACATAATTTTCACTGTCCCATTTCCTCCAAAGTTGTCCCCTGAAATGGAAAGCCAGCTCTGAAAGTAGGGGTAACTGCTAAAAAAAACATAAATCCAGGAGAGAGATCAAGGGTATTAATCTGAACACCACAACTCAAGTTTATTAACATCACCATATAGTAAAAGTGCCAACTAAATGCCAGTAATTGTATTTCTTTCTATTCCTGCAGACCTCTGCTGACTGGAAAAAATACTTGACCTGTTTTCTGTATTAATTATTATCTTCATTAAATGTTTGACGTGTCATTTTGCTGATCCAGTCTTTACTAGTCTTTATCCTCTTCCACTGGACTACATACTGTCATTCCACATGTGGACAGAGTGAAGGGAGTCAGCAGGGAGATCCCACATCCTTTTTGCTCCCTCAGTAGCTGCAGGCATCAGCTGTGTTGGCTGCATTTCAGAGCAGGAAATCTCTCAAGGGTCTTCAAGAGAAAAACACTGCCATAAGCCCATGTAACTTCTGTGGCAATCAATGTGCACAGGGAGTTTGTTGCATTTTCTTTCTGCCCTTGCTCTGCAGAGTCCTTCCTCCTTTTGGGCAGCACAGTTCTGCTGCTGGTGCAGGCTGTTGATTAACAGCATGGCTGAAGCTTTGGGGCACCTGTCTCTCTGTTGAGATGTGTTGTCCCGAGAGGAGAAGAATAGGCTATTGTCAAGAACAAGGTTGACTTCACTACTTTATTCTCTAAACGATATCTTAAAACTTCATCAGAAGTAGTAATGTTTAATTCTACATGCTGTACTTGGGTCGGATGATTGGGGAATTTTTGGTGAATAAACTTTTTTTCCCTTTTCATCTCATTTTTCAGATGCGGGGTCATCCCTTAGCAGCCAATCTCCCAGTTACTCTCCAAAACAGACAGAGAGCTACTTCAGCTCTAGTCCTGACACAGTGAGTACTGCCCCTTCCTGGGTTTGCAGGAGTTCATTTGGATGATATCTGTATGCCTGAGTGAATCTAAGAGTGCATGTATCTGGAATCTTATGTATGGTTTTGGTTTGTACAAGGCAACTTCATGTGCAAGGAAGACAAGGAATGATTAGCTCTAAATTTTCCTAGGTAGTTTAACAGATATGATCTGGTCTCTTGTGTAGAGTTACAGTAACATGACTGTGGGGAGATGCTAAGCCAGGTTCTGTGCTCTTCCTTGATGTACAGCTGCCTTACATTACATGCCCAAAGGCAGGAGGATTTGTCACACTGCTTTTTGAGCTATTCTTGAACACAGAAATGCCACAATGTAAGAATATAAATTCTGTGTGAGAGTGAAGGTCCACCTTACCCACCTTATCTTCAACAAAAGCACACCCTTGGAGAAAGAACAAAAAAAAACTCCCAAACAACCAAAACTAGAGTTCTGGCCTTTCTGTTTATTTCATTAGCTGAGTTAGCCTTTAACTTAGTCCTTAGATATTGAACTATTTAAACAGCTGCAGTTACGCAATTCTGTTCTAACAGTCTGAAGAAGAAGACACAGCCAAGAAGAAGGAATATCTGAATGAACAGTCCTTGAGGGTAGATGATGCCAACCTAGTCTCAGCTTCAGCAAGCACAGAGCCCCTTAAGACCTCTTACACCAAAACTGTGCCTCTCCAGCCCAGCAGTATTTTGGCTAGGGAAGACACAACCTGTCTTCAGGAGAAAGACTCTATTTTTTGTGCCACAGAGGAGGAAAATAAAAACCACACTGCCCCACCTGAGGGCAGCTCATCGCAGCAAGCCCTCAAAAGAGCGCATGTCATTGGCACTACCAGGTGTGATGTTTGGTCTCAGACTGAGAGCTCTGTTACAGAAGCAGAGAAAGTGGATGTTGCCACCCAGTGTGCCAGCACACAGATGTGCAGCTGTGGGAGCTCCCTCCCCTCTGCCTGCAGCCCAGGGGAGGTCCCCACTCCTGGGGCTGCTGGAGGGCACAAAATGCCAGCACATGAGGTGCTGCAGCCTGCGGGCACAGGCAGCACCACAGCAGCGGTGGAGCTTTCTCCTGAAGATGAGTACATGAGTTTGGCTGCCAGAAGGAGTCTAGAGGTGCTGAGCTACATTGATATAATAAAGGAGAGCGGTAAGCAGTGATCAACTAGAATGTCATGTCAGGAATAGAGTTTTGTCCTGTTCTCAGTGTGTTTCATTTTGTTGGCATATTTTGATATTTCTAGCCTGGTTAGACAAAATAATTTGTTGTTGTTTGTTTGCTTTAAATTATTATTAACTCTGGATCTCTGTCTGGCTACTGCTACCTCCAACTATGGTTTTCTATAGATCTCCAGCTGTTAACATAGGATTGTATAATAGCCGAGTAAACATAAACCTTAGGAACTAGATTGGCTTCCCCACCAAACATCCTTAGGACTCTGTAGTTTGGGAATGAATTTGCTTCTTTTGAAGGTAGTGGAAAGATTTTGCTTCACTTGAAATCATATTTGATGTGGCTCTTTTAGTTCAGAACTACTGTCTGATTCTTCTTCATTTAACAGGCAAACAAGCCTTTGCCATGTGTTTGTGCTAAACACAAAAATGGGGAACAATGTAAAATGCACGTCTGCACACAGAGAACAAAATGTAATTTTAAAAGAAATAATTTATTAATTTTTACCATGAAAACAACCCCAAGTACTTACTCTTCCTTCCATAGTACATCTATTGATTCATTCTCTGGTCGTTAAGACTGACAAATGTTTTATGTGTTTCTCTATTTTGCCTGCAGACCAAAAATCTGAAATGCTTTCCTCTTTGTTTCAGTATTTGTGTGAGGCTACAAATCACAACAAATAAAAGTTTCTGATAATATTGTTTCCACATTATATGCTGTCCTTTTAAAAAAGTTTCTAGTAAAGGTGGCAGGGAGACTCACTCTGCGGCCAACGGTATCCTGGGCTGCATCAAAAGCAGCGTGACCAGCAGGTCAAGGGAGGTGATTCTACCCCTTTACTCTGCTCTTGTGAGACCCCACCTGGAGTATTGTGTCCAGTTCTGGAGTCCTCAACTTAAGAAGGACATGGAGCTGTTGGAGTGAGTCCAGAGAAGGGCCACAAAGATGATCAGGGGGCTGGAGCACCTCTCCTATGAAGACAGGCTGAGAGGGTTGGGGTTGTTCAGCCTGGAGAAGAAAAGCATCTAGGGAGACCTTAGAACACCTTGCAGTACCTGAAGGGGGCCTACAGGAAAGCTGGAGAGGGACTTTTNGCATTGAGCAACCTGGTCTGGTGGGAGGTGTCCCTGCCCATGGCAGGGGGGTGGAACTATATGATCTTTAAGGTACCTTCCAACCCAAATTATCCATTGATTCTATGATCTATATATATGTATATGTATATATATATACACACAAAAGTGTGTGTGTATATGCTGGCATTAGCCAGCTGGCGGCGTGCAGGATCCTGTCCATTACAAACTGGGCTTGGGCAAAAGCTCTGACCATTCCACAAGCAGTGCAGGAGATTTGCTTTTTCAAAGTTAATATGTTGTGCTTTCTCCCTCGGACACAGCTGTTAAAAGACTTCACTGCCTTTATCCCTACCATATTGGTTTCTTTTATTTCCACACGTTTTACAAACAGTTTTGTGGATGAAGGGTTGTGTGTCACCAGTCCTGATGAGACCCATCACCGCTCTTTGTCTCTGCCCTCACCATCAAACTATTGGTTTTGTTTTCTCCTGGCTTTTATTTTTGATGCCAAGATCCATTTTTAAAAGACAGTCTCCAGTTTGCAGGGTTATGGCTGTGCCATTTTAAAAATAGCATCTCAGAAATTTCAGTGAACTTTTCTGTACTCAGAAGAAACCATCAGCTGCAGCCACGGGGAGTGGTTTGCACAGCCGGGCTTCTGACATGTGTAACCATCACTCAGCCAATTCACCGGCCACTTCCTCAGGCTTGACATAAGCAGATTTTCTTTTTTAGCTTGTCTCAATTTATTGTCAAGGCAATCTCCCTAGTAATTTTTTTAATCTGAAACGGCAGTGTTCATCTCCCTTGCGGGAGCTGTAATTTATTTGAGTCACAGCTATGATTTGCAGAGCACTCAGCCATTTCCGCTGGGCTGAGGCAGAGCTGTTCACTCAGCATTGTGAAGCCCGTTCAGAATGTGCCACACAAGCAGCAGCAGCCTGTGCTGGCTCAAATTAGGACATCTCCAAGGTGTGCATGGTACCAGCAACCCTCCGTACCTGGTACATACCTGCCAGCCTGTCCAGGGGTGCGTGTCCAGCCTCACGGCTCTCCCCACAGCTGTGCTGCTCCAACTCGCTTGGTCCGTCAGCCTCCCGCAGCACTCCGTGGCAGGGCCCGGTGAATGGCAAGCCACAGCTAAAAGCTCTGGTGCTGTATGCTTCAGGTTTGAGGTTCTTTTGTTGGAGCGGCAGATGTGAAATTGCCACACAGGCAGAGAGCTCTCTGGTGGCTGTGCTTGGAGAGGTGCTGATGTGACCCACCCTGAGGGAAACTGCCCATAACTTGTGCTCGAAATCGTGCTCCTGTTCTATGTGAGATTGGCATCATTACTGGGACCTATAAATCTTGTTTTGTTTTACAGTGAAGGGA
This sequence comes from Aegotheles bennettii, assembly GCA_013398125.1. Classification (NCBI taxonomy): domain Eukaryota; kingdom Metazoa; phylum Chordata; class Aves; order Caprimulgiformes; family Aegothelidae; genus Aegotheles; species Aegotheles bennettii. The sequence goes on along the minus strand of VZRW01001043.1, from coordinate 128,289 downwards.
GCTACCCGAGTTAAGGCAGATACTGCTGATGCGCAGGGCTGACCTCTGTGCGGGGCAGGGTCCCAGTTGTTCCTGTGAACCTACTGGACAAAGAGCACAGGTGAGAACTGGGAAAAGAGAGCTGGTTACACCATACAGACATAGGGAGAAACACATTAGGTTATTTGGTTATCTCTTCATACCTGTCATAATTTAGACCCTTTCAGCAGGTATAGCTGATTTTCACTTCAGCCACTAATAGAGAACCTCTCAAAATCTGTCCAGTTCCAGCCAGATTTCAGCCTAGATTGCACCATTTCCCAGTAAGGACTAAAATTGTGCAGCTGAGTGCCAGACACACATTTTCTGACTGGCTGTACGTGAGAGCTGCATACCTGGCTCTAATGCAATAATTCACCACTTGAGATATGTCAGTCACTGTCGCTGATCATGCTCCAAAGCCTTCGGATGACAGCATATACAATCCAATTACTTTACAATTTTTACCTGTAATTGCAAAGTAATCAGAAGAAAGAAAACTGTCTTTGTGGTGGTATGTGTGCTGCCGATGATGATAAATAAGCCTCAAACTGTGCTTTCTTCAGCTGACACTTCAGCAGCTGATGCTATTTAATCCACCAGTATTTGTAACCTGCAGTAATGACCATCGTCCCACTATACACACCCAGGCACCACCAGCTTTCTCTGAGGCAACAGTGTAGGCAGAGACGCTTCTTGTTCACTCATGTTAATCTTCCTGGGAGTGTGCTAAGCCTCTGGGGAGGCCACAGAAACGTCTGTGTTTTGAACTGTGTTTGGTGAAAATCAGTCGTAAGTTGAGTTTTGCTGGGGAAAAGGACAGAATGATACCTGCAATTAACCAAAAACTGGGAGCATTGGTTAAGCAAGTGGTCAAATTGCCATCCCTGGACATGATTAAAAGCTGTATAGATACAGTACTGAGTGACATGGTTTAGCACTGGGCTTCACAGAGTTAGGTCAGCAGACATTAGGTTAATGGTTGGACTTGATGATCTTAAAGGTCTTTTCCAACCTAAATAATTCTATGATTTTGTGATTGGCACTCAGATGCTTCTAAATATAGATGAAAAGAAACACTCTCACTGAAAACATTACCCTAAGCTTCAGTCAGAAACAGTTTTAATATGCACCTGTACCCTTTTTTTGCTATAAAATCAACTCTAATTATAGTAACCTGCAAGGTAAGGATCTGGGCAAAGTTTTCTGGGCAAGTACTGAGAGAAGTCTTGTGTCATTAACGGGGCAGTTTAGTGCTTGGTGTTATTATGCCAAGCGCCTCCACAAACCTTGCAGAAATTTTCACAGAGGATTATCATTGTGGGAAATGAGAAGCCTAAGTCTTCATACCAGTGATTATTTCTTAGGTAGAAACTGTGAATTGGCTTTTTAAGGGTTTTAGCAGATGCGGGAAGAATGAGGTTTCCTGGAAAAAATATTCAGCTCTCTGCATCCAATGCCTCATCTGTCCCCACAAAATTGAACGACCTTCCTGCAACCCTTCTTCAGCCCCCTCTCACTGACAGCCTCTGACTGGCTAGAGGTGACAGTCCCAGTTATCCAAATCAGAGCTTGTTTCTCCACTGATACTGAACTGCAACAAGGTCTCATACCTCTGAGCCAAATACTAAATGCTGTCCCGCTCCCCTAGCTGCACTGCTGTAAATTCACAACCTACACCTTGATGGTGCTTGCTCCAGCTGCTGCAGCTCTCAGGCTGTGAAACCCAAAGGAAACCAGCTTGCAGAGAGCTCACACGCAGCACGCAGCCGGCTGCAGGGGATGCTGATACACCAGCTCCATGAGGCCATGGGGAATCCAGGGCTGAAAGACAGAGGGCTGGAGTCAGTGAAGATCAGGTGAGAAACTGCAAGCTGGCAGGGATCTTTGAGCTTGCCCAGTCCAAGCCCTGCTTGGAGCAGGGCCACAGAGCAGGATGTTCCAGGCCTTGTGTTAAGAAGGGCAGGAGGTGCCAGCAGAGCAGGGCTCAGCCTGGAGTGTGGTGCCAAGGGCTTGCCCTGCACTTGTGCCTTGCCACCACGCATAAACAGGCAAATGAAGCCAGGGACGGGGAGCTGAGCATGGGGACCAGGGGTAATTCTCTCGCTGTACACAGTCTTGACAGATTAAGCAGTGAACAAACTGTAGTGTAGTTCTTTTTACAAGAAATGTAAAAATAAATACATAAAATAATTGAAGAACAAGCCTATGAATATCCGAGATCCTGGAAAAACCCTACCCTTTAGAGAGATGCTTGTCATAAGATCAAACAGAAACCCAGTTACTGTAGGGCACTGCAGGGAGCAAATACAGGCACTGAAGGACTCCAGTGCAGTTGATCTATCAGAGGGTGACCTGTCCTCCTGCCCTCAGAGGGGAAGGAGTGGGACAGTGAGCAAGCATCACTGGTTCACAGGGTGAGACATCCCAGTTGTCCCCTCATTTAGAGCCCGATCGGCTCTGGAAAGCAACACTGCATCCCGCCTTGCTCGGGCACTGTGATCCATGTTGAGATGCTCCTGCAGAAGCTGCTGCATCCTCAGCCCAGCACCCACCTTCCATCTTTGCTTACCTGCACCCATGTCAGTTTGACAGTGCCCCCCGTCATCAAGCAGAGGTGTAGCAGAGGTGCCATGTCCCCACACTCACCTCAGAAACCATCTCCTATACCTTATGCCCTGCTTCCTTCCTCCAGCCTCTGCTAGGGATTTGCTCCTCGCTCTCTCTGCCAGTGTTTCCGTGGCAACCTGATCCAATCTCAGCTAAACTTTGTAATGAAGGTGATACATGAAACTAACCCAGCCCCTTCTGCCCTCAAACTGTGCATCTCCAACCACCTCCTCGAAACCCTCACTGGTCTTTCAGGCATGGGCCTTCCCCACCTCTCCATCCCCCTTTCACTGCCTTTGATGAAATTTAAGAAAGAGCATAAAATCTCCTTCCAATGGGGATGGGCACATGGCTCGCCACTCTGCTGAGGGGGAGGGCTTCATTTTGCCTTTTCACATCCAAGCCCTGCCAAGGAATGTGCTCCCAAGCACCAGTGCTCTGCAGCTCCTACTTTTGTTACACCATGTGAGACCCCTGCATCCTTGTGTGGATTTGTTTACTCAACATGATCTTTTTCTGAAGAATAATCCACAGAATAGCGTTTGCTTGGAAGTTCTCAACCTCCCTGGCCCCTTTTCTTGTTGCTATAAAACACACCTAAGCCATGCTGATGCTCTTAATATCTTATAGGTCATTTTGGATGCATGCTTCTCTTTCTCCCTTCATACAAGACACATCATAGAATCACAGAATCAGCTAGGTTGGAGAAGACCTTCAAGATCATCAAGTCCAACCATTGTCTCAGGACTGCCAAGTCCACCTCTAAACCATGTCCCTAAGGGCCTCATCTACACAATTTTTTGAACACTTCCAGGGACGGTGACTCCACCACTTCCCTGAAGAGCCTGTTCCAATGCCTGATGACCCTTTCAGTGAAGAAATTTTTCCTAACATCATTCTAAACCTCCTCTGGCGCAGCTTGAGGTCATTACCTCTTGTACTATCACTTGTTACTTGGGAGAAGAGATCAGCCATTCTCTCACTACATCCTCCTTTCAGGCAGTTGTAGAGAGCGATAAGGTTCCCCCTGCGCCTTTTCTTCTTCAGACTAAACCACCCCAGTTCCCTCAGCTGCTCCTCATAAGACCTGTGCTCCAGGCCCTTCACCAGCTTTGTTGCCCTTCTCTGGACCCACTCCAGCAACTCAGTCTCCTACTTGTAGCGAGGGGCCCAGAACTGAATGCAGTACTTGAAGTGCATCCTCACCAAAACACTTCCCTAGTCCTGCTGGCCACGCTAATTCTGATACAGGCCAGAATGCCATTGGTCTTCTCACTGCTGGCTCATGTTCAGTTGGCCATCAATCAGCACCCCCAGGTCCTTTTCTGCCAGGCAGCTTTCCAGCCACTCATCCCCAAGCCTGTAGATTTGCGTGGGGTTGTTGTGTCCCAGGTACAGGACCCAGCACTGAGCCTTGTTGAACCTCATGCAATCGGTCATCCTACTGCACCATCCAAGACACCCTGCTTTTCAGCATTGTGGATTCTGTTAGCGCTTTCATGGGGTGCCATGGTACCAAATATCAGAGTGTGCTAGCTAAGGCCGAGGTCTCACTTGTGTAAAAACCAGACAGATCCTGCATCTTCCCTAAACTCAGACCCAAAGATCTCCTAAAAACCATCTAACCAACCAAAAGTTCCACCTCTGGAGATCGCAGAAGGAATTTGTTGGGGTTTTTTTCTATTAAAATCAAGATGCGGAAAACATATTTGGCAGTTCTGCAGTTAACTCTTGAAAGGCAAAAACTTTCAAAATTTCAGCTCTATGCAGAGCTTCTCTATTCCATACACAGGTACCAGGTAGGTCTCAAGTGTTACATGAGTAAAAACCTGCCCTGGAGCCCAACTAACGAACAGCTCCACAATGAGATGCGTGGAACTGCTTACAGTAAACACACATGACTGTTTCTCAACAGCTTTCAGCTAGTGGCTTTATAGCTTGAATGGGTTAACCTCTTAATCAGGATACTGGTTCACCTTGGGTCAAGTGAACGTTCTGGAAGTGAAACTGCAGCAGCTGAAGAGCCTGAGCAGGTTCACACAGAGAGCTCTGCATGGGCAGGGAGTGGCTGGAGGGGCACCGGCTCCAAGGATGATCACCAGGTCTCTCCAGCCAGCCCAGTGTGACTCAGCAGAGGACCACCAAGATCAGAGAAAAAGGAGGGGTTTTTTTACAAGCTTACCTTTAACTTCCCCAGCCATCTCCTCCAAACTGTAGCAGCCTTGAAAGCAAGCACTTCGTGCCACACACAAATCAAAGGAAATGCAGGAATGTAAGGATGACTTTGGTTTGCATGCAGCACACCCCAGCCTCGATGCCTGGGAGGTCTGATCCTGAAAATGCTCACAAAGATTTGGGAGCAAGTGCTGCTACTGCCTGCAGCTCGGAAATCGATCCATCAGTAGTTGTTTTGTGATAGTAGCTGGAGCAGAGGAGAATGGGAGAAGGCAAAAAAATGGAGTGTTTGACAGTGGAGGCACCAGCTTTTCATTATCCCACAAAGCTATTGTGTGGTTTTTGTAACAAGCAATCTGAACTGCAGCCACTCACCACCTTTAAGAGCACTATTAGCCAGAAACAAAACCTGTCAGTACAAAATGATCAGCTTCCTCCCTCCCCACCTGGAGATAAGCTTGGCCACAGGTCCAGGTTTGCCAAGCAGACTCCTGCTGCCAGCATCTCCCCAGCAGCTGTGATCTCTCTGTCCCAGATCAAAAGGCAACAGCACTGTCTGAGGCAACTCGGGATCTTGCGAGGGTTCAGTCGTGGTACCTGCGGTAGGTGAAGGTAACAGGACCCATTTTCACTTAGGCTCATGGCTGTGATTCCTCTCCTGCATGGGGAGCATAGCCAGGGCAGCCTCCAGCACGGCACGGCCATGGTCCTGCTACTCTTCATTAATCATCAAACCAGTTTAAGCAATTTTCTTAATAAAATACACAGAGTTAGGACATTTACCCATTAGAAAATAGCAACTTTTGACCTTTCCCCAGTCAATAATCAAGTCTGAAGGTATAAATTGCTGCTGCAAAACTGGACTGTGTTTGGGCAGGGGACACTGAAAACCCATGTGGGGACACTGGGACAGCTGGCAGTTCTGTGTAGCCACTTTCAGCTCTTCAAATGAATCCTCCAGGAAGGAAGGGAAACTTGTCTGGTGTGCCATCATCACAGAAACACACTCTGATTTAAAATATAACATATTAAGATCATATTCAAAGTTATTCTTACCCCTCGCTTATTCCAGGCAAGCCCATGGGCTGTTTTAGCTCGTTTTGTAGAGAAATGCAATTTTGTGACTCAAAAGGGGTGACCCAAATACCCAAGCAAAGGAAACCCCGAGAAAGAGTCTGTAATTAAGTATCTCACCTTTTATTTTGTTCATTTACACTTCTGGCACCGACAATTCTTTGAAGATATTTGAGCTTATGTAAAGACCAAACTTCATTAAAGCAATCAGAACAGAAGTCAATTAAATAATTTTACATCACTTAAGTTTCAGAAAATGTACAACACTTTCATACATTATAGGCTTGACGGGTTGCAAAAGGAAATGGCACACGTTTGACACAGTTAAGAAATAACTCAGACAACCTGACGATTAGTTTTGCCAAAACCTGTTTTGTACTGAATACTGAAACAAGTGCCCAGGGATTACAGTATGCCTGATGGCATCGTGTGCATGTTACTACTCAACATAGAGTTATTACTTTCAATTTGGTCTCAAATAATGTCTCAAATATTCTACAGAGAATTTGTCATGGAAAGATCTGGTTAACACTTTTGTAGGGCTGCAAGTTGCCTGATGGAAAGCGGAGATGTGACTTGTGCCACTTCCCAGCCATGCCCTGGACCAGCAGGACACTGAGCACATGGAAAATATCAAGCATATGAATAATCCTATTGATTTCATGGGGCTACTCAAACACTCAAAATTGAGCAGATGGCAGGTGGGCTTGTGGTGTAACACAGCATCCCAGCACCACGAAACCACCTTGTTTCACACCCGCTGAGGAAGTTTCTCCTGCAGAAGTCAGAACAATGGTCATACATCCAGGTCTCTCCAAAGTCTGTGTGATGTTTAAGGCAGCAAGAGAAATTTGCCTTTATTTTAACACTTCAGAAACTGATGTCTCCTTTAGAAACAGGTGGACGTTATTAATAATCAGCCAGTGTGCCCCTTATTTATATAAATACGATGAAAGGGCAAACCAAATTTTGACAAACTGTATATCTCAACAGAATCGAGGACTGCAATTGAATCAGAGTTGAAACTTTATAACCACATGTGCCAGATCATTCACATGTAACACAGCGTCTGGGGACAACGTGAAAAAGCAGGGATTTAGATAAACTCTGTATTCTTGAGGCCTGATGCTGGTCAAACTTTCCCTGACATGAGTGAGATCTACTGAAGCCGATGAGTGAGCACCTCTGATGAGAGGTGTAAGATTAAAAACATGCTGCTGGTTCACACTAACAGGTCATTGTGGCTACAGTATATACTCATATACAGAACTCTGGAACACCATTAACACCCATTTACAAAACACTACAGTGATGGTTATTGGCACATAAAAAACTCCTCCTCTATATGAAAACATACACAAAATAGATAAGAACTGCCATTTTTTTCAGACTTTTAAAATCTATATATAGTTGTCTTTAAGGAGTTTTTACCCCCGGTATCACAAACAATAATATTTCTTTAACAATGTTCACCTAGATTTTACTGTGCTGACATTTGTAACACTGCCACAACCTAGACCACTTTGTGGATTATGCTTAACTGTACTGTACACAAGGCGATGAAGATTGATAGAAAACTGCTAAGATTTTTGCACAAAAATGTGACTTGTTAAAATCCAGAGAATGATTGAGTCACTTTATAGGCAGCAGCTACATGTAAGCTGTAAATGTTACCCGCAATAAAAACACATTTTGCCATAAAGCACATATTGTGGCATTATCTGCTTCTGGCCTGGTACACAAAGCTCAATTTTCTTCCCAATGCAGAGGAATGGGTTTGGTTAGCTTGACTCTCTCAGAAAAAAGTGCACAAATATCTTACTCTTTAAAGTGCTTCGCAGAACTGTCTCTTCTGCCTTGATTTCTACCCCAAGATCTCTCTATGCTATTAAGACTCTTTCTCACTTAGTGATGTGCAGCTAATAAAGCCTCTTGCACACGTACAGTAAAATTTCAAGACCATGTTAGAAAAGCGTTGACCTTGAGATGTAGCAAGTTTGGTATAAAGCTGAGAAGTGCAGGATCTATCTTTAAATAGCCCATTGCCTGTGGGACTGCACCCAACGCCCTCATGGACAAAGGGAAGACCCTTTTGACTGAAAGTCAAAACTTCCCCTCAGTGCTCAGTCCAAGTCGCTAAGAAGGGCAAAATAGATTTCACCAAGGAAAAAAGTAGCAGCTGTGCAAACTCAGTTGCCATGTTCTGACCTCCGGGTGGGCATGAGAGAGGAGCACTTGTGTGCTTCTTCACCCCCGTTCCCATCCACAGGACCAAGCAGAGTCCCTTGGTCCCACCATCCTTCTCCTGCATGGGAGAGAACTCAGAGATGGCTCCTTTCAGCTATGATACCCATCTCTTCTGAAACTTGACTTCATGGGCTTTTGATGCATCCTTTCTTCTCCCCTCCCAACCCTATCTCCTAGAGCAGTGAAATCCTGCATTTTCCAACTCATGCAAAAATAAGTTGGAGTTGGATCAATGTTCCTTAGAATGTATCCTCTCCTGTTTCAAAACTTCTGACACTGCTGTCACCGCAACTCACAAGGCAGCAACATCGGTAAGAGCAATCTAAGGTGCATGCATAGCAATGCAACTTCAGCCCCCAGATGAGTCCTGGGGCCTTGCTTTGTTTCCGTTTTCAGAACAGGTTTGCTTCTCTTGTTAAAAACTGATTTTGATCAGCAGAGTGACAAGAGGAAGAAACAAGTGGTGAATTACACCCCCCACCCCTACACTTTAGATTTGGAACATGGTGAAAAAACTACTGTATGTGAATCAAATTTAAAAAGATTAAAAATTCATCAGGACTTGTTTCTTTTGTACTTGCTCTTAGACTAAAACATGTAGAGTCAGAAGATTAATCAGGATTAAAATATCTCAAATTGTTGTGTATAATCAATATGCCCAACTCTACCAGCAATATTACTCCCACATTCCTGATGCACAGAATACCTGATTTAAGTGTGCAGTCCTTGTGAGGAAATGATTTCAAATCTACCGCAGAAAGCTTTCAATAAAATGCTATTGTGCTTAGACATGCTATTTATGCTACTTCATAAATTAAAATCTTTTCACAAGAAATTATTCATCTACACTGTATTTTTATTCTTTTATCTGGAATGTTACTAAGTCTACCTTTAGCAAAAATCTCTTAAAACTTAAAATATGCACAAATATAAAAAATCTTTGCAAAATAGAAACATTTTATTTTCTTCATACATTATAAATGTTCACAGATTCTAAAAATAAAACCCTAACTGCGTAAGATTAATTTCAAGTATTTGATCTCATTTTTATTACACATGATGCTTGGTACTAAGTTCAGTGTTTCGAAGGTACGGAATGTTGTCTTGGTGTAAAGCAACCCTAAAAGGAAGACTTGAACTAACTCTTTCGGGTGGGAAAGGGGGAGTGACAATAAAGAACCTGATATATTTTGCACCCTCATAGGCAGTAGCAATGATGAATAAAACGCACGTGTTCAAATCATTTTGCCCTGAAAAAAAGGCATGGGATGCAAACCTTCAGAAAACTGCTCTCAGTAAGATCGAACTTGCTGGGTGAGAAAACGAGCCCAGTGCTGTACACAACTGAGCGCCACTTCTGAGAACGTCCATGGAACAAGGCTGGCAGAGGAAGATGGTCTCCTGCCACTAAAGAGCCCCAGCACTGCCTGCAAAACAAAAGAAGCTGATCTTGTGACAGTGACCTTCCCAGTGACTTTGCTCTGGTTATGCCCAGTAAATACAGCGGTTTCCTCTGCCTATGGACACTAGCGCAGCGAAGCGCGGGGTCAGCACTGACACCGTGCGGGCACAGGGACTCCTCCCGGGCTTACACCCTGCTCCAGCAAAACACATTAAGCAAGGGAACGTTCATAGGTGTGATGGTGAGTGTGGGCTTACGCTTTTAGGGGGATCAGAGCCGTAAGTCCCTATTCTGAAAAAGCCAGTAAATACCTAATTAAACCTATTTCTTGCGTAGGATACCGTGTACGCACAGGTTGGGTGCTACACCCCTATTCATGTGCTGTTTTGGATGACAAAACTGCTCCAAATAAGGGTCTTCAAACACTCATTTTGCAGTTTCAGGAAGAAACCAATTTAGCCTTAAAACTATTTTGTTCTCATCTGTGCCAAGTATCCCTTCTTCCCAGATCAGTTTCTGCACCTTTAGTGAAGGTTTCAAAGAGGTGACAGCCTAATGGAGACATCCCGCAGTGGGTATGCTGGAAGATGGGTCTGGAGACCCAAGCATTTTCAACAGCTGGTGCTTTCAAGCATAAAAATATTGTGCGCTTAAAAGGGAGGCGACATGGAAGGCGTGAGAATCCAGCCCTCTCACCGTGCAAGATGTTCAAGGTCAGGCCACTCTTCATTTAAAATTCCCTGCCTGCTATGCTTTCCCTTTTTAGTCCCAGTCAAGTCACAGAAGGTTGCTTAAAATGTTTTCTTTCCAAAAATATTTCTTTGATTAATGAAGTAAAAAAGAAAATAACGCAAAATACACCAAATTGCTGAAGTTTCAATAATTGGAGAGTAGGAACTCTTCTACTGGATGCAGATTGAGTAACATAATGTCAGACTTCTTTACAACAACAAAACCCCATGTTATCCCATAAAAATAATTTAGTAACAAATGACTAGTCTCAGTTTTGACAGCAATCCCACATTCAAAATATTTTTCAACTGAAATGCCCACAAAGCAAATTTTTAAAAGCTAATGAACCCAACAACTTTTTTTATCTTTTCACAATGAAAAATAAATGCATTTTTACCAAGTAAATGGGGGCAGCCCACAGGCAGAGGTTTTCCACATTCTTTCATGAAGTAAATGTTTCAAAGATAAGAATTTGAATTGTCGATGCTTTCAAACTCTTATCTTTGAAGGCTTAAAGCAGTGAGGACAGGGCGAGATAAAAAAAAACATAACATTTTTATGTAGCTGCATAAAATTCAATTTGCCAAGGAAAGTGAGCATGGCAGGTGAATAAAATACCATTCATATGTTCATTACCAGGCTAAAGGCAGCCAAGTTGATTTTCGTGCCTGACATTTTCTTGACAATTTTGCAATGCTTCGGTAAGGCAATTAATAAGAGATTTAAGCTTCTGCCCATTGCTAATGTTTCTCTTTAGATCCAGCAAGACACTGGCTGACTAAGAGCATTTGAAGGAAAAACATGCTGGGATTCATTTGCTCTGTGCATACGAAGACAGACTGAAGGCAACATGATTATTCATGAGCAGAAGGCGCAGGAGGAATGACCACTGTGCATTTAGCAGCATAAAACCTCCCCCCTCCTTTTCTTTCTTTTGGCTAATGATATTTCATGTTCAAAGCCAGGCATGAACCCAAATGTTCAAATGCAAAAAAAAGGAAAACAAAAATATTTTTTTTCCAACTAACTTGAAGCCTCTACATTGTACCTAGCAATATATACCAGTTCATTTGCACGTGTGGCCACATACTTGGTTCTGCTGTCCTGCTGGCAGTAGTTAATTCTGGCAGGTCCTCTCACAAACACCAACTCCCGAGCGCAGTGTGTACTCCAGAGCAGCAGCGGCCACACAACCTGCTGTAACACAGGTGTACACCACCCTAGGGAACCGCCACCCAGGTGATTACGGCTCTCTACCTGCTATCTCAAATAAATAAAAACGGAAATTCTCTTAGGGTTAATCTGGGAAATGTTCAGCAGGTATTTGTATGTTCCTAATCAGTTAAACATTTTAAGTGGCTGCTGTTACAGCAGCTTATGCATTGGTCATTCATGGTATCGCACAGCAGAGCTATTTGCTAGGCTGCTATGGGATGGGGATCTGACAGATGCTGGCTGCTTTCTGATTAGCTACTCTATTATTTTATCTTTTGTCAGTGTTGAAGATAAGGACAATCACTGACCATCTAGGATAGCCTTCTGTATAGTGCACCCTACTAAATAGCTTGGTCATGTACACTTGGTGAACTCACATAATTGTGGAACGCAATCTCTTTTGGAAGCCATTGCTTTTAGTTATCAAGAAAACACTAGCATATTGAATTTCCTCCCAAATGGAACATTTTTGAACATGAAGGCATTTTTAACAAGACAGTAGAAAATAGAACCAGACCAGAAGCAGGGCAGTGAGGTCATCAGAGAGCTGCTTTTTCCCCAGAAGGCTTTTAAATGATTAAATACATCAGCAGCTGAAAATTATTCCACATCAGAAGCATCATTGTCAGACAGATGGTAATTGCTTCCCTTCACCCGAATATACTCTATATACCTCCCTTCATCAGAATCTGACATACCACACGTACATAGCCTGCTTTCAAACAAAGATTCAATCTCCTCTAGTTTTTTCCCTTTAGTCTCAGGAAGGCAGCCGTAGATGAAAACCAGTCCCAAGCCAGCAAACCCTGCGTAGAGGAAGAAGGCTCCTGCAATGTAAAACAGTATGCACAGTCGGTTACAGAAGTTCCCATCCCTTTTCTGCTCCAGAGCAGAGGGAGCAGCAGAAGCAGCCAGCTGCAGATATCAAAGACTGCATAAAAGCAATGGTTGGATCGTTAAAACAAGGAGCTGCGGGGCTGTGGGTGTAGGATGCTTTATGCATCACTCCACAGTGGAGTAAATTAACAAGAGTAATTTCATTTCACATGGAGGATAATACCCATCTTATTTGGACAAGCTATTCCACTGTTAAAATAAACAGCAATTAAATAGTTGCATACCCAATAGATAAAGCAGATATGAAAGGCAAGAACTTTCTTAGTTTACCTTAACAGGGAAGGACACCCTAAGACAATCCTCCCAGAATGAGAAACTTTAGAAAAAAACCTGCAAAAACCTCAGGATTAAAATAACGCTTGTGACTCTTACACCTAATTATTATATAAAAGTCCTCTGCAGAGACAATTAGCAGTGAGAAAGAGCTTGTTCCCCCTGCCACCCACCTTACCTAGGGGGACAGAGAAGGTACCAAAGGACCAACAAACATTTATCTGCCTTCTGTTTCTACGCTGATGACTCAAAGGAATGACAGGTAGAGCTGAAGGGCTCTGCACTAATAATGACGTGAAGGTCACATCAACTCCCTAGCAACTTCATGTAATTTAAACGACTTGTATTGGAGTGGCTGAGCAGTAATCTGACAAACTCTCCGCAGGCTCCAGCAGACAGGACTTAATCAACAGCTGGGGGTGGGGTAGTAGAATCTTACACAGATGTTTCTGCAAGGACCATTTGATATTGGCCTTGGATGCCGTCATAAACTCGAAAATTGCAGATACTGTCCCCTTCAGTGGGATATTTCTCTAAGTCAAAAGTGATTTTTTTCCAGCTTCCTGGTTTTAAACAACTGTCTAGGTTTTCAGTTAAGGACAGAAAGAAATGTCTCTAATGAAAGCTGGACCAAACTCTATGATCCAGGCAGGTTGTATCAGGTATCTAGTCTTACTAAACCACAATGAGCTGAGAACACTGCATTCCCAGTTGACATTTTGGAGCAAAACCAATTAAGCAACTCAGAATCAGCAGAAAACCTACATGCCAATGCTAGCACTGCATATACAGACAGACACTGTTTCTTACCATAGTATGTCAGATATTCAGCTGTATGCAGAAATGTCAGTGACACAAGCACGTTGAACACCCAGTTGACTCCAGAGGAACACGCGTTTCCTGTACTTCTAGCCCAAAGTGGGTAAATTTCAGAATTGACGGTCCAGGGCATAGGACCCATTCCTAAGAGTTAAAAAAAAAAAGATCAATCTTAGTTTTATGACTGGACTCAAAAGTAAATTTAATGCATAGCCTCACTATTTGGACATATTAGCTTTATGATTTTATAACTTACATGCATAAACAAACATTTGCTTACCAGGTGCAAAGAAAACCAAGTATAAAATAAGGCCCAGAAGCGCTGTCCAAGAGTATGGAGTAGGGCAGAAATTGTATGCCCAGAACAAATCCTCCCTTCTGAATGCTGTTTCATTTGAACATCTGAAGAATAACAAAAAAACCTTCACATTAAAGAATTTTCAGGGAAATGGGTGACAATCTCAATATGAACATGACACATAATGTCTTATGAAAAGCTGACAAATGTACAATTAAGAAGAAAAACTTCATCGCTGTTAATTTATCAAGATCTTTGAGCCAAGTCCTATATTCAGAAATTGGCTTTTTCCCAAGCCTGGTCTTAGGAAGAGTAACCAGCAGAACATTCCTGAATTTAAACACTTGCCTTGTATCTACAGATCTCCTTCAAATGTACGCCTTCCACGAGAGCATCTAGTAATAGAACAAGGGGGAATGGGTTCAAACTAAAGGAAGGTAAATTTAAACTGGATATTAGGACAAAGTTCTTTACTGTGAGGGTAGTGAGACACTGGAACAGGTTATCCAGGGAGGTTGTGGATGCCACCTCCCTGACAGTGTTCAAGGCCAGGCTAGATGGGGCTTGGAGCAACCTGGTCTAGTGGGAGGTGACTCTGCCCGTGGCAGGGGGGTTGGAACTAGATGATCTTTAAGGTCCCTTCCAAACCATTCTGTGATTCTGTGATTCTTTACTAGGCAAGTGGTCACACCAAAGCTAGCTAGACCGGTCACATGAATATTGCACAGAATCACAGAATCCTAGGGGCTGGAAGGGACCTCGAAAGATCATCTAGTCCAACCCCCCTGCCGGAGCAGGGTCACCTACAGTACATCACACAGGAACGTATCCAGGCGGGTTTTGAATGTCTCCAGCGAAGGAGACTCCACAACCTCTCTGGGCAGCCTGTTCCAGTGCTCTGTCACTCAGTGCAAAAAGAGCTGCAGCAGCAGGACTTTGAGCTAAAGATGCTGCACACAAGGATTTAAGGTCAAATGGAAGTTAGTCCTTACATCACTGATGAACTAACTATATGCTGCACACTTTGGGTGTAATCAGTAATGCCTATGGAGTATGCCACAGCCAAGTGAAGTTGTAAGGCAGAGAGGCATATACTTTCTTTTCTACTCAGTCAAATCATTTAGAAGAAGGCAGCATTTCTAATTAGATAGTAAAATTAAGGATCAAACTAGAGGTAAACTGTGTCTGAGCTACTGAAAGAAAAACTGTCTATTCTAAGGACTATGGAAATTCCATATACCTAGGAATAGGTATAAAATCAGGTATTTCCATCTGAGTGCTAACAATATAATATATTTTAAAGGAATACTGGCAATTTTATTATTTGCTATAATTATTTTTTTTAAAATAGCATTTGTTTAAAAGGACAAGTCATAACTGTAACTAGATATTTTTTTTTCAGCTGCACCACATCAATTGCTACATTTGAAAAACCGTGTACTTTTGGGAGAGAAGACTTAGGCAGACACCAGCCTTTCATAACAGTATTATTTACTTGACATGAAGAAATCACAGGGAGCTGAACATCTGTCTGGCTTACGATTTCCAGATCTAGATGATCTTTACTAGATGATCTTTAAGGTTCCTTCCAACCCAAACAATCAGCTGAGTGCTTACGTGAATGCTTACATGAATATGACCCTCCTGACATTAGGAAAACCACAGTGAAGATGCCCGATATCTCGGCAATGAGGGGCAAGATGGCAGAGCAACAGACACCCTTAAATGTTTCAGAGGACCTACCAACATTGCAGTTGACTTTCAAAAGCAAATTCCAACAAAACACTTCTCCTCTAACTTTTCTATTAAGAAACAACCAGCCAGTCCCAGGTTGAACAGGAATGTGCTAAGCACAGGTGGCCAACCCACCACCAGTCCTGGAGCAGAAATCTTCCTTACGCTGGCATGGATGTACCAACAGGACGACATTTAAAGCAGGATATCACCATGAAGTCCCAAACCCAATTTCAGAACAGCTGGAAATTCAAAGTTCAAATACACTTAAAACAGAGAGGTTACCCCAACAAACCCTGGAAAAACACATGTCCGAACCCCCAGCTAAACCCTAGCACTGCTTTAATGGCAGTAAGCCGTAAGATTGGCAGCTGTACCCTGCATTTGAGCAGCATCTGACCAAGTGGAGCCAGTGCTCCCCAGAGAAATGCCAAGCCCTTCATGCGCTGCCAGCAAAGCAGCCAGTGCTGGTGTGCACCCTCCCATCCTACCGCCCTTTCCGCTCTGCCTTGCCATGCTCCCCAGAAAGCCGACCTCATCCAGTGCACACAGATTCACTTTCAGTCTTGAGGTGAAAAACACATAGAAAACAGACCAACTGAACATCCCTCCCAAAGATATCTCCCTTGTGCCCAGATACAACAGACTCGTGGCCTCAGTTGCTGCCTGGCCACTGGAGTACCCATCCACCTAAGACACCAGCAGCTTCCATGACAGAGTTTTTGCCTTTTCTCAGCCAGAAGGACTGCTGCCATCCTTGTCACTTCTTCCTCTTGCTTCTAAGCACCACACCAGGTTCCCTCTTCTGTCACTTTGCTCATTTATGGCTCTGCTCAGCGTTCCTTTTTATGTTACAAGACACAGCTCGTTCCCTGTTCGCGTTCACCTCGATGCTTCCCAATGGCTCTATGCATCCCTGATCCTGTGCAGATCAAATCACATTTGAGCTATGTCCCAGATACAAGACAGAGAAGACTGGACTGTGATGGAAAATTATCCATGTTTAAAATGGCTGTTTCCTGTACATTAAGGAAATAGTGTTTGAAAGATTAATTACTGAACAGCCAGTGACCCCATCGCCACCTCCCGCTCAGCCCCACAGAGCTGCCCGCTCTGCACTGGCACCACCGGATTGCTCAGATTCACACCATTTTAACAACATCATGTTCGCTTCCTTCGCTGTTACTCTGACTTCACTTGCAGGTGTTCAGTAATGAATACAAGCTGATTAGCATTTTAAAACATCTTGATGCTGAGATTGGTTTCCGCATTCTGCGCAGCCAGATCGGCAGCTCCTCAGAGAGGAGCCTCACGCTTTCTCTCGAGCACTCGTACAAACAAAGACGTACTTGGTTTATTATCTTGCATCCATCTCCACCAGCGCAAACCAACCTGCTGATTCACAGAGACAAAACTGCCGGGAGGTCTGAATGTTTCCTTTCCCTAACATCTTTCCCCGGATGTGTCCCACTTTTGACAGAGTGGAACACAAACGATGCAAGGGAAAACCAGATTGTCTACAAAGCCTCCTTTGGCTGAAGCCACTCATATGTTCTCTGCTCCCTGCCTGTAATGGAGAGGGAATTCTGCTGCAAGAAAATAGATTCAGTGCACTGGAACAGGAAAAACAACACTTGAGACTGGATTTAACAGAAACCTTGCAGTAACAAACGGTGCTTTCCTTATCCTTCAGTAGTAAACCAGCATGGTACAGAGAGTAAAAGCAAAGATATCTGCATTTGCTGGTGTCTTGCAGTGCTGGTCCCATAGAAAAATAACACCCCTTCAAGGCTTGGGATGTGTTTAAGCTCTGTTATGGCACTAATTCTACTTTTACACTACTATGTCTACAAGATCTATTATTTTGCTGATGAATATATTAATAATTACTGTATAATGTACTATCAGATAAAATTCTCATTTTTGTCCTGCATGAAGAGCATCTACGACGGAAAGCGGACGAGCAGCTCCCCATCACTTCACAAGCTGAAGCACATTGAGGAATATGCCACATAAACAGCTTACAAGTAAAATGATGCAGTCAGGTACCCGTGCAAAGAGATTAAAAATACCAATATGATGGGTAATCATCGTATCAGTATAAACAGTGAAGACACACCACATCGTTTCCTCTGAAATTACTGCCAAAGTGAAAACATGACAGTGTTACATTGAAAATCTTTACCATGGATTTCTTTCTTTATCTATTTTCCACGCATAATTTAAGATGTACACCTGTTCTAATTAGTGAAAACCTGACCTTCCAACAACTGATATGAACAATTCAACTGACTGGAAACAAATCTGAACAGCAGTCGATTTCTAAATTACAGGTATTCTATGCCTGGTTTCATAATCACAGAACTCATCCTTTTATCAGAGATGGTCTGTAGTTCAGAAGATCTAAAGCTTTTTTTGTCCACCTCCTTAAATTACCTTCATCTGGCACACAAAAGAAGGTAAGAGAAGAAGAGATGGTGTAGATGGTCTAAAATGTTATTGCTAATAACAAAAGGATGAAGCAGGATAAGACCATCTCCTTGATAATCAAACTAAATTTTCCTAATGCTTGAGCCAAATTGGCCCGTTCTCAAGCACAACACTGAAAGCCACAGAAAGGAAAATGGCTGGGCAGTGCATAGCACAGGCCAGTGAGCACAGCACAGGATAGAGATCCAGCTGATTTTCTCCTCAAATTTCCATTAATTTTTGCTTTGCTGTAGAGTAAGAACTGTGTAGCCCCTGAAGATATGGTTTTCATGGAATTAAATGTTTCATTCTGAACAGTTCATGTATTTTTAATATGAAGGCTGCTGACTTCTCATTGTCTCTTAAGCTCTTCAGAAGCATCTTAAATGGATTTAGATCAGAAGTCTTAAAAGGTCAAAATTCAAATCAAATTAGGCTAAAGAAATCACCTCTAAAGAAATCACTAATGTGATCATTCATCTCCCTAAAACGCTTGTTAGAACAGACATATTTCAAAATTACACACTCTGCTCTGAGATAAACTTTAATATCAGGTGCTGATGGTACAGAAAGATTTTAGACCTAATTCACAGTTTCACTAATCCCCCATTTCTTTGTTCTAACAAAAGTAAAACTGCTTAAGGACTGCTCTTATGCCAGACTTTTGTCTGGGTTATCAAGATGATGATAATCTACAATTTAGCAATTCAGTCTCTAGCGTAACACGAATATATTGGATTTTAAAAAATTTTCCTTTAGAGAGATTTTGAAAGTCTCCTGTGTTGAGTGCTGACTTTTATATCATGCCAATCCAATTGAACAATGTAAATTTATTCCAAGCTTACCGACTCATCTTTTCACCTGAAGCCTGGTCATGGAAAGGACACAGGACTATGACGACATAATTTATAGTAACTGCTGTTTGGACTGAGAAAGCTTTTTGTGGAAGATGCTTGGGAACAACTAAGATTATTTATCCACATGCAATTACTCATCCTGTGGAAGAATCTGGACCTTGCCATTTGGGTTAGTTCTCACAACTTCAAGCCCTTCTTTTTCTGCTGAGGATATTCTGTTATCTGAGCAGACCCCTAACTACCTTTAAATTACTAAAAGGACAGAATTTAGCAAGGTATCAGATTAACTGCATAATAATTTAGTGGTGGTCAGACATGTAACTAAGAAGAACTTTGGAAATTGTCTCTATCCTGTGGCCTCTCTAATCCATCCATATACATTCAAAATTAGCACAACCCATAGAAACCAGTGAAATCATAAGGTATCATTTCACTGTAGATCAGTATATTCTGATTTAAAGAAAAATATCAGCTCATTCAGTGTTTAATTTTTATATGTACATACAGTAAGACACTATCTGAAGTATCGAGCAAAGTGTAACTCTTTCCTGAAGGCAAACAGATTAATTTCAACTCGAGTAATGTCTAAATCAATACTTCCTAAGCTTTCTCACAATTCCCTAGCTACTGGCTTCTGTGCCTCAGGGAAGATGCACTATAGCTCCATGCCTCTCTAGAGAAGTTTGTATCTACCACTTTGACTTTGTAATTTACACAGAGAAATAATTCATCCATTAAACCAGATGTTGCTAAAAATATGCAGATGAAGCTTCTTACATCAGATGATGGCAACTGAAAAAAAAACCAGAAAGGAGCAAACAGATGCAACCTTGAGAACATGTACCCATAAAATTTCATGGTATTCAGCTAGACATTGCTTAACCTTCATTACATAAAAATACCAGCAGCATTTTGGGACACTCATTGAAGTCTTTTGCTATAACTGGCAAAGAGTTTTTACAATATTAGCACACACTTCAGAAACTTGAAAAAATAGTTTAGTTCACAGCAAGAAAGCAAATTTTACCTCAGCAGATTGCTGATGCATTTGCACATGACTGAAAAACAGTCTTTATCATGCTGAGGCCCCCTGCTATAGGATATATCCAGTTAACCTATAGAGCTGTGGATGATATCCTGCACAAAGAACAGAAACCAGGGTACTTCACTGGATAACAGCTATAGTGATTACCACTGTCCAAAATATTTTAAAAAATCTTAAACCAAAAAGACAAAGCCAGTTCCTTTCTCTATGCAACACTTTCCATACCAAGTAAG
The DNA here is from genome assembly GCA_013398125.1 of Aegotheles bennettii. Classification (NCBI taxonomy): domain Eukaryota; kingdom Metazoa; phylum Chordata; class Aves; order Caprimulgiformes; family Aegothelidae; genus Aegotheles; species Aegotheles bennettii. Next base: position 108,191 of record VZRW01001043.1, on the reverse strand, counting down.
TTTAGTAGCAGTTACTAGGGCTAGAACAATACCAACAGGAAAATTATTCTCCTCAAGCTTAATGACTGGCACTTCGTACTCTGCATCTGGGACATCGAAAGCACACACTCAAAGACAATTTTTTTTTTAAAAAACCAAACCCAGAAGCCTGGTTGCTTTGCCTGTTACAGAGCCAAAGAGTTCAGAGATGCCTTCTTTATTGTGTGCTGTAGGGTAAGAACTGAATTTCTAATAAGGTTTCACGTTTAAATCAGCATTTCAGAAAGATCTGCTTGGAGGCAGCATGTAACATACATAGAAATAACTGTCAATTATTCACACTGAGCATCTTTTCCCTTACTGACTGTTATCTTCTGATCCTCTTTTATCTCCTTTCTTGGAAAAGAAACAGAGACTTCACAGGCTGCTAAAAAATCATAAAACCAATCACAAGGAATATTTCACTATAGCTCATACACACTATTAAATTGAAAAATTACTTTGTATTTCATTTACTCAAGCAGAAGACCTTACTGAAATGATTACTTCACAGAAATACCTATCTCTAAGCCTTCCATTGTGCTTGAACGGGCGTACTCTTTGCTGAGTGAAAAAAGAGTTGTGGTCAATGGAGTTAAATCCAGTTGGCAGCCGGTCACAAGTGAAGTTTCCCAGGGCTCAGTACTGGGGCCAGTTCTCTTTAATATCTTCATCAATGATCTGGAGGAGGGGATCGAGTGCACCCTCAGTAAGTTTGCAGATGACACCAAGCTGGGCAGGAGTGTTGATCTGCCTGAGGCTAGAAGGGATCTGCAGAGGGATCTGGACAGGCTGGATCCATGGGCTGAGGCCAATTGTATGTGATTCAACAAGGCCAAGTGCCGGGTCCTGCACTTGGGTCACAACAACCCTGTGCAACACTACAGCCTTGGGGAAGAGTGGTTGAAGAGCTGCTCAGTGGAAGAGGACCTGAGGGTATTGGTTGATGGCCAGCTGAATATGAGCCAGCAGTGTGCCCAGGTGGCCAAGAAGGCCAACTGCATGCTGGCTTGTGTTAGAAACAGTGTGGCCAGCAGAAGTAGGGAAGTGATTGTCCCCCTGTACTCAGCACTGGTGAGGCCGCACCTCAAATACTGTGTTCAGTTCTGGGTCCCTCACTACAAGAAGGACACTGAGGTGCTGGAGCATGTCCAAAGAAAGGCAACGAAACTGGTGAAAGGTCTAGAGCACAGGTCTTAGAAGGAGTGTCTGAGGGAACTGAGATTGGTTAGAAAAGGAGGCTGAGAGGAAGCCTGACCGCTCTCTACAGCTACCGGAAAGGAGGCTGCAGCGAGGTGGGGGTTGGTCTCTTCTCCCAAGTGACAAGTGTTAGGATGAGACGAAATGGCCTCCAGTTGTGCCAGGGGAAGTTTAGATTGGATATTAGGAAAAATTTCTTCACTAAAATGGTTATCAAGCATTGGAACAGGCTGCCCAGGGAAGTGGTGGAGTCACCATCCCTGGAGGTATTTAAAAGACGTGTAGATGTGGCACTTAGGAAAATGATTTAATGGTGAACTTGACAGTGCTGGGTTAACAGTTGGCCTCTACAGCCTTAAAGGTCTTTTCCAATCTAAATAATTCTATGATTCTCAGTCATGCCATAACATATAACCTACATGAGACTTAGTATGCTCTTCTTATTTACTTTTGTTCCCTGCCACCTTGTCACAGATAAGCATAATTTTTAAAACTTTATTATTTATTTAGCTAAAAATCTTTAGAGAGCTTTAATTCTAACACTTGCATTTTCCCAAACTGAGAAATTTCAGCTTTGCAACTGCATCTGAACTTGCCCAATAAATACAGTGCTGGAGCTGTTATTCAATCTGAATAGGTTGAGTAATAGACTACCAAATGGCTGAAAACAGGAGCAATTGTCCCACGTTTTTCTCCAATATTAATCATATCAAAGGGGTTCTTAAGTGTTTGCTGTTTGCGTTGTTTCAGTATTTTTGTAACTACACACTAGTGGATTCTGAAGGGTGGACAAAACAGTTGCTGCATCTTATGTGCTCTCCTTACCTTGAGAAATGGACTCAAACCAGGAAAAGGCAGAATAACATACTATACCTAGTGTTAAAGCTCAAACACCTGAGAGTTCACAATAGCTGATAGCACCCATTAGGTCCACATACACACCAGTCCCAGATACAGCACACTTAAAAACTGGGAGCAGAAATAAGCAAATACCCGTTTTTTGCTATAGCACCACACTACACACAGATTTACTTTTTCCTACTCTTCAAAAGTATCAGATGGTAATAAAAATGTCAGGAAACATCTGACATCTCTGTGCTCTACAGAGTGCCCCATCCTAGGTCCTAATTCAGATCCTGACTAGACACACATGGTTTACCCCAGTACAAATTAAAATTAATTAGCAATAATTAAATTGTACAATTTCACAATCATGACTAAATCATAAATAATTCAAATCTTATATTAATAACACACAAACTTGTGAGAGGTCATACAACTATGAAAAATAATCATCTGTTCACTTAAATAACTAGCAGTCATGCCCACAGAATTTTAATGGGCAGAATTCAAATTAAAACCTGATCAAAATGCAAAATCTTAATTAATTTTGAGCATAAGCATCTTAGCTGAGTATCTCTGTCTTTCATGCAGTTCTACCTTTGATCATTTTAAGTACTTTAATCATTAGACAATAGGTCACAGTTTCAAAATACTGTATTTTGTGTTTCTTTTTAACATTGAATCCATTCAGGTACAAAATTAGCTGTTCAGCTGAGGAAAAAAAAGACAGAATATGGCTTATTTCTCTCATTACTGGTGAAAAACTTTAAAAGAGCCCTAATTTTCAATGAAGAAATGAAACTGGAGACAAAAGGAACTGAAAGATCATAATTTTTTTGTTTTGTTTTTGTTAAAAAAGACATTTTTGCATTGTTTTCTGGAAAAGGATTATTAAAAATGTTTATTTATATATTAAAAAAACCCTAGCATCTTATAAAAATAATTTAAATAAAAATCTCAGACATCAAAATATTTATCTGCACAAACTGAGTGCACAGAGGTCCAATCTATATCGAATTATACCCAAGCCTAAGACAGTACTCAACACGCAGCCATCAGAAGATGACTAAAGGGGTTAAATGGGTTCACAGGTTGAAATCATAGCTGTAAAACGTAGATGCGGTATTCTCAAGTTAAGAAGCCATGACAAAAATGGGTTTATTATGTATATCCAGAAGACTTCTTTAACGTTTGAAACTGAAAAACTCAGTGATACTGACAGCAGTGAGTGATAATTCTAAGATGGAGAATCAAATACCAGTGTATATGATAAATAAGTAAGAGCACAATCTCGTAATTGTTTCTGGATAGATTCTTCCTAAAACTGAGCAAATAGTTTAAAGATACTTTTTTTTTTGAAGACAGAGATTATTTTTTATATATATATTCTGAAAAGCTTTTTCTTAATTTAAAGTATGACTCAGTTATTAGCTTGATATGTTGATTATATTGCAGAAAATATTTCTCCAAAACATCAGAGAAAGCTTCACTGAAACTAGGCATCATGCAAGGTAACATTAAAGGAGAAGCAAACCCCACATCTGCTAAATGTTTTCATGAGAAGACACAAGAGTATATTTTTACAACATTAAAGATAATTCTGTGTATTTACAAGCTAACAAAGTGTATGAAAAAGTAGCAATGAAAGAGTGTACCATTTCAGGCAAGGCTCAGAAGACAACAGCAGCCAATGTAAGATTTCTGCTCCATTACCCCCTTTCAAGGATGTACTAATGGTTTACAGACAACTTACATCTGTGTACTTTAAAGACCAAGACCTTCAGTAATTTTTTCTGCTTTTTCATTCGTAGAATACAAACCCAGATCTCAAAAACCCCTCACAAAACCACACAGTTTCACAAGCACTAAACTATCTGATAGTCCTTACTGAAGTATTCTTAGCATGGCATCAGCTTTGGGCTTGTCCCTTTATTGACAGGCATATCCTGTTGCTAAAGTTTGTGCCGCTACAAGAGGTTGTGCCTGCTCATCCACTGAAATTTCACCTCTCACCACAAAACTTTATTTGTTCATGTCCTTGAACAACTTTCCTAACCCCAAATCTTTTACCTCTTTTGTTCCTCTTTTAAGACAGATTTTACTGTTTCTTGCAGCTTCCAAACTCTGATGTGCATGAGAACTCCTATAAACACAGATGTGGACTCCAGTAAAGTGCCATCATGAAGTCATAAAGCCTCCCAGATTCCAGCACTGTATTTAAAAAAGACTAAGCCAATCCTCACAAAAATCTAGATCCAGTAAGAGACAGAGAAATAGTTGGTTCGGTCCTAATTTTCATACTGAAAAATTTCAATCAGTTAAATGCTGTAACTTTCACTAATTCTTTCTTTCAAGTATCATCAGCTCTCGGAGAACTTCACCAAGGTGCAGACCAGCAAAGAATGTTTACAGATTTGGTAAAATACAATGGAAACGATGCTGCCTAACATTGTGAAGCCTTTATCATGATCAATAGATATTTTAGTACTACAGTAGTATCAAGAAATACAAGCCAAAACACTGTATTTTACCAGACAGAGTGGAAAAAGTGCTGTGATGTGGTAGAGGGCAAGACCCACTGCTGTAACGAACACCTAAAGCACCACGTATTGGTGTGCAGGTGATGTAATTTGTGTGATGAAGCTGTGGCTCAATGATGTGACTCACACGCACAGCAGTCAGTGGGACAAGGGTTATTGCTACCACCGCTTTGGCAGCTGCTCCAAATCCTCCCTTCAATCCTGTTCACAGCAATCAAGCACGAACTGCAGAGACCCGTCTCGTGCTGCACTGTGGGCACAGGCACACAGCGAGCCCTGGTGAGAAATGGCATCTGGGAATATTTCATTGCTTGTGAAATCGATGCCATTTCACCGATTTTAAACAACACAAGCACAAAGCTGTCTCCACATGACAACCAGCAAAAAGGTAGTGTGGAGGCATTCTGGGGACAGAATGAACTATTACCTCCCTTCCAGCAGCCATCAGGGTTGAGAGAGACTCATGGACTCCCTGTGAGCTCAGAATGTGCTTTAAAGTTTGTTCAGTGGATTTTCTGTGGTTACAGAAATGGCTCGCTTTTGGAACAATAAGCTTCAGCAATGAGTGTGCATACACACCCGTGCCTTCCTTCAGTCATCAATGGCTTTCCTTAATTCTCTGAAAAGAGGGAGTGCTCATTAACAATTTGGCTATTTCTTCTGACAGACAAACCTTTGGGGGATCTCTGTGATGAGCATTAACTGGAAGGTGGCTACCAGTCAGCCCAAGAGGCTCCTGGAGCTAACCTGAGCCTCATGATGCTTTCCTCCAAAAACATGACAGATTTTGTTGCTCCTCTGTTATGCACAGGTGCCTACAGGCAGGCAGGCTCCATTCTGTTTGAGCTCTTTCAGGACAAAAATGCTCATAAGTGTAGAACTCTCGAGTCTTTTGTTAAAGACAGACTAGTATTTAGCATCCATGACAGACTAGCATATTAAATACTTCAGTTGTGTGCAACCTCCTCTCTGCAGCTCAGTGCTCCTAGTCTTTCCCTGGACTGGAGCAGTTCTGCTGCTCCCAGTGTTTTTGTGTGGAAGTTCTGGGTCATCCCTGCTCTGACATGTTTGAGAGCTTATGGGTGGAGCACCAGGCTCCAAACAAATTACTGACAGAACTGGGATAATCGAATTGGAGAATTTCTAGCTTATGTTTCAAGATCTAAAAGCATTTAGTCCTTCTGATTGTATCTCCTCGCAGCACAAATACTCAATAATTAGATTACTGAAACAAATCAGTCTGAAGATTATATCAAATGCAGCATTTTAGAATTTCATGCAAATTTGCTATAAAATAAATCTCTACCTAATGTTTAATCTCTTTTTTTTCCTTCACCTAATTTTACATTTCATTTACTTAATAATTGGCATTTCTAAAGTTCTTTTGATTACAACAGAAATATCAACCAGCTGCCTATTCACTGCAGAAGCATCAATTCTCCTAGGAGACACCTCTTTCCTATGGTATATGAAGACAGATCATCTCAATGAACACTGCTGGAAAGGGCTGAGCATAGGGCTCAATAATAACAAGTATCAATATTTTAATATTAATAAAGTATTAGTAACAGAACAGTGTGCAAGAATTGCTGGCATGACATTAAAAAAATCTATTCTATAAAACACAGGCAAAGGCCAGCTGCAAATAAGGAACAATAAGGAACAGCATCTTTTTATTCCATCAGTGAAGAAACTACAAGGTTAAAATTTTAGACATCTGAAGTCGAGTAAAGCAAACTCTATCCAGACTTCTTGTTTTTACTTGCACTTACAAGTAACCTTTATTGACGTGTGCTTGTTCACCATGTCTCAGCAGTATTATCAAAGGAATGTCATCAGCACCTAAAAGCATCACTTAAGTTACAATTGCCAAAAGTATTTCTAAGTCCATGGTCAAAAAAGACAAAAGACAAAGAAATCAAGGTTGTTGTTGTAACTCAGTATGAAGGTTAATTTAGCAGAAACATTCACTGGATGTTCAACCCCCAAATGAAATAGGTTCTTGTTTTTCTGAATGCTTCCAAACACTCCAGAAAACAATAGAGAAACAGAAAAAAGGTATTGCTTTTAATTATCCCAAAGTTTTAGATGTACAAACTTTGCCCCCGTCCCGAAGCCCCTGAGAGGCTGTCTGCCCTGCAAGCAGAGAGCCTGGTGGCAGCCTGGGTCAGGCTCTGCTGCTGCAGGGACACTGCTGAGCTTTTAAAGCTAGGGCATTTATTGCTCACACCGCGCAGCAGGCCCTGTGCCTCACAGAGGCTGCCAAACTGGCACGGTGCGGAAATGGTTTTCCTTAAAATCACAATCAACCATGTAGTTCAATGGGAAGTGAAGAGAGAACAAAATGTTTATCATTCTGAAATTTCCACTGAAATTAGAAGGAGAATGTGTGTGTGGAGTAAAAATAATTGTTTTAATTTGCTTTTTTGTTGAACCTGAGACAAAAAAAATGTAAGGACAATGAGTTAAAAATATAGATCAATATTACATGTATCAGCATACCTTTTTTAGCACTTCCCTGCTCTATTCAATTTCTAGTTATTGATATACATATAGAGTATTTTAATAGTTCTAACAATAACATTTTGGCCAACTTAACCTTTCATCTGAAGTACTGAACTCTCTCACTGAATTTCTGTAACAGCAATTTAGACACAAATACAGCATTTTAACTATTGCCAGCAACTGTCTTCCTGACATTACAACTGAAATCTATCCAGACTAAGAATTTGAGATCATGTATTCATCGTTTTAAATAAATGATGGAATTTTTTAAAAGGAGCTTTTCCCTGACACCAGTAGGTGGCAATAGCTCTGCCTTAAATATCTCAGAGAAGCTGGAGCTTAAGAGGGGGAAAGAAGCGCATCCCTGCCCACACAGGCTGTACTGGGGAGGCTCCGAATTAGATCACTCAACAGAGCTATCCAAAGAATGATTCCTCCACTGTCAGCCCTAAAATTCACTGGAAATCGTTAACGTCATAACAGAAAATGGAGCCCCAAGGAGATTTAAATAATACTCTAAGACCACTTATAACAAGATAATTATTTCATGCCTGATTTGGGAGAGCAAGCACTTAACATAGAGTGTGGCTCTGCTTTGATTTCTGCATGCAGGTGCAATACCTAAGGAATTTTATAAAATACAGAAATGATAAGCAATTACACTCTCTCTGCTTCATGGCATTTATAAACATTCACTGGATGTTCGACCCCCAAATGAAATAGGTTCTTGTTTTTCTGAATGCTTCCAAACACTCCAGAAAACAATAGAGAAACAGAAAAAAGGTATTGCTTTTAATTATCCCAAAGTTTTAGATGTACAAACTTTGCCCCCGTCCCGAAGCCCCTGAGAGGCTGTCTGCCCTGCAAGCAGAGAGCCCGGTGGCAAAGTTGTCATTGATACATGAAACTCAAAGTTTGGGATCTGGCAGTAGAAGAACTCAGTAACCATCTATTTTCCATGGCCTCTGAGAACTAAAAAGAACTTATTTATGTAAAGTGCTTTTTAACAATAGTTATTTTGCCAATAAAATATGCTATATGTGAACATGTATCATCTGAATCACAGGCATGAAGAACTACATAATGATGCAGACCCTCAAACTCATCTCTCATTACCATCTGTGCAAAGCTAATGTGACAGCTATGGAAAGCTACAGAAAAAAAGAAAGTCTATGTATCCCACAAGTAAGAAAATGCTGGAAGTGTTGCTGTTCAGAAGTACGACCTGCCATCTAACAGACTGCCTATTTCCTAGCCTGTACTAACCGACAAGCTGAGTTAAAATAAGGTCACAACTTTAAATCAAACGAATCAATAATTCCAGCTCATCTTGTGCTAGTGAGGGATTGATGTTACTGCCTCCATTCTCAAGGAAATGAGCAACACATGCAGACAGCACATACAATAATTTGTATGAATTAAACTCACCAAACATATTGAATTATTCAACAGTTCTAATGTAGAAATGTGTTAATTGTCTTTTACTCAAAAAGAAAAAAAATACTCTGAAAACGTCATCCTTTTAAGAAGGGATGAGATCACAATTTTACTGTATCAGATGGTGTGATTACTGAAGAGTTACTTATTATGGAATAAAGGTGTGTGATTTGGATTAGGGGTGATGTTAAAGGTACAAGCTGCTTTAACAAGGACTGGGTATGACCCTGCTGAAATTTCTTCATCAATAAAAATTCCCAACCATATGCATCTTTCAAAAATATCTTCCACCCACAAAAGAGAGAAAAATTCAATTTAGTAAATTCGTTTCAGAGTGTAAAAACCTAAAGGAATCTGCTGAGACAATTTTCACTGAGGAATTTTATTTAAATCCGCACACATGTGAAAAACAACTATTGGAAATATTCCCCTCTCAGAAAAAAAAATCCCTGTGCTCCCAAATATGAGTCAGTTCCTTTTGCATTGGCTCCAAGGCAGAAGGGGAAATCCCCAGCTCTCGCCAGGCAGTAGCTCCCTGCATGCTCATGCTCTCTGGTGAAGCATCCCCCTCTGCCCCTTGCTCCGATTGCTTGGCCAAGGAGGGTGCCAGGGCCATGCTCTGCCCCTGCTGCAGCATTGCCCCAGGAGAAACCCCCTGGTCAGGTATGGGTGTCTTCCAACGTGTCCCTAAAAAGATGAGCAGCTGAAGATGCTAATTAGCAGCAGGCTCCTATGGGCAATAAAACAATCTCTTCTCCAGCATACATTTCATAGGAGAGGGAGAGGAAAGCTGCAAAAATTATACCCACAGTCTAAGCATGCTGGCAAGAGATTGCCAATTATTATATATGTTGGCATAAATTTCCTTCTCTTTCCTATCTATCTTCTTTGTCAACTAACAGCAAACATGCTTTTAAAACAGGAAACAAGATTTGTTCTAGTCCCATCTCACCTGAATGACTGAAATGAGCAGAAAGCCTGCTCCTTCAACAGGGTGTAAATTCAAATTTTAAACATCATAGCATCTTATTCCTTGGACCATTTTTAAACGGTGAAGAGCACAGCCTCAACTTCCATTTAAATAGCTGTGACACAATTTTTCCTGACACAAACCAGCATTCCCATTCCATTCTATTTGATTCAAGAATGTTTTAGCTCAAGGGCCACTTTTGCTTTTCCATTCCAGTTACCACAATGCTATAGCATCCGAAGTAGTTGCTACAACTAACCCAAATAGCTGTCAGCATCTGTCTCTTCATCATTCTCTACCAGAATGCCTTTTAAATAGTAACTTAGAGTAAGATTTAAAGAAGAGTTCAGCAGCAAAGTGCAATACAAACAAACTGGCAGAGAAAAACACAAATGATGATTCAAACTAGCCAGACCTGCTTTAAAATCCTATTTTGTGCTGGGTGTCTCCAACAAATAAATTTTGTCTTTACCATATAAACTCAATGTTTCCAGAGTCAGAATACATTCACTTCATATCAGGACTGACTATGAACAAGTATATTTTGTCCTTCCTTTCAAGTATCCAGAACTTGCCATTGGTTGAGTTGATATTATAATGAGTTAGAACTATTAACAGTAATTCCTAAGTAATTACCCTAAAGGAATGTAAAAAGTTTCAGTTCAGATTATCATGTTAGTCTGCTCGTTATTTTAGACCTAAAATGCAGATACAATATACAAAGGTCCTTAACTGATCAGCTATTAGATTCAGTCAAAAATAAAATCATACAAAATGTGTTTTCTTCCCCTTGAAAATGAATACAAAGAGACTGTATCTTCTGTTAAATGTTACAACAAACTTCTACCCTCAATTTAAAATATTTAAGTACTTATATGGATTTTACAATATTTTTTTAAATGCTTAAAGAGATCTCATCATGGTTATCAGGCCCACCATGAAATAATTTTTTAATAATTTCTTAAAAACCTGATGCCTCAGATATTTGAGTGGGAAGAGTGGCTGAAAGAATCAGAAAACTAAAATTGCACTTATTTTGTTACCTAATCCTGCATCACCAAAAGCATGGGCTTCATCTATAAGGACACAGAATCACAGAATCACAGAATTCTAGGGTTGGAAGGGACCTCGAAGGATCATCTAGTCCAACCCCCCTGCCAGAGCAGGGTCACCTAGAGTACATCACACAGGAACGCATCCAGGCGGGTTTTGAATGTCTCCAGGGAAGGAGACTCCACAACCTCTCTGGGCAGCCTGTTCCAGTGCTCCGTCACTCGCACAGTGAAAAAGTTCTTCCTGATATTCACATGGAACCTCCTATGCTCCAGTTTGCATCCATTGCCCCTTGTCCTATCATTGGACGTCACTGCAAAAAGCTTGGCTCCATCGTCCTGACCTTCACCCTTTACATATTTGTAAACATGGATGAGGTCACCCCTCAGTCTCCTTTTCTCCAAGCTAAAGAGACCCAGCTTCCTCAGCCTTTCCTCATAAGGAAGATGTTCCACTCCCTTAATCATCTTAGTGGCTCTGTGCTGGACTCTCTCAAGCAGTTCCATGTCCTTCCTGAACTGTGGGGCCCAGAACTGGACACTATATTCTGCACTGCTGTACCCTTCTATTCTTCCTATTTGCTCTTACCAGTTAGCAGAGATGGGATTAAAAGATGCATACAAGATTTCTTAAACTCCTCCTCTACCTCCCCAGCTCTCCAGAATCACATCGGTACGTGCAACCATTAGACCATGATCACATTGTCTAATATCCCCCACCCAGAAAAGACCCCGTGCCTTAGATTTTAGGCTGACAAAGACTGTAATCAGTTTGAGATCTTTTATTAATTTCTGCGTTTGCACAGCTCACTAACACATATTTGATATCACTACACTGAAGTACGTACTCCTAATCAAACAGGACAAATAGCACTGTGTACTCCAGGTTTCCACACTTTCTGGCAACGGTAAAGATAACCAGAATTTAATTCTATTTGAAACTATCTATATTTTGGTTTTCTTTCCTAAATGACCCCAGAGGGGAGATGGAGGAGTCTATGTTCTGATTCCTACTGAATTGATGACTATTTCAATTTAGTAAACATTTAGCATATTGTCCTGAAAGGAATTTCTCTAACACTGGTTATAATTGTAGCTCTTCCGAGTGCTGTCGATATACATGCAGATGTAAATATTCTGTAGATACTGCTACTTTCCTGAAGCACGTACTCCCTTTACTACCTTCCTACTCTACAAATGTGAGAGCCATAATCCTATGTATAATCTTCAGATATTGATCTGAAGACTTGGTAAGAGAAACACTAGTTTCTCCCCTAATTGCTGCTGAATTAAGCAGCACTGTTCAATGCAGGCCCTTGTAATTTCAAATCATCACTTCAGCAATAAAATCTTCTACCAATACTTCCTGCACAACAAAACAAGCAATGTGTACCTGTGGACAGAGGAATATTTCATTCCTGGGAGGCTGCCTTGCTGTGGTAACAGGAAAGGTCTGGACACCCGTTCCCCACGACGTACCGAAAATAGATTGTCAGTCTCTAAATGTGTGAATATGCACACACATTTTTCTTTTTGGCATTAGTAAAGTAGTCACAGCAACTTTTACAAATGTACTTGTCACATTGCAAAAGCATCTTTATAAGACAGCAAAACAGCAAAACAAGTGCAATGAACTTATTTATGTCTGTGTTGATTTACAAGCAGCAAAAGGAACCTGACATTTCTAGAAAAATCTAATGTTGCTACAAAGAAAAAGTATTCTAATCATTTTAACAATCTCATCTGCTGTGGATTAGACATCAGGCAGCACTGTACGAATGTAAAGCCTCCCAGAACACTCCCAAGGCTGTGACAGACACTGGCATGTCCCGTTGGACACAAACCAGGCTGTTGTCTGAGAATCAGCTAATGAACTCCCATGGGTATCTTTTTAACCACTGGAATCTAGTTAGCATCCAGGCTGGAATGTCAAGGTTGTTGGGTGCATTCCTGCAGTGGAAGCTCTCCTTAAGCTGGGAACCCAGGTTCGACTGTCTGCCGGGCCTGCTTCCCAGAAACTTAAACCCACTTTTCCCAGAACAGGTTTCCGATATACAATTAAACTCCTCAGCAAACTAATGGCTATGAGCAACAGGCACACAGTGACACAAACAGCATTACTGAGCATCTACAAACATGCCGTTCATTTTACATGGAAGGAAGAAGCTCAGGAGAGCACTGGCCAGAGGAAAGTGAAGAGCCTCCCAAACACAGAGCTTTTCTCGCACTGAATGGTCTTAGAGAGGAGACTGCTTCTTTACACTAATGAAAACAGGGTTCTCCATGAAGCACTACACTCCTGTGGCAGGGTGATATTCCTTTAACAAAGTTAATAAAAGTGGCTGAAGAAAGCAAATCACTCAGCTCCTCTCACTTTATAGATTTCTGTTCCCAAACGTCCTCCTTCAGGGAGTGTGGAGACCTGCCATCTAATTTTGTGGACAGGATGGCTTCTAGGCTCATCTCTGATCTGCAGATGATGTTGTTATTTCTTCATAATTATTTACTGTATAAAGTCAACATCTTTCTCTCCAGAGGGAGATTGCTCAGAGTCACTCCTGAAAGCCTTTTAGCTCACAGTTGTGGGCCTGCTGGTCTTGACAACATACTCCTGTCAAGGTTAATGTCATGTCAAGGCACTATTAGTAGCTTCTTGCCTTGCACAGTTATTCTTTCAACTGTAAGAATATTAATGCAATTTAAAGTTACTTCTAGAGCATTCTTGGCTGGCCTTTAGGGTTATTGCAATTACACAAACAGCAGTTTCAAGGTTTCTGAGAGCAGTGTGGGAGTAATTGCAACTGTGGTTTGTGCTCTGAAGCACAACACTGAGAGCAATCACCTCCACATTCAGTCCTGGCTGAGAGATGGACTCTGCCCATGACCTCTGTCGTGCCACCCAAGCTTTGTATTGGAACTTTCCCATTGCATCCCCATCTGTAAAAGCAAGATAATGCTTTTATTAGCTTCACAGGGATTTTATAATTTGATGTTCATGAAGAGAACAGAACTGCAAGCCTTTCTGTGCTACTCCTAAATGCAAAACTTCCCTAAATCTTGGAGAACAGAATCCAACAGAGAACCCTCAGACCACACCGAGAAGACACAGCTGCTCTTCTTTTATTACTAAGTGAGTAACTTCAGAATACTCTTGCTTGCTGTCTTGAAACTATCCTCGATATGTTGCTGGGCAGAGCTGGAGGGAGCAAGGTTTGCATGTCAACAGTTGTTTTGTTAACTGGTTCAGTAATACCAAGGGCAGCAAAGGCCCTGACTGTTCTGGTGCCCTGGGCAAGGCGCTCCTTTCTGTGTTATTCCAGCATCAGTCAGGCTTATGTAACTGATTAGATAATAAAAAATAAATCTCTATTCTTTGTCTAACAGGTATGATATTACAAGTGTACCCATTGCACATTACCCACACTGCTTCAAGACCTGACTGGGACTCGGTCAGTTTTATTCTTATGCGGTCTCCCTCCCCCAGGGCCACTGAGTTCCCTATATTCAAAAGCACCAAAATGCTATATTCTTCTTGAAAAACATTTGGATGCTCTAATTGTCTCCCCAGGTTTCTATGACAACCACAGCAACATAAACAGCCTTGCTGGCAGCCACAGGAGACTGAAATCTCTGCTCTCTTCCCTCCCTTCCCCAGAACTTCTCAATGTTGAACATACTGTAACCGAATAAAAACGATTAACAGTAAACATAGAGGTGGTGTCTAGTACACCAGACTGGCACTGGGGAAACTTCCTGCAAATAAAAATACGTTACAGTATTTCGTGATAACAGTCAGAACATTGCCTGTTACGTCAGTGTTACCGAAGTACCTTGGGACCAACTCTGAAGAACAGTGCGAAGCTATAAATACACAAAAAAGAGGGTTTTCTATGTCAGCTTGAGCGGCTGCAGAGAGCTCTAAAAATATATGACAAGGCCTTCCCTGTTGGTGCCTCTAAGCACCTCTCACCTTGCTAGTAGGTTACACATCAGGAATAGATAAGCACCTGAATGGACATCAGGACAGTTGGGGTTAAAACGGCTGCAGAGCTACGTGGCTGCACGCACATTGTGTGACGTGACTGCAAACACCTCTCCATGGGACAGATCCCAGCTTTCTGGCAGGAAAATCATAAACCAAATGTGTTCACAGCAGCAATGAAATGTTCTGCATGGCACTGTCAATCCAAGCCTGGCTGAAGCCATTTCTCTGAATCCCCTGCATCAGGCAAGGTAGTCAGAGCTGCTGCTTTTGCTAACACTCAGGTAAACTGAGCTCCAACTAATCCCAAAGAAATAGGCCAGGTTTTCCTTCTCTCCTGAGCAAAATTAATGGCAAAATAAATTGGCCATATGAAGCCAGTGTAACTCTGGAGGATTTAAGCCATTCAAACCCACACAGCCAATACTGGATGGCATGAAGCCATTGGAATACGCAGGAGTTACAAAGAGGCTGCATGTGGTAATTATGGTTATCAGCTGTCCACAGATCACAAAATCGTATTTCAAATTATTAAGCCAGCTTCCAATTGTAAAAATGCCATGTATTTTTAAAGTAACTGCCACTGTATGTCTAGCTTGTGACAAGATAACTTTGTGAAACGAAGGGATGCAATTTCAAGTATCAACATGGATGTAATTTCCTCACCAGAGCTGCTAGTTTGTCTTAGCCACTTGTTCTCCCTATGCTGCCAGAAAGATACAGACAAGTCCTGCTGCTCTGAGACACAACTGGGGATGTAACTACGCTGTGTCACTGCAGCAATCTTCTCACTTGGAGAGGAAAACCTACTGCTGTGCGGGAACAATTTTGCTGTAAAGCAGACTCAGGATTTGAGGAAGGAGGGCTGGGGGGTACGTGAATGTGAGCCGTTGGAAGTCAAAATCTATGGGGATTCCCTCTAGACCAGTATGCAGAAATACACATATCTGAGGAGGAGGAGGTGAAATGTCTGCCTGTTCTTGGAAGGCACAGAAGGTGCCACCTGACATTTCACAGCTTGAAGGACCAGCTTTTAGAAAACTGTCTGATTACAGAGACCAGGTGGAGGCAAGATTAGATATTAATGAAATAAACACTAGAAATGGGATGAACATACAAGCTTTGGAAAAAAAAATGCAGCTATTCATTGGTTTTCCCTCTTAAGGCAGGACCTTCACTATAGTGACTACCAATGTAACAAATTTAAAATTGTTTTATTTTCTCTTGAAAGATTTTAAACAGGGTCCTTATGCTACGAAATTATTGTACAGTATGGAAATATTTTATTTTGCAATATAGAAAGGAAATATTTCTTCTTTCCTATTGAATTTGCTCCAACAGACTGTACAGCAAGGAGTGCTATGTGAGAATGAATCATCAATATAAAAGGATTGATGCCCACATTTTCTATGTTCTACAATAACATTGTCTAACAAATAGTTTGATTTTATCTATCATCTATTCATAACAAGTTTATGTTTTAATTTATGTCTCCCTGTGTGCTACTATGATTTTGCTAACTACAGGCATGCTACGTAAACCTACAGCATATATTAAATTAATGTCAAGTCATAATACAAAAGAGATGTTACCTTGCAAACACGAGAGTCCAAATGCTGGTGAGCACATTAGGATATTAGGTAATATGCAAGGTATGCTGTGTAATGTGCCATTGAAGGCAGTCACAGAACAAGCAAGGGGGGTGAGATTTTGTAGTTTTCACAGTTATTTATTAATAAACAGTAATAGCCCCAAAATGATCAGTGATTTTAAACTAGGATTACAAAGAATATAAGCTACCCTCTTCTGCATCTAGAATGAACTGCTAGGCATAACATTCTAATAGTACTGATATCAAAAGGAGGGCAATTTTAGATTAATTTTAAATTAATGATTTTACAATTAATAGATATTTTAATACCTTCCAACCTCTGTCCAATATGACTCACTGCCACTAAGGCACTTGGTTTTAATTTCTGAAAAATACACAGGAAAGTATAATAAATAAATAAATAAGCCTAAACCACCACACGAACCCTTGCATATTTCCCAAATTTATGGCGTGTGGGTGGCATAGATTAATTATGGCGAGGAGGTTTTATCAGCAGTAATTACACATTTTATCAGCAGTAATTATATAATTCCCTTGTGGCACTGAACTGTTCTAAACCCTAATCCAAGCCCTAATCATTACTAAAGTATTGATAAAGCCTTATAGGATGTTGTTCCAACTCAAAAAGCCCTTCCTTAAGAACAGTCAATACTTAAGAGAATTTGAAGATTGCTGTAACTTTATAAGGAGTCTTTGTGCTGCCTAAGAAAAAGAGGTGTGATGTATTTTGCAGTTGCCTTGGGACTTTTGTATGAATGCACACATTCTTACACCCCAAGTGCAATGTATGGCACAATTCAGCTTTTAAGCACAGGAACACAGGAATCTATGGCCACAAACCATGCTTTTGACAGTTGGAACTTTTCAGATTTTTATAATTTTAGATTATTCAGTTAAGTAATGCAGCTTCTTTAGTAGGCCAATATTAAAAGTGCTGTTTCACAAAAGTATTTAAAAAGAAAATTAATTCAGAGGGCTTTAAGTGTATACCTAGGGAATATGACCCTCAAGTGAACGAAGACATCAGGGTCAAGGCTTTTATTTAGAACAGTTGTTAGAATGTAATCGCTCATTTTTGACAATGCTGTTATTTTCTTCCAGAACATCCTGAGAGTAACATTTTATGTAAAAGCAAAAGTGTTCTCAATAGCATATAATACACCATCAGTAGAGCACAAGACCAGAAAAATCTTGAAAAGTGACATACCTGCCCCATGCAGCTTTCATTGTAGAATCTTTATCAACAGGAATGCATGAGGACTCAACAACACTTGATTTATTCAACTTGTAGCAGAGACCACAGTCTGGATCCAACATACATCCATTACAGTAACTGAAAAAGAAATATATACTTAAGCAACATTTTATTCATTTGTACATGTCAAAAAACCCAGCATCTCCTAATCAATCTTGGGATGCACACAGTCAAATCGCCAGTGTTGGAGACAAGATAACAGACACTGCCCAAAAGCGAATATAGATTGTTTTCACCTTCTTCTGTACCACAGTTTGGTGGCCCAGTTGCAAGTCCCCCAGTGACACCTGATTAGGCTGTATGAGACTTTACTCGTGGAATGAATTTTTATTAATTCGTGTTGAAAAGAAAGAATCATTCATCATACCTAATAATCAAACTAGTATTTGGGTACATACAGATGTGGGAGTCAGTCTGAGACCACAGTACAATGTACCTCCATGTGGGAACTTGACACCTGAGTTCCCATTATATTCGATGGACGGCATGGAGCCAATTCACATACAGGCATCTCGTGCCGAAAAATATCCCACCAGCCCTTCACCAGTCACTGCAGAGTGTGCAGTGCTCTGGCAGATCATTCCCATGCATCACACTTGTCAGCTCCGTACAGATATCTCAGATTTCCTTGTGAGTCTCAAAAAGCAAGAGATGCTTAGGTTTAGGCAAAGTTTCCTCCATGCAATCTTGCAAGCTATGACAGTGGTTAGACAGTAAAACCATTCTCCAGACTCTACTGGTTGCACTGACCACATCCCCACTGACTACTGGGAGCCCAGATACCAAGCGCCCTACAGATACTTCACTAAAACCTGCCCCTGAGAACAAACTGAGTGGGACTTGGGCATGTGAGCTATGAAGATATTCCAAAACCCTTCATGCAGTACAAGTTATCTGAAAGCTTCTGGCACAATCTTCTCCAGATCTTGCAAATGCTCAAGACCATTGCTACTGTGGTGAAACTACCCAGACGTTTATTTTCCCCAGAAGTTATCTCACATTCAGAGCTATGTTCTCATCAGTTAAGCCCCTGATATATTCTAAGGGATAACATTAGGAATCAAAAATAGGAGAATTAAAAACTCTAAAACATGGAGTAAGTCTGAAAATTTGAAACTAAAATTAAACTGAAATGTAACATCCGGAAATGTGTAATTAAAGTGACCAAAATAGCTTCAACATATATCCCTGTAACAACAAAATCAATGAAATAATCCTTTCTGAGGGTGCACCTTTAACATAACAATGACTCTGTGAATGAAGACATAATCTACTTAAATTACTACACCATTATGAGAAAAAATGGAGGTAGCTGTATAACAAACTCCCAAGAAACTAAACCAGTAAAGCATATTATATGGATTTTAAAAGTCTGAAAGTACATGCTTAAAATCTAATCATTCAAACTTTTCTTATTATGATGTTTCAAAAGAGTTATTACAAGGTCAATTCATATAGTATTTGGCAAAAAAGAGGGCTGGGAAAGTGTTAAAAACAACATATTCATTTGCGTTTTCTGACTTCTCCCAAGTTACTGCAGAATTTCCACGTTGTCTACTTTTTAGAAAATTAATCTAAGTACACCCTCCTCTTGCTTAATTGCTAGGTCAAATTCAGCTTCAAACAGCTTTTGGCTTTTTTTGTATTAGGAAAGCTGCATTAAATCAGCTCTTTAAGTAGAGAGATAAACTGCAGAAAACAGTTTTACAATGGAGATTAAACAAAACTTTCAGGTCATCTAACTGTAGCAAACATTTATTCTCTTGCAAAGATAAATGAGAAGACCATAACTCTGCAATTATCAACTATGAAAGGAAAGCACAATTCCAATATTATATTAGCAAGACTTTGTTACATTTTGTTAATTAATATTAGGACAGCAATGGGAAGCAACCAAAACAGTTGACTGAAACAGTATTTTTATAGATCACAAGTATATTTAAGTATGTAATAAAAATATTCAAAATAACTAAAAAAGTTATAGTAACTTTTAGTGAAAAAAATCCTGATATCAAACAGGATGCTGATATATGATTTTCAAATTGTAGAACACCTTCTACTTAAATTATGTAGCATATCAAATCACCTTTTAACAACATGAATTTCTAAAAAGAGCCAGGGTGCTAGCACATCCAGCATGGCAGCCTGGCATAGGATGCAGCCATTTTCAAACACTACATGCTATCAAGTGCAGCAGTGGACTATCAACTACATGTAAATTATATGAACACCATGTGAAAAATATAACACATTGAAGTAGTCTTTAGGCAACAATTTTCTTCAGAAAATTTCAGGATTCAAGGTGTCTCTAGACTTACTCTTTATAGGTTTTACTTCAAGCGGAAATATAGCCAAATACCCAACAGCAGCCAGAACACCAGGAGGACACCAGACCACAGTGGAATGACAATTAGATGCAGCAATGAGTGTCATCTTTATAGTGTTGCCTGCAAAGGACAGGATGGGGACTGGAACCCTCATCATTTCCCTCAATGTCCTCACAAAAATCGATGCATGAGATGAATGAGAGAACTGAACCGTGCGTTGTCTGTTCTGTCCTACTGGGCTCACTCTAAGGATAACTCCACATAACGTCATATGGCATTATCAGTAACTTGTCAATTGGGAAGCAGAAGTTATTTTATTTATTCCTCCCTCCCCATCCATCAGTCCAGAAAAAACTTGAGAAACTTGATTATTGATTCCAGTGTATGCCTACATGGTTGTTAATTCAGCTGTTCCTCGGGCTTCGTTGGGTATCCACAACTGTGTCTTCCAGTCTGCATTCAACATAATAAAGGCTGCTGGATTTCATGTCATGCCAAATGTCAGAGGTTATAGTTACTCAACAGTTTAAACAATTTAAAATTATTACTTTCTATAGCTTGGTTATTTTCCACAGCTTTTCTGAAGCTTGTCTTTCAGGTTGAAAAGTTAAATAACAAATATTAAAAAAACCTTTACTTTGGGTTAGGATTTTCTGCCATTAGCTACACAGTCAGTTCATACAATCAGGCTTTGACTTCAGGTTTTATAGACAAGACCAATTTATGTCAGAGCAAACAGAAAAATTCAATATATAAGACTTAAAGCCCTTTCAAATCTAACTCCCAGTAGACTTAGGGTAGGCAGTTGCTGTTCAGACCATCTAGCATTCTCCCATGTCCTTTTTTATCACTGATAAAATTTTTATGTTGGCTTTGATGTGGCAGATAGTCATCGCTTTCTCCAAGATGAAGATCAATGTTTTTTTCTCCAAAATTCCAACATATACATGTTACAGCTGTTTCATAACACAATAAAGAAATCTGTATCAGTTATTAAAGGCTAATGATCACTGAAGATGCAGCATGAAATAAGACAGGAAGATTTTTTTTTAAAGAAGCAATTAAAAAACAACCAAAAATATCATGTGCTGAGGCTGTTTACTCCAAATTTCTCTCAAAAAACAGAAATAAAATATATAGTTGTTTGAGGCTTATGCTCTTCTTCACTCTAGCCCCACTACTGTTTGCTAAACAAAAACATTTAAACAATTTGAAACTGAGCATATGTTTTTACATACAAGGCTCACAGTAATGTAAATAAATTAGGACACACAATCTCCCAGGAAATGCATAATGTAATATTTACTGAAATGTAACTAGCTACTACAGATCTCATTCCTATCCTCAAAAGTACCTTCTTATCAGCATTATCCAGATATACCCAAATATATATCAGCATATACATTTAAAAAAATAATGATACTTCTTCAAATCTACACCACAGAACAATTATGGCCTTGAAAGCTTTATACCAGAATACTCCAGGATGTCTCTGTTAAGAAGGAAATTTGCATCAAATTATAAATGGGAGATATGTTTCCTGTACTTTATCATGAAATATTTATAGCCGTGCTAAGGTTATGAGCTATTGTCTTAGAAACAGGTTCCTCTGTGAAGAGCCAGTTGAAAATTCCCAGGCAGCTTGGTTCTCAATCAGAGACTGACAATTCATCAAGACTGAAATACCTGAGAGAGATGACTTGATTTTTATGAAACCAGGCAGCATTACAGCAGAAAGGTTTTACAACGTGCCTAGTTCCCTCTCTGTTTATCAGCTGGGCTCCTAGGCAACCCAATGAGAAGGCAAGCGTCTAGACTTCAGATGCTTCAGTTTATGTAGCAGAATAACAACAACTAGGAATGTGAGGCTCCAGAAGTCCAAAGATGCTCAGTGGCATGAAGTCTACAAAACAAGTGCCTCAGTAGACTGGCCCCACAGTTTGCTGGGAAGTGCCATGGAATGCGATTTCAGGGTTCCTGCTGATGTCAGACCACATTTACTGATAAGCTGATGGGACTGTTAGGAGACTAGATATCCCCAAACCTGCAATTCCCAACTCAGTTTCTGCCAATTCAATCAAGGCTTCCATGCTCTTATGCCCTCTTCATCTGACATATCAAATGGTAATATCTGACATCTAGAAAGTCTGACAACACTAACTTCAGTGTCCCTTGCTAGCAACTTCTTGCCAGCCTGAGCACCACCAGCTTTCAGCATGCTCTGCTCTGAAGCAGCCTGCCTGATTAACTGTTCCTGAGGTTACAAGGTTGATACCAAAGGTTGATTCCTTCGTCTTTCACAGAGAATGTTAAGTATATAGATGAATTATTAACTGGCTAGTTGTGCACATTCTTCTTGATACCAAAAGTACTGTTTTGTCTTCCTAACACTGTCGATTTACTAGCCTCTAGTGCAATGTCTAAAAAGACTGAATAAAATCTCTGATCTGCTAAAGCAACCCTCCACATGCCAATGAAGAGTTCACAACTGCTTCTTCCCCTGCTTTTTCCCCACCGCTTAGAATACTCAATACTTGCACTTGGTTTGTCTTTATATTTTGTGCTTTGTATTTGTAAAATGACCTTGTAAGTAATGACTTTCCTACAGTTCCCAGGAGTCTCTTAATTTGAGCTGCAAATTGTACCTTGCCACTTTTTGTTGAGTGATTTAGCAGCAAAAGACCTTTGCCCAGTGTCCTTGCTCTGCAAGTGCTGTTTCTCTTTTTGTCAGATTATTTTCTTTTTTCAAGCTGAACCTCAATTTCCAAATTGCTCATTTCAAAACATTTAATCAATTCTCACTTTTGCCATATTTTAAGAAAATTTCAACTTAGACTTCCACATTCTATTATCCAGTTATAAAACAGTATTAATATGTTACTATAACAGTTACAGAAAGACAAACTGAGCTTGATAATATATTAATGAATTGTGTAGATCTCTTAAAAAATGTAACACCCGATTTCACAATATTCCACTACATGTGTAGCATGAAGAGCCTCTCAGAGTATCAAAATGTCTACAAATACGGATGTTTCTTGGGGGTGGACTCTTTCTACTCATTTTGAATTCATCAGTCTTCACTGAACATACGCAGTGAAGCAGCTCATGTATGTGAAGAAAAAGCTATACATGAAAATCTGACACACTTGCAACATGCAAGACATTTTGCTCAAGCTCTGTCTTCTCCACAGCATAAATTCCACCATTGTGAGCTTGTTGAACACACTGCTCCTGCTCTGCAGGATGCAACTATTCATATTGCTGAACAAGGTTTACCTCATAGAACTGTAGGAACAATAAAAAAAATCACAGGCAGGAAAGCCTCTGTGTAGGGACAGGAGGGTCTTGCAATATCTACTGAGTATTAGCACATGCTACCCAAAGAGAACATAAGCTGCAAACCACTGCAGGCTGAAGGAATGTCACACTGATTGTGCTGCTTTCTACTTTTTCCAGCCTGCTGTCTGCTATACTGGAGACACAATCCTAGGCCAGATAGATCTTTCATCCTACCTGGTATGCCCTCAGGTTTACTTTTTGCTCTCATATAAACAAACACATGAGCTCTCGAAACTTTCCTTAAATCCTCTTTTCCAAACACTCACATGCCTCAATTAAGCAACACAATTTATATAAACTCAGAGCAACTGTTTTCAGCTTCTCAGTGTTTGCTACTTCTGCTTTAGGCCCGAATACAACCCTGATGGCTCATCCATTTTTCCTGCCTACCATAGTCCTATAAAGAAAACCACTCTCTACAAACCATGCTTCTACTTAAGTCCTTAGGTCATCATGGCTACACCACTACTACTATAAGCACCTTGGCAGTGGACTGTGCTGGAATGCCGACACCACATGAAAAGTGTCCTCATCTATTCACACACAGGTGTCCATTGTTTCTTGTCTTTGCTGATCTCTTCTGAATTTATATAGCCCCCAGCAAAACAGCTTCCTGATTCATGCCTGGAACTGAGCAACAAAGACAATAAATAACAGAAACAACTGACCTGCACATACCTTTATTTTGAATGTAATGGCAGTCTCCATAGAATACTTTGCTTTTAATACTTTGCTACTCTTTCAAAGAGACCCTACACATAAATACTACACTCTCAGCTTCTGGGCAGATCAGATACAAGTCTTGTTCAAACTTGATTAAAATCATCTTTTGTGACTAAAACCTGCAGACCATATAAAGTATGCCACCACCACTTTGGAATATTTCACAAAATAATTCCCTAAGCATTGTTTCAGTTTTTGTTAAGCAGCAAAGTCTCAGAAGAATAAGTGGAGATGGGAAGTGTTAATAAGTTACTATATGAGTAACGCCTTGTTCGCTTTGTAATGCAGAGTTTGATTCAAAGACAAAGTAAAATGGAAATGTCAACAATGGTAACAGGGTCTGCATTACACCCACAGGCATTATAGTTCAGGTAAGTTACTTTTCAAATCTTCGTGTTTAAATTGATGAGAGGAGCTTTTCCTCATTCACATTAAAGACGCTTACTACATGGAACTGACATATTCCTTCCTATCCCTTATGTTTATAAATTAAATTGTAAGTTTTGATTGAGAGGAGCAACATGCCAACAAATGGAAAATTATTACCAAACTATAAATCATTATATTATCTACTTAATATTTTTCAAGACTATGTCAAGGTCATTTTACAGTTCTACAACAAACTGTCTATCAGAATTCCAATTACATTTCATAAAAGCTGGCAAAAGCATTCTCAAACATGCTTACATACTCATAATTTTCTGAACATAATAGCAAAAACACATTAATCATTGCAATTCTAAGTTATCAGAATGACCAGTAGCTCAGTCACTTTGACATTTGAAACATAAAATGAGAATCACATTTTTCAAAATACTGGTTCTACGATACAGTGACTGTATGAAGAATACTGATGTCTAGTTTGCAGAAAAATGAGATTGCCAATGAGTTAACAAAATAAAGTAAAATGGCTAACATACTTACTATATGTATCCTACGGCTAATAAGTACAATAAAACCAGCTTATTAGGTTAGCTCAGTTTTTTTAGGACTCATCACAATTATATATTTTCGCTAAATTCATAAAGAAAATGTATTTCTGCCTATTAGCCATCTCGTAAAATCGTTATGTAAGAGTACTAAATATTGGTGCTCTCTTCTCAGTGGTGTGTATTTGTACAATGAGCTTAGGAACACTAACCACATGAGGGTGACTAATTCAAAGATGAACAACAGTGCCCTTGTGTGCCCAGCACAGCTGGCACTGCCAGTATTATTTTAATCAAACTCTAAAGACAATCTGTTTGGGAAGGGACCCAGGGAAATTCTTGCACGTGGGCAACAGGAAAGGTGCCTGAGGCCTGGAGGATAGCAAATGTCACTCCAGTCTACAAGAAGGGCAAGAAGGAGGACCCGGGTAACTATAGACCGGTCAGCCTCACCTCCATCCCTGGAAAGGTGATGGAACAACTTGTTCTTGGCACTATCTCTAGGCATATCAAGGACGAGGGGGTCATTATGAGTAGTCAACATGGCTTTACCAAGGGTAAGTCATGTTTGACCAACCTTATAGCCTTCTATGAGGAAATAACTAGGTGGATAGATGATGGTAGAGCAGTAGATGTGGTTTATCTCGATTTCAGTAAAGCATTTGACACTGTCTCCCACAGCATCCTCATAGATAAGCTGATAAAGTATGGGCTTGGTGATCAGGTAGTGAGGTGGATCAAGAACTGATTAAAGGGAAGAAGTCAGAGAGTTGTAGTCAATGGGACAGAATCTAGTTGGAGGTCAGTAA